>JAEIFV010000087.1:362500-663031 GCA_018904265.1 Lordiphosa collinella
GATGCGCCTTCGCTCCACTTTTCAATTTTAAAATTTCACTAGCGCTTGAGTTTTTTTTCTTAACTGCACTTTGCAATTTTCAAAGACGGTTAAAAAAATTACGTCCGATGGGTTCCGCAGCCAATAAGGAAAGAGAGCTTGGCTTCCCTATGCCACATTGAAGACAACTCGTAGCGAGGCTGCCATGACACTCTCCATTTGCAAAGGTGAAATGTAGCCCTGTTGGTTAGTTTCACTCAATTACTTTCGCCACCCACTCAATCAAGTTCTTTAACACTATTCGGCGCTTTGGCGCGGAAACTTAAAAATGTACGATATTCGCACTCATTACAGGTTACACCTTATCGTGTGACCTTTTTGATCGGCTGATGGATATACTACTGCGCCAGTACCCAAACTCTATCATATCGGGCCCCATCTTTTTCAGACATAATGATACTTGCATATGCCGATGATATTTATATTACACAGGTGAACAAAAATGACCACTTTTGTGAGTTCAAGCCAATTCGCTGCATCAGCTCTTGTTTTCAAGATATAGCGGAAAATTCATTTTGCTGAATTTTTGGAATTACAAAAACTATGGAGGTCATACCGATCAAAAATTTCTTGATTTTTGAGTCTTATGGGATAAAACACATATCAATGCAGCCAAAAAAATCAAGCGAGCTGCATTAGCAAACCCGAAGGAGTCCAACTTGCCCTTGTCGTGTACAAGACAGAGCGGTGGTCGAATTTTAATTAAAACCACTTTAGCATTAAGCCCATAGACTCTTCTATATCAACAAATTTGGTTGCATTTATAGCGGCTGAATAAACAAAGCTACAGCCTGTTAGTCCCGAAAAATGAATTAAAATTTAGAGCAGGACAACTAGATTGATTCAAACAAGAAAGATAGTCGGTCAAGACTGACTATAACATACTCTGTACCTGTGAAGTGCTGCCCATCACCGTTGCGACCGGTGCTGCCCATAATTTTTTGTTTTCCCCATAACCCGAATATCGTTCATCCGATCTTTAAAACCCCTTGAGCGGGTCGATAAGAAATTCCAAATACTAAATATGTCCAGAAGGTTCAAACCATCTATCTATAAAACTGTGGGAGATATGACGATTTTTCGATATTGCGGGGGCGGGAGGGAGCGTGGCAAAAATTGAAAATAAACTTGATCTGCCTGCAAGTATAAGAAACATATGTTCCATACACGATAAACATCTATCTCTTACCATCTCTAAGATCTGTTTGTTCATACGGACAGACGGACACTTTTTATACTCTGTGTACCTGAGGTACAGAGTATAAAAATGTGTGTTTAAAAGCCTTCTTGATCTAACATGGTCCTTACATTAATAGCCAAGCAAATGTACAATGTTAACATTCAGACAGTACTAGATTCAAATTAATTCCGCCAAAATCATTTTTGCTTAATTTCAAAAGACCTCTCGAAAATTACATACAAATTTGATGAAATTAAATTGCGGGCTAAATACCAAAAATTAATTTAATTTTTCAAGCTTGAAATGGGCTATATTGGTTCGATTTGATTCACTTATTAAGGATATGCATCAAACTTGCGACAAATTTTTATGCACTAGCCATAATCGGGGTTTGAGTAATATTTTGGAAAAAACTCAAATGATAATCATTGGGCGTGTTCAGCAGATAATTCCGATTTTCGATTACTGATTTAAGGATGCCGATTTTAGGCGGTGAATACAGTGATTGCCGATTGCGACTGATAAATTTAGTAATCATGGTTGGTGAGACAGTTTATCGACTGTACGGCCAACTGTTAACGTCAAAATTGAGAATGAACCACCGAACTAACAGCGCTAAAAGCCCTCCAAAATTGTGACAATGTATTTTTGACCAAATGCAATAAGAAAGAGAATAACCTAAACTAAGCATATTTAGTGTCATTCAACAGAGAAACATCAGAAATTGCAAGTCGTAAGTCACTAATCGTAATTCGGATTTATCGGCAGAATACGCCCATTATTTTTGAATTATATTTATTTTACTCAAGTCATTCAGCCATGCTCCCATTTTCACCTTACTTTTGCGTAGACTATAAAATTTAAAATTTAAAAATTTCTTACGTTTTGAAAACGGCAACTGTGATTGCCGTGATTTTGATTCGTAAAATCGAAAATTGGAGCATGGCTGATAACACTGTTCTACAGTTTAAAGTATCCCGAGGATCTTTAACTAATTCCTGTAGACAAACCCATCCTAAATACGAATTGAAGGTCAAAGTCATAATTTAGTTTCCGTTTCCGAGATATTCCGAGATATTCGCGGAAAACAGACTTTGGACCGTTTTAGAATTTTTGTAAACCACTCCAAGCATTAATTTGTGATTTTATGAAGCCTCTAGGATAGTCAACATATCAATGCAGCTGAGAAAAATCAAACACGCAGTATAAGCAATGCCAATGGTGTGGAAATTGGTCTCAAATTTTCAAATTTTACATGATTTATAGCAATTTTGTCAAACTAAACCACCTCCTACAAGCCATTGGTTTTGTCGGACATTTATATAAACCATCTGATCATATAGATTAACATATGCACTAACAATGGATTTTTTTTTGCATTTTCGTAAGGAACATTAGAAAAGATAGTGCTTGTTAAGCCAGATAATCAAGAATTAAATTATTGGGAGTACAAATAGATTCCCACCAAAAATTTTTATAGGAGTTTTCAAAAGGCTACTTGATATAATAATGGCGTCACTAAATGTTTATTGAAATGTACAATAACAACATTCATGGAATGCTTCGTTTACATAGAACCAGGTTAAAAAATGTTAAAAATTACCGATTAGTATACCCAAAAAAGGTGTTACTTCCACCATCGGTCATCGGTCTGATGAAGAATTTCGTAAGAGCAAAAGACTAAAATGGTGCTGCTTTCCAATATATACTCCAGACATTTTCAAGACTAAGCGCAGCTGAGGTCAAGGAAGGGATTTTTGTCGATCCACAAATTAAAAATTTATTTAATGATGCTAACTTTGAATCTGTCATAGAAGGTACAAAAAACTGGGATTAAGCCCGAAACGAGTTTCGGCTTCGGTCAAGTCATTTATTTGGCTATTTTTTAACTGTTTAGGAAATGGGCTTGCAACCTATAACCGTGTTCCATAACTTAGCCGGTACCCAAAATTAGCTAGCAGCTGAGATAGACACCCTGACCGATACTGATAATCGTTTTGGTTTTAATCACTGAAACAAAATTTATAAACTTATTTCAAGATATTTTTTAACCTAAAAGCTTGGGACGACTTTCGCCCTGTCGCAAAAAACTTCCTAGGAAACAAAAGGAGTGCCAACTATTCGGAGCTAATTAAAAATATGTTATCGTCACTTGAAATTCTGGGCTGTAGCATGTCCTTGAAAATTTATTTTTTACATTCCCACTTGGACATTTTTCCGGAAAATTGTGGGGCTTTTAGTGATGAGCATGGGAAGCGCTTCCATCAGGATCTTGCAGTCATAGAAAGAAGATATCTGGGCAAGTGAATGGTTTCAATATTGGCGGATTATTGCTGGAACGTTTATTGAGAATGCACCGCAGCAGAACACTTGAGGGAAGCAAAAAAAACTGCGACGAAGTCACTAATAATAACGGAAGCTTTAGTAAATATTCGGTATATCAAAACGACACATATTTTAAGGTAAACCTTTATTTTGCAGAATTTCCCTTAACTTTTCTCAATGGATTAATAGGGTTGGCGCATCGTACACGTAACTGTAAAAAAAAAGCTCCACCAATGAAAACAGGCAACAGTGCCTGCGCCTGTAGGGATTTTTCAGAGACTACGAAGCAGTTAAAACTGAAATACCTAGAAACCTCGCGCAGATAGTTATGGCTTCTTGGACAATCTGTTGCAATTGGAGAGTACAACTTTAAGGATGTAAATGATTGGTTTTACTTATAAACTTTGACAACCAGCGACAACAACTGGCTGGATGTTATCTGAAAGAGAATTACTCGTGCAAACTGAGTAGGGAGTTCAAGAGCACACTCTGTTGGACGCTTAAATCAAAAATAGCGCATTTCATTCCAGAACTGCAATGCGGCGCAGAAGCATGGTAATGTGTTGTGCGTGTTCGAGAGAAAAGTCCATTGGCGATGAATTTAGCACCCGAATTAATCATTAACTGTTGAGCTCTATGGGTTCAAGCGCATAAAACGACACCGACTAAGCTGCCAAACGGAATGCCAAAGGTTTTTAAAGAAAAGTAAGGAAGGTGCAATCGAAAATGAGATGGAAAAACTAGGTGCGGAAACACATTACCCATTTCAAAAAACAGTTAGTGACGCCAATGGTATATCAAATAGCCTCTTTCAAACTCCTACAAAAATTTTTGGTGGAAGTCTAGTTGTCCTCCCATAAATTTATTTCTTGATTTTCGTGTTTAACACGCTGTAACTTTGCTAATGCTCCTTGCAAAAATGCAAAACAAATTTTATAATTATGATCTGGAAATTTTTTCATAAACTTTAATTCTTTTTTCCGGGATGAACTGCCAGTAGCTTTGACCATCAAGCTGATATAAATGGAAAAGAATTTTTGAAAATTGATGGGTCTTTGGGCTATATGCTAAGGAGGTTGATATAAAAATTCGACCACCGCTGTGGCTTGTACATGGACGTCCAAAATTGAAAAATTTGCCATAAACTAAGGAATTGGTTAAAGTAGGATATTAAAAAAGTTGTCGGAATTTACTAGTTTTTAGAAAATCATTCGCGTGTTATTTCAAGTTAAATGAGCATAAAGCGGGTTTTGGGCCATATCTTCAGATTTTGGGGGTCCCCGAGGAAAACCAAGTATGATTAAGTGTTATACGCGACCTGCTCAACAGCGTACGCTGTGTCATTTCCCAGGTTTTTTTTTGCACTTAAGCATAATGTAACTGTTTATTTGAATCCCAAGATTGAAACGTAGGGATTGAATTCAAAATGTGAAAACGTTTTTCTAAGCACTAAGGTCTAAGGTCCCTTGTTCAAGTAATATCCACAGCGTGCTCTTGATCTACGTTTTAGGGAAAGATGAAAGGTTTGCAGCGTGTTTTTTGTTTAAGTTTTTCCAAACTAATTAAGTCTTTGTTATTGGGTGACTGTTAATTATTTTAGCAACATCGTCAAAGTGTTCATTGAATAGGTCCAAGAGTTCTTGTATACTTTCGGTATACTTCCTTGAAAAATACCAAGCTATTAACTGATTGTTTTTAATAGGGCTTGCTGAAAGTTTATGATCGGGAAGCACTTCTAAGTCCAACATCTCGATGGTTTGAAATTTATGCGATCAGCTAAGGGGCCATGTGCGGTCCCTTAGGGCCCTCCGTGTTATTTTAACTGTACATTCGGTAGAGAGTAGAAAATGTAGGTGTTAAGCGTCTATTTTCTGGTACAAAATTTAAAACTATCTATTAAGAAACTGAATAGCGCAATTACTTAAGCTCAATAATGATTCTACAATTAAATCACAAATTTGTAATTCGTAATCGTAATTGTAATGTGTATTGAGTGACCGGCGATTGAAAGTTCGTGACTTAGCTGAGTGTGTAGGCATTTCAAAAAGTGCTGTACATCGCATATTGACCGAAAAATTGGACATGAAAAAGATGGGTGCCGCGTTTGCTGACTTCAGAACAAAAACGCCGGTTCACACCTCTGCCGTTGCAATGGCTAAAATTAATGAATTAAAATTTGAATTGCTACCTCACGCCCCTTATTCGCCAGACTTAGCTCCCTCTGATTATTTCTTATTTCCAAACTTGAAAAAATGGCTCGGAGGAAAAAGATTCGGCAACAATGAAGAGGTGGAGTCCGAGGATAATGCCTATTTTGAAGAGCTTCACAGTTCTTATTATAAAAAAGGTATCGAAGCTATTGAACATCGTTGGGAAAAGTGTATTGACCTAAAAGGATCCTATGTTGAAATTAAAAAAAAAATTATAAATTTTTGTGTTTTAGTAGTTAGGTCGGCCATTTCTGGGACCGCCCTCGTAATTTAACAATTAAAATTAATATACTCTGTACCTGTGCAGTGCTGCCCATCACCGTTGCGACCGGTGCTGCCCATAATTGTTTGTTTTCTTTATAACTCGGCTATAGTTCATCCGATCTTTATTATTCCGTTGGTGGATCGAAAAAATAATCACGATTACTAAATATGTTCAGAAGGTACGAACTAGAGAGCTACACGAGTTA
This sequence comes from Lordiphosa collinella, assembly GCA_018904265.1. Taxonomy (NCBI): domain Eukaryota; kingdom Metazoa; phylum Arthropoda; class Insecta; order Diptera; family Drosophilidae; genus Lordiphosa; species Lordiphosa collinella. Next base: position 368,725 of record JAEIFV010000087.1, read on the forward strand.
TTCCGGAATCGTATGATTACATACCTTTATACCTAAAGTAATCATTTTTGAGTACAACGAGTACCTTTTTTGTAATCATGTAATCGTTTGTATGATTACGATTATATCCAATTACTACTCGTGATTATACTCATGTAATCGTCTGTAACGAACACGATCAGAGTGTGCAGCAAACTGGAGGCATACTCTGCCTACGGGGTCGACTGTGCTCAGGGAAAGTGGGGTTGGTCTTTTGCCACCTAGTAAGCCGCCGTGTCACATAATAAAAGAAAGTAGACAGAGTGATAATAGGAAGAGGGAACAACCAAGCGGTTAAACCACAAGATGATACTAAGAAAAGACCTGAACAGTATATTTATGATGAAGAACTGAGGTGGTGATGTTCTTCCTCTTATTCCCGCCCAACCTGTAAAGACACATTCCGCTAGCTGCCTTTACCCGATATAGATGCCACAATTCAATCCCTTGTGTTATAAAAATACACTGAGGTTGTACTATCATATCGTTAGACCAACTATTGCTGTCTCTATACATTTCAAGGCGAGACAGCTTATCCAAAAAAGATATATCAAATCAAAATAACTTCAAAATTCACTCTTAACAGATATGCTTAGGTATTGAATTTAAAAAGTATGATATTGATCGGAACTATTAGCTGTTATATGTATGTATTTTAACTCACAATTCTCAGTGTGCGGCTATGCCGTACTTACGAACGAAGCAGCTGCAATTTCATCGAAGTCGACAGGCCTGAAGACGGTTGATGGCTGGTGTGCTGTATGAACTTCAAAAGAATTAGGCAAAAATAACAGCTTAAATTTCGCATACATACCATACCAAGATTTTGTTTACTTAAAATTAAATTAACCTAATAAAGAAATTTAATGAATGAAATTAATTAAAATTAAGAATCCAAAATAAAGTCTGCGAGACTAGAATCTCGTAAAGACCAACGTGTTGAGCAGGGTGTAGTGTTGAGTGGAAAAGCTGGTAGTACACTAACCAAGGGGATTATGCAATAGGATGACCACGTGCCGACACTAGGCTAGGAACCAACGAATATCCGACCTGCAAACTCTCACGATTATTCAGCTGTGGTTGCGCCCTGAGCTGCTGGCTGGATCATTGATTGACCTAGGCACAGATTCTTTGGTAAAGAAGAACGCACTCGCTTGCAGCGCAGCACAGTGTTGCTAATTAAGTTCCTAGCGGCGCGAAACCCATTTTAAAAATAACTTCATTAAGGGTTTTTTACTTCCGTTTTGGATAGTTAATACATAATTAAATTTTTTGGCAATTTTTTTTTTTTGTTCCTTCAAATAACATAGCTGTAGGCTGTTAAACATTAGCATATGTTAACAGGCATGCAAAATGTTAATTGTAGCTGTCAGAACAGCGAACTTTAAAATTAAATAAAATCATAAATAGTTTGAATTTTTTAAAACTTTTTGATTTTAAACCTAAGTTTAAAGTATATATTTTATAAAAAAAAGTATATTTGCCTCGTTTGCGTGTTCAAATTATTTGCATTTGGCAGTTTAAAAATGGCTCTTTTAGTACTGCTTTTTTTACGTAATTCAAACTTCTGTAGAATAAAACTAATATACGTCCGTGTTTGTCCGTGCACTGGCTTATATTATTTGTTAATTTAGATCATTGTTAATGTTTAAAAACAATAACTTGCTGCCACAAGCTGCCACCCGCAAAAATATTTGTGTTTGAAAATTTCATGTTTTTGGGAAAATATGGAAAAAAAATATTTTTTTTCCCTAACTTTAGGTTTCTATAGTTGCAATAACTTTTAAGAAATGTATACAAATTATATATTTTTGAAAAGGTGAAATCATAACCTATAAATCTGTATACCCATTGTACAGATTTATAGCTCAGTTAATGATAACGTAATTAGTTGCCAAAATCCATTTTTAATGCAAATATCTCAAAAAGCACCTATTTGTTAAGTAATTCTTACATTTTAAAAAATAATTTATGAATTTAAAAGTACCGCCAAAGTAAAATTTATCGGTAATTAGGGTGACCGTATTTGAAAATATAGTTTATTTTGTTTTGATTTGCAAATTCGCTTGGTAATTAGCCGCCAATATGATCATATGTTTTAACAAGTGCGACAAGTGAGTTCAGCCTGCATAAAAGCTAAGTTTAAATTCGTGGCAAATTTCAATTTGAGCATATTTCAATTATTTTCTTTTCTTTTGCAACAACTTCAGGTATGTATTTAATGAAAAAAATATAATATGTTTGTGACCTGTGCTTGTTATGTGATTTGTATTAAATATGACTCTCTGCGCTATGTATTTTAATTGTCGTGTTTTCTACGTTTCCTACTAGTGTAAAAATAACATAATTCCTGGTAACTTCGTGGTGTCAAATGTTTTTTTTTTTAAATAGTCTATTGTGAGTGTCGTCAAAAATAAATATGCTGCCTCCGTCGTTTCACGTAAAATTATTTGCCTTTTTAGGTTCAATGTCGACACCTTTTTGATATTTGGCGCCAGGAGGCAGCGAAATCAAAAAAAAATATTGAAGATTTCGTGTTTTCCCATATTATTGAAAAAGCGAAGTATAGTGATGATGAGCTAAAAATTATGACCACTCAATTGGACAATTTTACTGGAAAATTGAAAATACGTTGGCAAAAAAGCAATTTTTAGTAAGCAATGAAGAATGGCTTAATAAAACTGTTGTTTTCAAAGAACCAACAAGTTCAAAAGGTGGTAGACCATTGAAAGCTTTTCAAGATTGCTCTGAAACACGCCGAATTAAGAGAATCAAGACTCTTATTGATAATTCAACCACAAATGAGCTAATGCTTGCAGCAAAAGTAATCCTGCATAAAGCTGGGAAAAGAAACGAATCTGAGATAATATCTGTTGTGGCCTCAGGATCAGAGCAAGCACAAAAATTGTTAAAGTCAGTGAAAGAATCTTCAGAAATGCCAATTTCGTACACCCCGGAAGAAGCCTTGGCTCTTTTTATAGATGGCGGATTTTCGAAGCACGCATATGATTTGGTTCGAGATGGAGCTCAGACGCGCAACTGCAAATTATACCCTAGCTATAGGATCGTTTATGATGCCAAGCAAAAATGCTATCCTGAGCAGATGATCATAACTGAATCTTCCGCTGAAGTTAGTTTGCAAAATCTTGTCAATCATACAGCAGGTCGAATCATAGATGCATATGAAATAGCTGCAAGCGACTTAAAGGACATTTCTGTAGTTTACAAATGGGGATGCGATGGTAGCAGTGGCCATTCGATCTACAGGCAAAATTTTAATGACCCGACTATTGGGACCATAGATCAGCACCTATTTGCCGTATGCATTGTACCTCTGCAAATTAAACATAATGGAGGAATTCTTTGGCAAAATGCACGGCCATCATCAACTCGCTTGTGCAGACCAATCAAAATAATATTTGAAAAGGAGACTGTTGAGTTGGTCAAGACTGAAGTTGGAAAAATTGAAAATCAGATAAATAATATTCTGCCAACTAATATTGGAGGATTATTATTTAATCATGAATTCAATTTAACAATGATAGATGGAAAAGTATTCAATGCGCTTACAGATTCAGCTTCATTGTCATGCGGAATTTGTGGAGCAACATCTAAAACGATGAATAATCTGAAAATGATGGGACTTAAAAAACCAAACATTGAATTTTACAAATACGGTCTATCAACTCTCCATGCTTGGATTCGCTGCTTCGAATGTATTGTTCATATCGGGTACAGGTTGCCCATTAAGAAATGGCAGGCCCGAGGTGTGGACAAAGATATAGTGGCAGCAAGAAAGTTGAAAATTCAAAATGATATGAGGAAAGAGATGGGCCTTTTACTCGACATTCCGATGGTAGGTTCTGGTAATACAACCAACGGAAATACAGCACGAAGGTTCTTCAAAAACCCTATATTGGCAGCGAAAGTGTCTGGAGTTAATGTGGAATTAATTACAAAATTTAGCGTTATCTTACGTGCCTTGTCTTGTGGCTATGCTGTCAACGTAGATGCTTTTAATGTGTATGCCTGGGAAACTGCAGAACTCTTTGTGGCAGAATACCCATGGTTTAATATGCCACCGTCTATTCACAAAATTCTTATACATGGCTCAGATATTGTTCAAAACGTCGCGTTGCCAATTGGATTTATGTCGGAGGAAGCTCTTGAAGCACGAAATAAAGAATACCGAGAACTTCGATTAAGTCACACTCGCAAGGATTCCAGACTGCATACTATGGAAGATTTATTTCATGGGTTATTAATATCTTCCGATCCAGTGATAACCGCTAAAAGCAATGCAGCATCAAAATGCTCTAAAACGAGCTTAGAGTTGGACAATAGCGTAAAACAGCGTCTAATACTCGAAAATATCGATGTGTAATATTTTTTTCCGTTTTATTTGAATTTTTGGATAATTAAAAAAAAAATAAAATAAACCACCTAACCAGCCCCCGACAACCCAACACCCCAAAACCACGACCCCACCCGACGTATAAAGACCCTCTGACCACGACCAGGACACGACCCCGCCCAAAGGCAGGGACAGCAACGACGGAGCCACGCACCGCGCCCACGCCCACCTCACAGTATCTCTGTTCGTGTTATGAACTAACACCCACCGACCCACACCGACTACAATCACCCCGACCCCCCGATAAACCTACGCCCTAAAAAAACCAAACAGACCAACGACCCCCACCCGACGAACCAGCAACCCCAACTACCCAGAGTTTATTGACCCACGACAAACCTCAACTTACACAATTTAAAGAATTTAAAAAAAAAATATTTTTTTTCTTAAATAAAAAATAAAATATAAAAAAGTAGTTAAAAATTTTTTTTTCAAAAAATGGAAATGTGATAGTTTAATCATAAAAAATTTGGTTTATTGCCATAAGTGGTTTTATATTCAAGTTATAGGTTTCGCGCCGCTACGAACTTAATTAGCAACACTGTGCGCAGCTTGGCCGTCATCGACATAACCGTACCACTTAAAAGTTGGCTGCGACCACACGCTCTGCGTTAGCAACGACGTCGACCCGGGGTCAATGGTGGTCACCGCTTTCGATGGAGATGCACCAAGGCCTAAATACAAAAACTTACTGAGATGTGATTCCGAAAGGAATTTGGTCACATACCTTTTATTTCAGAATTGGTCAAGCGAACACGGAAATATCACTAGGATTACTCTTCGCACGAGTCGGTGATAACTTAATTGCCTTTATTTTAGTTTAATGTCACAGGATGGCTTGACTATTTGAAGATTAGATTTTTCACAACTTTCTTGGCCGACAGTAAAGAGAAAGGGGAACACAAGCACCAGAGGCTATCGATATTTTGACAGCACGCGGGGTTGATGTTCGTGTCGATCGATAAATTGTCTACCTACTGCATGACTAGTATTTTTGGTCCTGCCAACTCATTCAAATTGTTCAGTAGCTTTTTGAACGCTAACGGCTGTTATAATTCAAATGCGTTTAAACGTTAAATTTGTTTTGCCACACCCCTACACCACAGGTTTAATCTTAGACTGAATAGCGAAGATAAAATCTGAAAAAGGGTGGTTTGCATATTACCAAATATCCTTTGCATGAAAGGATCCTAATTCCCTTGCCTCCCTGTTCCTATTGGAGCTAACTTTGCTCTAAAATTTGCAGCAGTATTACTCAAAGTAAAGTTTCGCTTTTAGACTTCTTGGCCAATATCAAAAGAGCGCGGCTTTGCGCGCAGATTATATGTTCGCTGATTGGTCACATAAGCCTTAAGCAAGTGCTTTTGAATATCAGAACGTATTTTCGTAAACTCGTCAGTACGGCTTAATCTGGCAGAGCCTTCGCTTAATAAACTTAACTTTTTCAACATATGGTCGTCTTTCCCATGGGTTAGCATATGTTGACCAAATACTACAAAATATGAAGACTGACCAATAGACAGGTGGATGTGGTTTCGTAGCGCACAGTTTATACTGCTGAGATCCAAATCCCATTACCTCTGGTCACTTCTCAGATATGATCTTAACGCAGCGTTAATCGATCGATTAACTCGTTCTGCGGCATTTGATTTGAGGTGAGTAAGCAGCGGTACGAACATGTTCCACGCCATGCTTAGTGAGAAATGAAGTGAAATCATGGCTTTTAAATTGAGTGCCATTATCACTCACAATTACCTCAGGGCAAATAGGGGGCGTCGCATCGGGCTTGGCACCCGACAGGCGTCAATTTCCATCCGCCAATGAAAACTATTACAATGCCTCGGAAACGGACCCCCCAATATATTAGTCTTATCTGTGTACACACCCCGACAGAAGGAAAGAACGATTCGGAAAAAGACGAATTCTATGAGTGGCTAGAAGACCTATTTGAGCGCTGCCCCGATCACGACATTAAGATCGTGCTAGGCGACTTTAACGCAAAAATCGGGAGAGAAGAAGTTTATCGCCCGACTATCGGCCGATTTAGCCTACACAAAAAAACCCTCCAAAAATGGAGTGAGGCTAATAGACTTCGCTTCGGGCCGGAACATGGTCATTAGTAGCACCAGATTTGAACACCGCAACGTCCACAAGACGACCTGGAAGTCCCCTGATAGTCAATTGACACGAAACCAGATTGATCACTTTGTGACAGACGGACGGCACTCTTCGAGTGTTCTAGACGTACGTGCGCGCCGACGAGCCAATATCACCCAGCTGCTCAGGGAAACCCCACCTGCCCCTCCTGGTGTAGACGAACAGTGGAAGCATATTTCACACTCTATGAGTACAGCTGCCAAGGAGATTCTCGGATTTGCCGAAAACTCCCGAAAACAGTCATGGTACGATGATGAGTGTCGCCGCGCTACTGCAGAGAAAGACGCTGCCTACAGGAGAACTCTGCAGTCGGGAGCAACGCGGGCTGTTGAGGAGCGATACCGGGAGAAAAGGAGAGAGGAGAAGCGCCTTTTCAGAAGGAAGAAAAATGAGCAGGCAAAGCGCATGAGGGAGGAAGTCGAAGTGCTGTTCGGAAGGAGTGGGACTCGAAAATTCTACCAAAAGATTAGGCAACTATCCGAAGGTTTTAAGCCCAGAGTCACACTATTGAAGGACGAGCACGGAAATCTGGTCAGAAATCCGGAAGTGGCACTAGACAAATGGAGAAACTATTTCTCTAACCTGCTGGGAGGTGATGACGAACACAATGCCGCCTCTGGGGAAGTAGCGACACCACCAATCGATAACATAGAGATAGATCCGCCGGACCATAATGAAGTCTTGTTAGCCATTAAAAGACTAAAAAATAAAAAATCCGCTGATGAGCTGCCTGCTGAATTGTTCAAGGCTGGCGGTGAGGAACTGGTAAGGTGCATGCACCAACTCCTATGCAGAGTATGGTCCGAAGGAAGCATGCCCGAAGATTGGAATCTAAGTGTACTCTGTCCAATATTAAAAAAAGGTATTCCAGCAAAGAACGTTCGACTTTGCATGATGACGTTGAGAAGCACACAAAGCTCCGTCAAAATAGGAAAAGACCGCTCCGAGCCTTTCGATACCAAAAGAGGCTTTAGGCAGGGTGATACCTTATCGTGCGACTTCTTTAATCTGCTGATAGAGTACATACTGCGCCAGTGCCCAAATGCTAACAGAACGGGCACCATCTTTACCAGAGATAACATTGATATCATCGGCAAAAGCAAATCTGTGGTAAAACAGGCGTTCTCAGGATAGAGATGCAGTCAAAACTTATGGGCTTAACGGTAAATGAGGATAAGACGAAGTACCTTCTATCAACGCGCAAGGAGTCTACGCTTGGGCAATCTGTTGCAATGGGAGACTACAACTTCAAGGTTGTTAAGGAATTTGTCTGCCTCGGAACGACGATAACCAGCGACAACAACACCAGTCTGGAAATCCGAAGAAGAATTTCTCTTGCAAACCGATGTTATTACGGGCTCAATAAGGAGTTCAAGAGCAGAGCCCTCTTTCGGAAAACGAAAATTGCGCTATACAAGTCGATTATCATCCCAGTCCTGCTATACGGCGCAGAAGCATGGACAATGAAAAAAGAGGATGAGGCGGCAATTGGCGTATTCGAGAGAAAAGTTCTTTGGAGGATTTAAGAACCTCTAAACGTTGGCGGCGAATTTCGTATCCGAATGAATCGCGAACTGTATGAGCTCTATGGGGACACTGACCTAGTCAAGCGCATAAAACAACAGCGGCTGCGCTGGATAGGACATGTTACCCGTATGGATGATAACGCTCCAGCAAAGCGTGTGTACAATCGGCATGCGATCGAGTTGGGAGGCATTCCCCCGCGACCAGATGCAGGGAGATATTGCGAAGCTGGGAGTGTCCTCCTGGTGGAATGTCGCTCGGGACAGAGGCGAGTGGCGGGCATTAGTGGCAGCGGCCAAGAACGTAAAACGGTTGTGATGGCCAAAGAAGAAGAAGAAGAATTACCTCTGGGACTCCATAACAATCAAATATATCCTCTTTCAAGAACGAAACTATGATCTTTGAATTAAACTTTCGGACCGGCTTAAGAAATGTAAATTTCAAGAAATGGTCCAGTACAATGAAGATACCAATATTTCCTCTTTTTGTACGCGGAAATGGACCAATGAAGACCACATAGAGCCGTTGAAATGGCCTTTCACTTGTTGCTTGCTTTCCCATTGGGGTCTTAAGTGCTTGTGTGGGATGTTTTGAGGTTTTGCATAGCTCGCAGTTACCTGTATAGGAACGAACGTTTACTACCATTCGAGGCCAATAAAACTTTCGTCTTATATGCTCTAAGCACATATGTAGCTATTCCGCAATGGGAGGAGGTAGGTGGATCGTGTGCCGATTTGATCACACTATCACGCAGTTGAGATGGCACAAAAAGCTTCCAAGAATCATCATTCTGTTCATTACTGTCAGGGAGTTCGGTTCGATGGTATACGAACTCATCCACTACTTGAAAATCTGGTAAGTTTGCTTTATTATAACGATCCTTAAGCTCAGCATATTCGGGACCTGCGGCGATATCCAAGGCTGCGATCCCAGGATTTTCTTCGAAACATCTCCACAGAGCATCGGCTACAATATTTTCGCTACCTTTGCGATGTTCGATTTTGAAATTGAAGTCTTGTAGCTTGAGCGCCCATTGCCCATCGTGCGAGTCTTGTTGGTTCATTAACTAATGCAAACTTGCATGGTCAGTCACCACTTTAAATTCGTGACCCTCAATATACATCCTGAATCTCTTGATCTGCGACTGCTAAGCACTCTAGCTCGGTCACTGAGTAGTTGCGTTGTGCTTTGTTGAGCTTCTTTGACATATACGCAATAGGTCTTTCTACTCCAAATTCATCGGTTTTGTCTAATTTGGGTGAACAAGAAATGAAGCAGAGGTCAAAAGTTTTTTAATTCGAGAAAAGCCTTTTGCGCCTCGTCGTTCCAAACAAAGGTGCTCCATTTTTGCAGTTCTGTTAAAGCAAAAGTGACATCAGAATAATTGGGAAGGAACCGTTGATACCAACCAGTCATGCCTAAAAATCTTTTAAGCTGACGTTTGGTTTTGGGTATCGGAAAGTCAGACACGGCTTGAATCTTGCTAGGGTTGGTTCGTAAAGTTCTTTCACAATGTATCCTAAGTATTCGACTGTCTTAAGATAAAATTGACTCTTGCCAATATTTATTGTGAGACCAGTTTTCCGAAGTTGGGTTGCTACCTCAGCCAAGTGTGACAGGTGTTCTTCAAAGGTGGAAGACATTACTAAGAGGTAATCCAAGTATACTAGCACATGAGATTTCAAGCTATAGGGAATAACTTGGTCCATGAGTCTACACATTGTCTGAGGAGCGTTCGTTAAGCCAAAAGGCATTCTGGTAAATTGATACAGCGGGCGGTTTGGGACAGTAATCACTGTTTAGGGCTTAGACTGTTCGTCCAAACAAATTTGCCAGAAAGCGTCTTTTAAGTCGATCTTGAAAATGCAGTGAACCGGAGGAAGACGACTCAATAATCCTTCGATCAGAGGTGTTGGGTACGCGTCTTTAACGGTTACTTCATTCACCTTCCGCGAATCCAAACAAACTCTTGCCTTTCCAGGTTTTGAAACTAGTACTGCCGGGGACGACCATGCAGATGATTGTTGTTCCTTGGCTGGGGATAACGAATAATATCGTTGTTTTATGGGTTTAGCCGTACCAGTATCAATAGAATGTTGAAGTAGGATTGTTTTTCCTAAACCATCTCTCTCAGATGAAGGGAAGAAGTCTACAACAGATTTTAATCGTTTCCTCTCATCTGCACTAAGAGAAATACTATCTGACGGTTGAGTTTGACAGGTTAATTCATTTACCGCACAAGCATTTGAAATTGTGATTCCAAATTTGGACCAGAAATCCATTAAGCAGATTATGTTTTGTGTGATTGATGGTACAATCAGAAACTCAACATTTTTCTGCTGTAGGTCATATTCTATCAGAACAGTAAGGGTTCCTAACACATATTGAGCTTGGCCATCGGCTGTGCGAACTTCACCTCTTATTTTTTTAATTCGGTCTTCGTTAAAAGCAGTCGTTCAGCCAGTTGGCCTCCATTTACGCTTTTATTAGCTCCACTATTTAGTAGCGCTAAATATCTTTCACTAAATAACGTAAGTGCTATATAAGGACGACTATCACTGCTCTCACGAACTATAGAAGAAACTATAACATTCTTTATAGAGCGTTTGTCCTTCCAAAATGTTCTCAATCGGGCTGTAGAGTGAGTCTTTGTTAGGGAATTTACTCTCATGCTGAAGATTTAAGCCGGGTATTATTTGCAAAGTCAGTGCTTTGTGTAGGCTCGTCAGGGGTCATAATTGAGTCATTGGTATTTTCCAAAACTGGTTCCGAGGCTATATTCTGAGGATATCCACTTATTATACTCGGCGGACATCCTGTTGAGGATTTTCCGTCTCAGGATGGCATTTAGGACAAGTGGGTTTATATGTATCAAGACGTCCGCATCCATAGCAGAACACTCTTCTGGTTTTAAGACAGTCTTGATACCTGTGACCTATTTCTTCACAATTCCAACACTTAGTTTTTTCGACTGAGCGTATGGCATTTATGTCCGATGAGACTGCTAAATCTGAATTATTTGTTTCCAAAGAATCCTCTTCATGTACTAATTCGACTAGAAACCGCTGTTCGTGTTTGGTCTTGTCACAGATTTGGATGACATACTTTAGCAAATTTGTTCATGCTTGTGACATTCAATTCGCAAAGACGCTAAAGTTGGTATAGAGACATGGAGCAATTCTAATCTCAATTCTGGTTTAAGGTTTCTCTTAATATTATCGATAAGCTCACGATCTGAGATTGGCTCACGTAAGGCATCCGCGATATTTAACATTGCGTCTAAAAAGTCTTCAAAACTTTCGCCACTTCTCTGTTTACGAGATCTAAGAGAATCTTTTATATCTTCTTCTGATCGTTGATCTCTATATCTCTCTCGCAAGCTATCACAAAGTTGAGACCAATTGGAACGATTATTTGTGCGTCGGAACCGCCAGTAAAACTGTAATGCTGGTCCAGAAAAGAGGGTATTTGCGAATTGATATAGCAGACTGAAATATCCATTTAGGTATTGGTCAGTCAAACAGCTAACTCGATAAATAAAGTTTTCTATAGAAATGTCATTAGAAGATCCTACTAATTTTAACTGCCAACTTGAAATAATGCTGGCGATTTTATCCGGACGATCAACAGAATCGTTGGTTCGGCTAATGAAAGAATCACGACTTTCTTGAATCCTGCTATTACTTGGTCGTGTATTATTTGAGCGCATGGAATGACTTGGCTCAGCTGCTGATTCATCTGGAATATTATGCTGGTTATTTGAAAAGCTTAAATTCCGAATAGCTGAATTGATCTCGTCAGTCACAGCTATGATCATACTTGCACGAAATGTATCCAAAGAATTAGTTATTAAATGCTGTATTCGCTGATCAGTAACCACCGAGGGTTCAAATGAAGCGTTGGACGAATCACGTCCAGTACTCCTATCAGCGTTAAAGTTTTGCCTATTTGTCTGTACTGAGGAGTTACTTCTTTGATTATTGAATCTCGTATGGGGTCTATTTCGGGAAATTGCACCTTGTCGATGAGAGCCACGATGTGCTCTAGGAGCTTGAAATGGTTGTTCTAGAGGCTGACTTTCACCAGTATTTAATACTGCCAAAGTACACGTTTGCCGGCAAGTAGGGCAAGATTCGTTAGTCTCTAACCATAAGACCATACAAGATCGATGAAACTTGTGCTTGCAAGGAGTTTTAGCAAGCTCATTATCAATCAACACAGAGTCCCTTCAAATATTACACAACACCGGCTCAACAGCTATACTTGCTGCTAAATTTTCTTGGCTGCATCTTAACCTGATAGCTGATATACCTTAATCAGGCACGATAATGGTAAATGTAACAGAAAAGCGATAGAAAAATACAAAAAATAATTTACCAAACGGTAAGCGATAAAAAAATAATTTACCAAACGGTAAGAGATAAATGCGATAATTGATTTGTTTTTTTGGTATTTTTTCATAAATAGTTTGAGACTTAACCTTCCATAAAATTGCGGCATCATATTATTTTTATTTATAAATATAGTTCTAAGTCTTCTCTTAGTTAAAACTGAATCTACTAAAAGCATTTTTGAATTATAGCTTAAAAAAGAGTAACTTGACGAAATATTCCATCAAGAAAAATCTCAATTTCGTTTAAGCAATTGATTTTATTTCAGCCAACAGTAAGTGGAACTTGCTGAATAACAACAAGAGCAATCTCAATTACTTTAAGCTTAAAAATTCCATTACAGAAAAAAGAAATCTATCACCTGGTAGAGAATCAACATAAAATCAAAACTAAAATTTCCAAGGAGAAGGGAAATCAAAATCAAAATGATAAAGGTTTTGAAAGTACCTAACTATTGTTAGCTACAGTACTAGCAATATATCTTGGTTGTTGGTAAGGTTCCGCAAAAGACAGTCAGAAATCCAAAAAACCCTAACAATCAAGCATAAGCACTGAAACTAAAAAAACAGATTGGATGATGGTTGGTTGGGAAAAGGAATAATAGAAGGGAATTTGGGAAGCGCGGGGTGAACAATGCTCTGTTTTGTTATAAGCAAAATTATTTAAGATGAAACGAATGTACTTGATCAAATGAGCACTGAGATAATCACCCCGAGTGCTCCTAATGAAACAAGGTTCGCACACTTTTCTGGTTTCGGCCTCGTTTGGGCCTCTTATTGTTTAACATAAAACCAACATATACGGTCTATTCGGCCTTTTCTGCCCCACGTTGGTTAATATGGAACAAATAATATACGTAATTTTCAGCTTTTTCTGCCCCACGTTGGGCGCCATTTAATATGTAACGAACACGATCAGAGTGAGCAGCAAACTGGAGGCGTACTGTGCCTACGGGGTCGACTGTGCTCAGGGAAAGTGGGGAGGGTCTTTTGCCACCTAGTAAGCCGCCGTGTCACATAATAAAAGAAAGTAGACAGAGTGATAATAGGAAGAGGGAACAACCAAGCGGTTAAACCACAAGATGATACTAAGATAAGACCTGAACAATATATTTATGATGAAGAACTGAGGTGGTGATGTTCTTCCTCTTATTCCCGCCCAACCTGTAAAGACACATTCCGCTAGCTGCCTTTACTCGATATAGATGCCACAATTCAATCCCTTGTGTTATAAAAATACACTGAGGTTGTACTATCATATCGTTAGACCAACTATTGCTGTCTCTATACATTTCAAGGCGAGACAGCTTATACAAAAAAGATATATCAAATCAAAATAACTTCAAAATTCACTCTTAACAGATATGCTTAGGTATTGAATTTAAAAAAGTATGATATTGATCGGAACTATTAGCTGTTATATGTATGTATTTTAACTCACAATTCTCAGTGTGCGGCTATGCCGTACTTACGAACGAAGCAGCTGCAATTTCATCGAAGTCGACAGGCCTGAAGACGGTTGATGGCTGGTGTGCTGTATGAACTTCAAAAGAATTAGGCAAAAATAGCAGCTAGTATTTCGCATACATACCATACCAAGATTTTGTTTACTTAAAATTAAATTAACTTAATAAAGAAATTTAATGAATGAAATTAATTAAAATTAAGAATCCAAAATAAAGTCTGCGAGACTAGAATCTCGTAAAGACCAACGTGTTGAGCAGGGTGTAGTGTTGAGTGGAAAAGCTGGTAGTACACTAACCAAGGGGATTATGCAAGGGGATTATGCAAAGGGAACCAAGGGGATTATAACCACGTGCCGACACTAGGCTAGGAATCAACGAATATCCGATCAGCAAACTCTTACGATTATTCAGCTGTAGTTGCACGTGAGCTGCTGGCTGGATCATTGATCGACCTAGGCACAGATTCTTTGGCAAAGACTCCTCAGAGCGTAGTCCACTTCTGGCTGCGGCAACACCTTTCTGCGCTTGACTCGCGCAAATCCGTAAGTTGTGACTGCAAAGTGCAAATCGCTCTTTATGGTAGCCCGCCAGTATTCTGCCACAAAATCCACGCAATACTGTCGTCCGACACGCAGACAGAGCCCAATATATGTGTCAAGAAGAGAAGAACGCACTCGCTTGCAGCGCAGCTTGGCCGGCGTCGACGTAAACGTACCACTTAAAAGTTGGCTGCCACCACACGCTCTGCGTTAGCAACGACGTCGACCCGGGGTCAATGATGGCCACCGCTTTCGATGGAGATGCACCAAGGCCTAAATACAAAAACTACTGAGATATGATTCCCAAACCAATTTGGTCACATACTGTTATTTCAGAATTGGTCAAGCGAACACGGAAATATCACTAGGATTACTCTTCGCACGAGTCGGTGATAACTTAATTGCCTTTATGTTAATTTAATGTCACAGGATGGCTAGACTATTTGAAGATTAGATTTTTCACAACTTTCTTGGCCGAAAGTAAAGAGAAAAGAGAACACAAGCACCAGAGGCTATCGATATTTTGGCAGCACGTAGGGTTGATGTTCGTGTCGATTGATAAATTGTTCAGTTGCTTTTTGAACGCTAATGGCTTTTATAACTCAAATGTGTTTAAAAATTAAATTTGTTTTGCCACACACCTACACGTCTTAAAAATTTAATCGTAGTAAGCCAATTTTTGCAGCTTTCAACTCTGTTTTTTTTTGATTTGCTGGTTCAAATTCCTGTTGAGAATATTTTTTTTATAAAATAATACAAATTATAAAATTAACAGCTAACATTCACTTTGACTACTACGGATACAATAACGGAATTGGCTCGCAGTGATGTCTGTTGTAAAACTTTTAACGGTTCCCTATTAAACAAACAATAAAAATAGATTGGTATTTATACAAAAGGGAAGCATACCCCTTTAAAATACATGCACACTAGAAAATCGTGGCACACTGTGAGCACACTCTGAGAAGAATTTCTCAGTAATTAAAAATAGTGGTCACAAACAGCAGAGATACATTAAACAACCTTCAATGCCAATGCATATACCATCAGCTACCCTAAACAGCGGTGCTTAAATCTAGTTGAAATTTCGTGCTATTTGTGCACTTGGAGTTCTCAACTCGTTATTCGCCGCCTGGGTAATATAAATAGAATTTGCAAATGGCTTGCTGGTGTGACAGCAACTGAAAGTGTACTGACAAAGGCTTTGCCATGGCGGCAGCCGAAACAGCCGTCTACACAGCCACAGCTACTCTTCTTGTTCATATGTATTCTCTGTTGAATTTTCTGGTTGATTATTGAACTATAATAAACTTTGACCTTGAGCCTGCCAACATTCACCTTGACTAAAAAAAAAAAAATATTGTCGGCCAGCACCAGGACTCGAACACACAACCCCCATTCTGAGAGACAAAACCTTCGTGCACAACACCATGACAGAACCTGTGATTTGTCTAAAAAACGAACAAGAAAATCAAAACACCGATGGCAAATCCTGTACGATTGAATAAAATATTGAAAAATAACAAAAAGTTACTTGTTACTAATCGCCGAGTACGATTACAAATGATTCCTTATACCTGTTACATACACTTGCACAAACTTAATGTACTCTCTGTACCTCTGGTACAGAGTATAAAAAGAATCAAACATATTTTATTTGAAATAATCCTATGTACTGTCTTTCTTATTTTTTTTTACATAGTGTACTAGTCTACGAGAGCCAGATCGCACAGTTCAGCGGTTGGGAGAAAAAAGTGTTCGCAATTTACGGATTCGTAAGCCAAATGAGCTTAAGCAGCTGTTATTGGAAATTTGGGCCCAGACAAAAACTCTATGCAAAAAACCATACTTAAACAACACTTTTATAACATGTGGTATACAGTTATGTCTTACTACTAGGCAAGTATATAAATTTCTTTACTTATTATCCCCACATCTTTTTAATTACTTTATTGGCAGCTATTACACATTGATGGTTTGGTTCCCAGAACTATTTCAAAGATTTGACGATTATGAAAAAGCATATCCAGGAAAATCAGCATCTGTTTGCGACGTTTCTTCAATTGTTGTTTCAAACTCGTAAGTATTGATAAATATGTATACAAGGGTAGCCCAAAATATATATTAATATATATATATATATACTAATCTCTTTTTAAGATTTTTTTTACTCTGTATCAGAGATGTAAACTACAATTACAGTTATGGGCATATTTTCAAAAACATTACCGTATTTAAATATTTATTACCAATTACAATAATTTCAATAATTACTTAATTATTCAATTATTTGGTAATTGAAATAATTGAAATGATTGAAGTAATTTCGGAATAAAAATGATTTATCCAACTTTTTACTTCAAATACCACTTTTCTCTATGTTAAAACTTTTAATATCCACACAAAATAGTAAAGGTAATTCATTTTTATTCCGTAATTACTTCAACTATTTCAATTATTTAATATCTTCAATTATTTAATTGAAATAATTAAGTAAATATTGAAATAATTGTAATTGGTAATAAATTTTTAAATACGAAATAATTGTAATTGTAATGGCAATTGTAATTTAACATATGCCCATAATTGTATTTGTAATTGTAATTGTAAAAGTGCTTAATTCGATTGCCTAAATAAACAATTTCGACCCGCGATAAAAGACGCTAATGGACATTCATAAGAACTCATGCTTATGTTGTCCAAAAATATCTTGTAAGGTCAGGAGCGTTTTCCTATCCTGCACGAGATCAAAGTGGTGGGGGTGAAGCTTGACGAAACCACGATAGATGAAAATCCACCCAACGCAATGAGGTACAACCGCTCAGCTCGAACGCTTTCAAAGAACTATTTAATATTTTCAACGTGTATGCTAGGCGCAGCTGGCGAGTATCAAAAAGAACAAAAGAAAGAGAGAACAAATACAGTAGGCAAAGGCAAATGAGAGAATATTAGGGGAATTCATAATTTTTAAAGTAATTGAGTAGATAGGCAAATTTAAGAGTTCACAAAATATAATGAATATTTAAATATTTAAATGAATATAATTAAAGTTTATCAAATAGTGGGCCATGTTTGGCCCAACATCCCGGCCCCGTTGAAAGCTCCTGGGGCTTTCAAGAAACTGGAAGCAATGCCAATTTATGAATAGGTCGCCTGATGACTCCCTTGATGGTACGAACGTCTGCTACTCGAACTCGCTGATCCTTGCCAGGAATCGTCGCTATGATTCGGCCCATGATCCACTTCTGCGGTGGCAAATTGTCCTCATGGACAAGGACCAAATCGCCAACGGAGACACTTGCAGATGTCTTTGTCCACTTCGAACGAGCCTGCAGCTCGCTCACATAGTCCCTGAGCCACAGTTGCCAAAAATGTTGTTTAATGCCAGTTACACGTCTCCAGCGCTCCAAGTGATCCAGCCTTTCATCCGCAACTGGATACTCCGGTAGAACACGTAGAGGGGCACCAGTCAGAAAGTGACCTGGTGTCAGTACTCCTAACTCATTTGGGTCCGGAGAGAGTGGGGACAATGGTCGTGAATTTAGGACTGCCTCCACCTCTGCTGTAACTGTGGTTAGCTCTTCAAAAGTAAGACGAGCGTTCATTAGACTGCGAGCCATCAATCCCTTAGCACTCTTGACTGCCGCCTCCCACAGGCCTCCAAAATGTGGTGCTCTAGGAGGGATGAAATGGAAGTTTATAAATTCATTAGTGCAAAAATTGACAATAGATCGCTGGGTTTCTTGCTTGAATAAGAAACTTTGCAGATCTTTTAACTGGTTGTTTGCGCCAACAAAATTAGTTGCGTTGTCGCAGAAGATGTCCGAAGGTAGTCCACGTCTGGCAATCATACGCTTTAGAGCGGCAAGAAACGCATCTGTTGATAAGTCCGGAACCACCTCGATATGTACGGCCTTCGACGCAAAACATACAAATATGGCAATGTAGCTTTTGATTGGGCCCTTGCCTCGAATCCGAAGATATGTACTGACTGGTCCGCAAAAATCCATACCGCATCGTGAGAATGGACGAGATGGGGACAGCCTTTCCACTGGGAGGTGTCCCATTATTTGTTGTTGCAGCTTTGGCTTATAACGCACGCAGTGGACGCAAGCCTTGACTATGTTGCGTGCCAAGTCACGGGCATTGACAATCCAAAATTTTTGACGAATGAGTCCAACCAGTGCCTTGGGTCCTGCGTGGTAGTTTTGTCGGTGAAGGAACTGGACATATTTTCGAACAAAGTCATCTTTGCTGGGAAGCAGTATAGGGTGCTTGACTGCCTCGGGAACGTTTGCTAATTCAAGTCGACCTCCAACTTTCATCAAAATGTATCCGTCTGTGGACTGCAAAAACGGATTGAGGAATTTGAGATGACTGCAAACTGGTTTGCCCTTTCGAAGAGCACATATTTCTTCAGAAAAGTTTTGCTTCTGTATGTTCCAAACTATACTATGGAGAGCACGTTGCAGCTCTAGTGGACCAGGAGATGGGGTATCAAATGATGAGATTTTTTTGGTAAATCGCCATCCAAAACGTAGCATCCATGCGACAATACGCAGAGAGCGATGATGTGAACTTATATCTTGAAGAGATTCCAATAGAACGCTGCGCTCCACTGAAATCTTGAAGGCTGACTTACGTTTCTCGAGGTTCACCATCTCAAGATCAATTTCATGTCGAGTGTCAGCTGGCCAATGATTGGAACTCTTTTTGAGGAACGCCGGCCCCTCAAACCAATTAGAATCCTGCAGTTCCGATGGTGTGCATCCTCTGGAAACCAAATCAGCAGGATTGAAGCGAGTTGGAACATATCTCCATATACAACTGGACGTGTTTTCTTGTATATCGGAAACTCGATTCCCAACATATGTGGACAGGGTGGCAGAATGTTGTTGGATCCAATGCAGCACAGTCTGCGAATCGCTCCAAAGAAAATTATTAAATTTGGTCTTGAAAACTTCCTTGATTTTTGTGAAAAGGAGCGTCAACAGATGAGCAGCGGCCAGTTCTAATTTTGGGACAGAAAGTTTTCGTGTTGGTGCCACTCTGGACTTGGAAGTTATCAGCAATACCTTTATATTGCCATCATCATCCATCGTTCGCGCGTATACACAACATCCGTAGGCGCGAATGGATGCATCGCAAAATCCATGTAATTGGAGCTCTTGAGGATTTGGCTGCAAACAATAGCGTGGTATTGTCAATGACTCCAGCGATGATAGTGATTCCAAGAAGCTTGCCCAAGCTTGGTGCATATGCTGTGGGATAGCCTCATCCCACTCCAACTTTAGCAGCCATAGCTCTTGCACAATTATTTTTGCAACAATGACCACAGGCGATACCAATCCCAATGGGTCAAAAAGTGATGATGCCAGCGATATTCGGAATTCTCCAAACGGGATTTAATCGTGGTCGATGCACCGAACTTGATGTGACTGTGGGAGTCACCAATGCTGCATATCTTCATATTACGCTTAATTCTTGGTAAACGTAAGGCCTGGGCAAATTCTTCAGAGATGAAGTTTACTTGAGAGCAGGAATCCAGCAAGGCTCGACCAATCCTATAGCCTCCAGCTGCGTCGCGAACCAAAACTATGGCAGTGGCCAAAATTACCTGCTCTGAGGTTTTGTTCATATGAGTATGTGCAACAGCGCCTCCAGATGGAGCTACCACATACGATTGAGACTGTGCCCCTGAGGACGTTGGTAGAACAGATGCTGACCTAGGTTGGCCACTGTCCCGGTGTAACAAAGTGTGGTGCAAGCGAGCACACTTTCGACATTTTTGTGTGGATGGACACTTTGATGCTTGATGACCCCTTTCCAAAACAACTAAGGCAGAGTGAATGGCGTTTAACAGCCTCATAGCGTTGCTCAGTTGACAATTCCTTCAGCTGAGGGCAACGAACTATTCGGTGATCCGCACTGGAGCATAGAACGCATACCTGGCTTGTACAATTGAATGATAGCCCTTGACGTGGAGCTGGCTGGTTGCGTGGCTTACCAGAAGCTGGCGCACGAAATGCTTGGGCTTCCGGCTGCCCAAATGACTCCAAATATTGGCAATGTCTCTCCACAACCTGTACACAAGAATTCCATGTTGGCAAATCAGCAAAATCCAAGGATTCGTTCCACCTGCGCTTGGTTCCTTGATCAACTTTCTCCATAACAATGAATATCAGCATGGCCTGGGCAATCTGCGACTCATTCCCAAGAGATTTAAGAGAGTTGTACAGCGCTGAGGCGTTATCAATGAGGCTCCGAAGCTGTTGGCTATTGGACTTGTTGACACTGGGCAACTGGAACAGCGAATTGATATTATCCAAAAATACCAGAGTTGGGTTGCCATAGCGTTCCCTTAAACGTTTAAGAGCCTTTGGATAATTCACCGATGCCACTTGAAAAGCCTCAACTGTTTCTAGGGCAGCTCCCTTCAAACAGCTGATCAAGTGGTTGAACTTTTCAATGGGTGAGAGACACGTTTGATTGTCGATGACCTGCTTGAACAGAGAAATGAAATTTTTATACTCTGAATATTTACCATCAAACGCAGGAAGTGCAATTCGTGGTAATTTCATTGAGGAGGCCACCACGGGCCCAGGCGACGCATCCATATATCCTGAGTTGTTATGTTCAATTGCTTCTCCAAGCTGCCTCTTGATGGCCAACTTGGTGGCGATATATGAATCCTCTATGTCTCCGCGAGCAGTGTCATTTAGATCTTGCTCTTCTATACTGGATTGGACAGTCATTAGCTGCTTGAAATAGGCTTCCGAAATTCCAAGCCGGCACTGCAATTCGTCTGCTGATTGTGGATCTGCGTCATCTGAATCCACGATGTTGCGAATGCGAGTAATATTCCTGCGAATATTTGTCCTTTGCTGCTTCAATCTCTCCAAAGACATTTTGATTGCCAAATAACCAAAACTTATTTTATTTTTTCAATTTTCAATTTTTCAATTTCTACAATTTCTTTGCCGTAATTGCGCAGTTGTTTCTGCGCATGCGTTTTAGTAGCGAGTTCAGCAAGAATTAACGAGTCGATCGATGGGCAAAGAGAGAAGGAATGTGTTGCGTGTCTGTATATGTGTGTGTGTATGTATGTGTGTGTCGACTTGAAATTTGATGCGTTGCTTTACATGTGTGTGTGTGTGTCGACTGCAAATTTGATGCGTGGCTGTACGCGAAAACAAAGCGATGACGAGGGGGGTGGCGGGGTATGCACTGTTGGTCACGTAGGCACTTTGGTAGAACTTCAAATGTACGACAGCGGGGGGTCGCGGAGTGAAGAACTAGGTTCTATGTAGGTTTTTCGGCGATGCGACAGCGAGGGGTCGCAGGGCGATTTAATGTAATGCTATTTCGGCGATGCGACAGCGAGGGGTCACAGGGCGATTGCAATGCCAACAACGAAATTTTTAGCTTGATGACGCGACGGCGGGGGGTCGCGGCCAATGTGAGTGCAATGCTAGATCGGCTATATGTCAGTGGTCCAACTAAACGATTGCGCGTAATTTAAACTTCACTGCCCCACGTTGGGCGCCAAAATGTAAGGTCAGGAGCGTTTTCCTATCCTGCACGAGATCAAAGTGGTGGAGGTGAAGCCTAACGAAACCACGATAGATGAAAATCCACCCATCGCAATGAGGCACAACCGCTCAGCTCGAACGCTTTCAAAGAACTATTTAATATTTTCAACGTGTATGCAAGGCGCAGCTAGCGAGTATCAAAAAGAACAAAAGAAAGAGAGAACAAATACAGTAGAAAAAGGCAAATGAGAGAATATTAGGGGAATTCATAATTTTTAAAGTAATTGAGTAGATAGGCAAATTTAAGAGTTCACAAAATATAATGAATATTTAAGTATTTAATATAATTAAAGTTTATCAAATAGTGGGCCATGTTTGGCCCAACATATCTAATAAGTTAATATTTAACTAAATTAAATTTTGACAAATGTCAACGTGTAATAATTCAACAAATGCTTCTGGCAAAAATACCAACAACACCATGAGTCAGAGGGTTTACAACAACACCACCCTTTTGTTGTCATAACTTTAAAATTTTTTTAAAATTTATTTTTTACTTACTCTGACTGGGACACGAACTCGGGACCTCGAATGAAGCACTTGCTGACAGCGCCGCTCAGACAACTCGACCACACCTGCGATGCTTTCAGCTTCGTCCAATTGCCTTTATGAATTGACGGGAGAAAATCCCAAATCGGATCGATATCAAGCCTGCTCGTACTTAAAATTTTAGTCCCGTTGCCGGGATCGTCATTCTTTTTAGGCTTAAAATTTTCCCGTAATTTTTTTTTCGGTGTACAACAGCAAAACGATCGACGACTCTCCATACAACGCAACAACGCTTCCTTTCCGATTGTGTCCCCCGACACAACCACCACAAGCAATGCGACCGTAAGCTCTCATACCCCTACTCTGACTTGGAGAAGTATACCTGCAACGAAAGTCGCTCCTGCCTTGGAGGAAAAGGGATTCAAGGTCAAGTCCGTTATAAACTTAATAAACAGGGACAAAAAACCACAGGCACTATTCAAAATTGAACTAAGCCCGGAAGACACAGCTTCCAAAAATAATGAAGTGCACCCAATTTACAAACTACGTTTCTTATTGCACCGCAGAAAAACTGTAGAGGAGCCGCACGAGCGCACAAATCCAGTGCAATGTACCAATTGCCAAGATTTTGGGCACACAAAAGCCTACTGCACTCTGCGTTCAGTTTGTGTAGCATGCGGAGAGCTGTGCATACTATCTCATGCCCTGCTAACAAGGAGGATCCCTCTGTCAAAAAATGCAACAGCGGTGGAGGAAGCCACACTGCAAACTACAGAGGTTGCCCAGTCTACAAAGATCTAAAGAGCAGGATTCCAATAGAAACCTTTATCAGTACACACCCTCGCAGTCGACCCCTGGAGTCTTCTTCACCAAAGCTACGAGATCGACCTTTGCCCCAACGACTACAACCCACGGTGTTTCTTTCGCAAGCGCCTTGAAACTAGGAACTGATTGAACCGCACCCAAATCAACAGTTTCGCATGAAATTCGAAGTGAGCCGACCCTGCCATCAAAACAAGCGGAACAACCATCAAACTATAATAGCTTAGAAACTATGTTTCTATCGTTACAGCAGACCCTGAAGGATTTTATGGTATATGTGCAAAACGCTAAGCAAGAACAAAAGAGAACACAAGGAATTCTCATTCAAATGCAAATGGCATTCCTCGCCACAAAGTGGAGTTATCAAAATTTCTCCAAGACAATGAAATCGACAAATTGCTTTTTGCAGAAACTCACTTGACGGACCGATACAATTTTCAATTACCTGGGTATGCATTTTACGGCACAAATCACCCAGATGGCAAAGCCCATGGTGGAACTGGAATCCTCGTCAGAAGCCGCATCAAGCATTATCCACTATCAGGATTTTCGGAAAACTACCTACAAGCCACTTCGTTATGTGTAGAGTCTAAACGGTGAAATTTCACTCTTTCCGCGGTTTACTCTCCCCCACGTTTCGCAATATCAGAAAATCAATTCCTAGATTTCTTTAATACACTTGGTCAACGATTTTTGGCTGCGGGTGACTATAATTCGAAACATCCCCACTGGGGCTCCAGACTGACTAATCCCGAAGGGATGCAACTCTACAGCGTACTCACGCGCGCATTGAACCCGTCAGGGATCAACATGTTGATCGATCACGGTTTTTGCCTGTCGTACCACCAGACCACCCACCCCACCCCTCTTCTGTTGTTGGGATACATATAAAAAAAATTTTTATTTATTTTTTACTTACCCTGGCTGGTAATCAAACTCGGGACCTCGAAAGTAGGGATGTCGGATATTTTAAAAATATCTATATCGATATTTTTGGTGATATTGATATATCGATAATATCGTTATTTTCGATATTTTTTCAAAATGTGTCTGTTTGACCATGTACAATAAGCAGGTCTATTGAGGAAATTAAGGTGACATTTTACGCAAAATAACAACTACATTCTAATAAAATGGATTAAATGAATTTTTATAAGTTTAAGAAAAGCTATATATTTAATTTCATTTATAAAAGGATCTTATGGAAGCTTAATGTTTTTATATTGTAGGATTAAGAAAAAGCATCTTCTTTTAGATACTTAAGAAGTAAACATATTATCTATATATAACTTCGCTAAGAAATTTTCATACGAATGTAAGGACCCTTTTTTAGCATAGTAAAACAAATTCAATTAACCCAAAATGAATACCATCGGCGGTGTCCCAGAAATCTCTTCCAACCAAATTCCAACCGAAAACCAATTCTCGGTGTCCTAGAAATCTCTTTCGGTTGCTTTCAAACCTCTAGTATTTTGTTAAGAGATTTGGAGAAACCAACCTAAGCCAATACACATACCAACCAAAGCGACTTCGCTAACTTATGCAAACTTAGCGAACTTAGCAAAGACACAAACAGGGCTGGCAAGTCTGAAACCATCAATACAGCTATGAACAAAATCTGTTATCAATTATTTGCGAGCGACGCAGCCCTGTTTTTGTAGTTGGATCATAATCTTATACACACACCATCTAACTAGACTTTTTAATAAGAAAATGAAATCTCTCCAAGTTCTGGGACACCGACGGATTTTTCGAGCGTTTTGCAAACCAACCGAAGCCAAAATCTCTAGAGATTTCCAGGACACCCCCGCATATGTTTGTATGAGTATTTAGACCCCGCCATTGCAAAAAAAAAAAATTAATTGCAATTATTTATTGTTTTTGAACGAGTTAAAAGTTGTATCAATACACACACAAGCTTCACACAGATATGTGAACAGACCAACACTCACTGTGTACTGTGCTTAGTTGTAATTTGACATTTGTAAACAGAGAGAGAGAGTGGCTCTCAGCACGCTCTCCCTGTGAAGAGGCGATCAACGGAAAAAAAGCTTCTACGCATATTTTCTTTTTGTTTTCTTACAGTTGCTGGGTCTAACAGAAATCCAATTGACAAGAAATTTTCGTGCGAGGCAAGTGCTGCTAATAAAATGTATTTCGGAGCGTAAACAATAATTAATATTATTAAATAATTTGTAATATTGCTAATCCTATTGATATGCTCGTCTCCCTTTCTAGCATAGTAATGTTGGAATGAGTATTAAAAAGTACTACAAAAAAGTACAAAAAAAAATTGTATTGCTTTTATTTATTGTTTTATAGCGAATTAAAGATACGGCATTTAATCCAATTGACAAAAGAAAATTGTGCGAAAATTGTCGGTATTGTTCGGGAAATTCGATGAGATACAGGAAAGGTACATTATAAGGAACAATACAACTCGATGGCAAGTTCACTACTCAAATTTAAATACACCGAGCACAATTGGAGACTGTGCTGTGATCTTGAGATCGAATCGGTATTACATCGAATCGGAAATACATCGAATCTATGGATTTATTGCCTGTGGTAGGGTCAGGCACTATAACTGCGCTTCAAAATCCCTTAAAAAAATGTATATATTTTGTTTCTTTGGACCCATCCCCAAGCAACATTTCTCAGTCTGTCGGCTTCTAAAATAAAAAATGCATTGAAAACTTTTTTAAGACTTACACTTTACCAAAACTTTAACAAAAGATCAAGGAAAGAAAGATACAAGGTTTATTGCTTTCTGGGTAGTATAAAAAACCAAACTATGCCAAGATAGTTAACCAAATGTTCGCTGACTGTTCAAAATTGAAATATATATAAATTAGGTTGTCAAGGGTTTCCAAACGATTCAGATACAATTATTCTTGGACCAAAAACTATGCAAATTTATGACTTTTTGACATATTTTTTTAGACTTAAAAGTGCACATCGTTTAAGCCATTTACTCAGACAAGCTAAATCGATTTACCTGGGGTCAACTCCCTTTAAAAAAAGCTAGCTAAGCGGTTGCTAAAACTTTTTGCTTGCCTCTTAGCTTCAGCTGGACTTAGACAAGCTAAATGACAGCGAAAAGCGCGTGGCGCCGCAACTTTGACCGGCTAAAAGCTGATAGATATACGAGGGCCGTCCAAGAAATGGCCTACCTAGCACAGTAGTTTTGGAAAATGTTCACAAAAAATATTAAAAAGGGGAAGTACCGACTATTAAAAGCTTAAGTTTGACGTTTGGTGCCTTTACCTTGCACAGTTTTTTTTTGTCGCTTTTAATAGAGAACGCTTGTTATTGATTTGCAAACATGGACAAAATTCGTCATCGTTATGTGATACAATACTTTCATATAAATGGTCTTAGTCCAACCATTATTAAAAAGGAGCTGGATTCTACCTTACGTAATTCCTGCTCCCTCGTTTACAACAATAAAATATTGGGTGGCTGAGTTTAAGCGAGGTCGTTTGAGCTGCGAAGATGAACATCGTAATGTGCGTCCAAATGAAGGTGACCACTGGCCAAAATTAAAAAATGTGTATTGAGTGACCGGGGATTGAAAGTTCGTGAGTTAGCTGAATGTGTAGGCATTTCAAAAAGTGCTGTACATCGCATATTGACCGAAAAATTGGACATGAAAAAGTTATGCGCAAGATGGGTGCCGCGTTTGCTGACTTTAGAACAAAAACGCCGGTTCACACCTCTGCCGTTGCAATGGCTAAAATTAATGAACTAAAATTTGAATTGCTACCTCACGCCCCTTATTCGCCAGACTTAGCTCCCTCTGATTATTTCTTATTTCCAAACTTGAAAAAATGGCTCGGAGGAAAATGATTTGGCAACAATGAAGAGGTGGAGTCCGAGGTTAATGCCTATTTTGAAGAGCTTCACAGTTCTTATTATAAAAAAGGTATCGAAGCTATTGAACATCGCTGGGAAAAGTGTATCGACCTAAAAGGATCCTATGTTGAAAAATAAAAAAAAATGATAAATTTTTGTGTTTTAGTAGTTAGGTCGGCCATTTCTGGGACCGCCCTCGTTGCTATAGGCTTAGCTAGGTAAAAGCAAAAAAAAAATGGTTTGCAATTATTTAGCAAGTTACCCTTGCTAAATGAATTCAGCAATGGCTGCAGCCTTCAGCAAAAAACTAAATAAAACACATCTAAGGGCTTGCCCATGACTTCTGCTCTCCAAATATCATCCAAATTCTCCTGAATTTGCACTTTTATTACTTTTTTTTTTTTTAAGCTTATTTTGTATTTATTGAATCTTCTCTTAATGAGACTAACAATAATTTTTCAGATCTTAATCTAGAAACTTATTTATAAACCATCCCCTGTTGGAGTTAGTTTGTGTTCTGCGGCCCTTCAAGTCAGTCGCTGGGTTGGTAGGTCATTTCTCCTGAGGCGAGAATGCGTTGCTAGCATGGGAAGAGATTTTGCAAGTTGATTTGGGTGGGTGAGAAGCTTCTCAGAATATTTTTGTTTAAGTTGCTCTATTTCAGTTTCGACCAATGGGATGCTGAGGTCGTTGTGGATACACTCATTGCGAATGTACCATGGCGCTCCAGTGATGGTTCTGAGAATTCTTGATTGTGATCTTTGAAGGATGTCCACACTGCTCGCACAGGCATTTCCCATAGCTGCGAGCCATACGTCCAGACAGGCTTTATGATGCTTTTGTACAGTAGGACTTTATATTCCAGTTTAAGAGGGGAACGCGAGTTGATTAGCCAGTGAAGGCTGTTGGCCTTTAGCTTGATTTGAAGCTTTTTCGACTCTATGTGTTTGCGCCATGTGAGCCTTCTATCGAGGTGCACACCTAGGTATACAACATCGTTTGATTGCGGGATCTGGGTTGCATTTAAGGATAGCTGGGGACAGGTGCATCTGTTGAGTGTGAACGTCACATGTTTACACTTTTGCTCGTTGATTTTTATGCGCCAGTTGGCCAGCCACTCTTCCACTTTAGCTAGGTGGCTTGCCAGCAGACTTGTAGCGTTATTTGGACATCGTGATCTGCTTAATATTGCCGTATCATCCGCAAAAGTACTTATTGTAAGTCTGGGGTCTGTTGGTATGTCGGCAGTGTACATTACATATAGGAGAGGACCGAGTACGCTACCCTGCGGCACTCCGGCTCCTATAGTGAACTCTTCCGTTGTGTACTCATTTTGACGAACTGTAAATACCCTGTTACTGACGTAACTTTCTAGTACTTTGTGAGTATTTGGGGGAAGCATTGTCCTTATCTTGAATATAAGACCATCCAACCAAACGCGGTCAAATGCTTGGGCAACATCTAAGAAAATTGCAGAGCAGTATTCGTGGTGCTCAAACGCAGTCCGAATGTCTGAAGTTAAACGGTTGACTTGCTCAATAGTCCGGTGCTTTGCTCTAAACCCAAATTGATGTGAGGGAATGATACTTTGTGCATGGCCATCAATTTTACTGAGTAGGATCTTCTCAAATAGTTTTGACAGGCAAGGTAGCAGACTAATGGGTCTGTATGATGACGCTTGTGTTTTATCTTTTCCTGGTTTTTGAATCATTATGATTGTGGACCTCCTCCACTGAGTTGGAAAGTATCCACATCGCAGAACAGCATTGAAAAGTCTTGAGATATATGTAATGGCGGGACTTGGAAGTTCCATAATCATTTTAGGTGTAATAAGGTCATGTCCAGGAGCTTTTCTAGGATTTAGCTCTCCGATGGCATTTTTTATTTCTAGCGAATGAACTTTGATTGGGTCAGTTTGTGCGGCGGTCGGAACCAATGGAAGTTCATAGCCATTGGTTGAAGGATTTGGCTGGAAAACATTTCTAATGTGAAGTGCAAAGACAGTTGCTTTTTCTTCGTCGCTGCGGGCCCATCTTCCTGTCTGATCTCTTAGAGGCGTGTCTACCTTTGCAGGTGGCTTTATGCTGGCGCGTGCCCTCCATAGGGGAATTTGGTGCTTGTAGGCGATAATTTTTCGATATAACGGCTATGTGCTAGCTGCTCTTCGGCTTCGAGTGCTTTGCGAAGTACGCGTTCTGCAAGTCTCAGACGGTTTTTTGCGGCAGGCGATCTAAAGCTTTGCCATTCTCTTCTTGCACGACGCTTTTCTGAGACCAGCCGGTCAATGTAACTGTTTGTCAATCTACGATCTGGCTGAGGTGCTGTTGTTGTTGTTTGGGGGTTTGAGTGATGAGCAGCGGCAGTAATGATAGTGGTGAGGGCTTGAACTGAATTGTCAATGTCTTCTTCGCTGTTTATGGTTGGGCTCAGCTCGATGTGACTGCTGATATATTTTTTGTATTTGAGCCAGTTTGTCTTGTGTGATGTCAGTCTCCGAGGATATTCTCTAACATGAGGGCACTCCAGAAGGGTGAATATTATTGGAGAATGGTCTGACGACAAGTCAGCAAGGGCTTCTGCAGTTACCAAGTTTTGTGGAACTTTTCTTGTTATAGCAAAGTCTATAAGATCGGGTAATTTCTTTGGATCTGCCGGCCAGTATGTAGGCCTTCCCGGAGATATAGACGAGTTTGTTTGATGCACGCGTGAGTACGCTGTAGAGTTGCTTCCCTTTGGGATTGGTCAGTCTGGAGCCCCAGTGTTGAGAATGGTTTTGCGAATTATAGTCACCCGCAGCCAAAGAAGCGTTGACCAAGTGTTTATTAAAATGAAATCTAGGAATTAAAAACGATTTTCTGAAATTAATTTTTTTATAAACATATTTCAGACATTCATGAACGAACGAAAACATGGTTCCGAGAAAAACGCGTTACACGTTACATGGTACGTATCGAACTCTCATGCTCTTTCATTTTATGTAAAAAAATCGTTTTTCGGGCCTTCCCGAAACATATGGATTCCGGTGGATAATGCTTGATGCGGCTTCTGACGAGGATGCCAGTGCCACCATGGGCTTTGCCATCTGGGTAATTTGTGCCGTAAAATGCATACCCAGGTAATTGAAAATTGTATCGGTCCGTCAAGTGAGTTTCTGCCAGAAGCATTATGTCGATTTCGTTGTCTTGGAGAAATTTTGATAACTCCACTTTGTGGCGGGGAATGCCATTTGCATTCCAGAGTGAAACTCGTAGGAGAGCCATTATTTGGATTGTTGCGAAGTGAGCATTTTTTTTTTTTTTTTTTTTTAAGCTTATTTTGTATTTATTGAATCTTCTCTTAATGAGACTAACAATAATTTTTCAGATCTTAATCTAGAAACTATTTTATAAACCATCCCCTGTTTTAGATAGTTTGTGTTCTGCGGCCCTTCAAGTCAGTCGCTGGGTTGGTAGGTCATTTCTCCTGAGGCGAGAATGCGTTGCTAGCATGGAAAGAGATTTTGCAAGTTGATTTGGGTGGGTGAGAAGCTTTTCAGAATATTTTTGTTTTAGTTGCTCTATTTCAGTTTCGACCAATGGGATGCTGAGGTCGTTGTGGATACACTCATTGCGAATGTACCATGGCGCTCCAGTGATGGTTCTGAGAATTCTTGATTGTGATCTTTGGAGGATGTCCACACTGCTCGCACAGGCATTTCCCCATAGCTGCGAGCCATACGTCCAGACAGGCTTTATGATGCTTTTGTACAGTAGGACTTTATATTCCAGTTTAAGAGGGGAACGCGAGTTGATTAGCCAGTGAAGGCTGTTGGCCTTTAGCTTGATTTGAAGCTTTTTCGACTCTATGTGTTTGCGCCATGTGAGCCTTCTATCGAGGTGCACACCTAGGTATACAACATCGTTTGATTGCGGGATCTGGGTTGCATTTAAGGATAGCTGGGGACAGGTGCTTCTGTTGAGTGTGAACGTCACATGTTTACACTTTTGCTCGTTGATTTTTATGCGCCAGTTGGCCAGCCACTCTTCCACTTTAGCTAGGTGGCTTGCCAGCAGACTTGTAGCGTTATTTGGACATCGTGATCTGCTTAATATTGCCGTATCATCCGCAAAAGTACTTATTGTAAGTCTGGGGTCTGTTGGTATGTCGGCAGTGTACATTACATATAGGAGAGGACCGAGTACGCTACCCTGCGGCACTCCGGCTCCTATAGTGAACTCTTCCGTTGTGTACTCATTTTGACGAACTGTAAATACTCTGTTACTGACGTAACTTTCTAGTACTTTGTGAGTATTTGGGGGAAGCATTGTCCTTATCTTGAATATAAGACCATCCAACCAAACGCGGTCAAATGCTTGGGCAACATCTAAGAAAATTGCAGAGCAGTATTCGTGGTGCTCAAACGCAGTCCGAATGTCTGAAGTTAAACGGTTGACTTGCTCAATAGTCCCGTGCTTTGCTCTAAACCCAAATTGATGTGAGGGAATGATACTTTGTGCATGGCCATCAATTTTACTGAGTAGGATCTTCTCAAATAGTTTTGACAGGCAAGGTAGCAGACTAATGGGTCTGTATGATGACGCTTGTGTTTTATCTTTTCCTGGTTTTTGAATCATTATGATTGTGGACCTCCTCCACTGAGTTGGAAAGTATCCACATCGCAGAACAGCATTGAAAAGTCTTGAGATATATGTAATGGCGGGACTTGGAAGTTCCATAATCATTTTAGGTGTAATAAGGTCATGTCCAGGAGCTTTTCTGGGATTTTGCTCTCCGATGGCATTTTTTTATTTCTAGCGAATGAACTTTGATTGGGTCAGTTTGTGCGGCGGTCGGAACCAATGGAAGTTTATAGCCATTGGTTGGAGGATTTGGCTGGAAAACATTTCTAAGGTGATGTGCAAAGACAGTTGCCTTTTCTTCGTCGCTGCGGGCCCATCTTCCTGTCTGATCTCTTAGAGGCGTGTCTACCTATGCAGGTGGCTTTATGCTGGCGCGTGCCCTCCATAGGGGAAATTTGGTGCTTGTAGGCGATAATTTTTCGATATAACGGCTATGTGCTAACTGCTCTTCGGCTTCGAGTGCTTTGCGAAGTACGCGTTCTGCAAGTCTCAGACGGTCTTTTGCGGCAGGCGATCTAAAGCTTTGCCATTCTCTTCTTGCACGACGCTTTTCTGAGACCAGCCGGTCAATGTAACTGTTTGTCAATCTACGATCTGGCTGAGGTGCTGTTGTTGTTGTTTGGGGGTTTGAGTGATGAGCAGCGGCAGTAATGATAGAGGTGAGGGCTTGAACTGAATTGTCAATGTCTTCTTCGCTGTTTATGGTTGGGCTCAGCTCGATGTGACTGCTGATATATTTTTTGTATTTGAGCCAGTTTGTCTTGTGTGATGTCAGTCTCCGAGGATATTCTCTAACATGAGGGCACTCCAGAAGGGTGAATATTATTGGAGAATGGTCTGACGACAAGTCAGCAAGGGCTTCTGCAGTTACCAAGTTTTGTGGAACTTTTCTTGTTATGCAAAGTCTATAAGATCGGGTAATTTCTTTGGATCTGCCGGCCAGTATGTAGGCCTTCCCGGAGATACATAGTCGAGTTTGTTTGATGCACGCGTGAGTACGCTGTAGAGTTGCTTCCCTTTGGGATTGGTCAGTCTGGAGCCCCAGTGGGGATGTTTCGAATTATAGTCACCCGCAGCCAAGAAGCGTTGACCAAGTGTATTAAAGAAATCTAGGAATTGATTTTCTGATATTGCGAAACGTTGGGGACAGTAAACCGCGGACAGAGTGATATTGCCTCGTTTAGACTCTACACATATCGATGTGGCTTGTAGGTAGTTTTCCGAAAATCCTGATAGTGGGTAATGCTTGATGCGGCTTCTGACGAGGATGCCAGTGCCACCATGGGCTTTGCCATCTGGGTGATTCGTGCCGTAAAATGCATACCCAGGTAATTGAAAATTGTATCGGTCCGTCAAGTGAGTTTCTGCCAGAAGCATTATGTCGATTTCGTTGTCTTGGAGAAATTTTGATAACTCCACTTTGTGGCGGGGAATGCCATTTGCATTCCAGAGTGAAACTCGTAGGAGAGCCATTATTTGGATTGTTGCGAAGTGAGCATTTGAATGAGAATTCCTTGCGTTCTCATTTGTTCTTGCATTGCGTTTTGCATAAATACCATAAAATCCTTCAGCGTCTGCTGTAACGATAGAAACATAGTTTCTAAGCTACTATAGTTTGATGGTTGCTTGAGGCGTGTCGGCTCCCTTCGAATTTTGCGAAACCGTAGATATGGGTGCGGGTCTGTCATTTCCTAGTTTCAAGGCGCTTGCGAAAGAAACACCTTGGGTTGTAGTCGTTGGGGCAAAGGTCGATCTCGTAGCTTTGGTGAAGAAGACTCCAGGGGTCGACTGCGACTTTTATTACTTAAATCAATTTAATTGTAATCAAATCCCACTAGGTAAACAAACACAGTGCAGTTGAAGGCTATTTTGGCATTGAGCAGTCACACTGTTCTCTTAGAAGGGACCCCAGCGTAAAAAGTTGTACTTTTAGCAAGGTCTAGATTTAGTGTGTTTGAGTACAGAGCTTTAATGTTAAGTGTCAATTTGATCGATGGTCGAATTTCGACCACAGAGCGAGCCTAGTAATGTTTATTGCGTTGATTTCAAATTTTATTAAGCTCATTGAATCATCATTAGGTCAAGAAGTTCCGTCGTCTCCTTGATCTATTTGCTGTGCTTGTTTTCACTTTGTGTTTTTAACATAGCAACCCTTTGAACGTTATAAATTAGTCTTCTAATTGTTTTCGAGGCAGCTATTTGCAAATAAAAAACAAACTATATAAATCCAATAACTCTAATGCAGTGGTGTCCAAACTCAAACAATGAAAGCGTTGCGCTTGTATACGAAGCAGCGAAACACGAAGGCAAAGTGACGTTTTACTGCTTTACACTGAAAAAATAAAATGCGTGCGATTCAAACATAAAACGAAGCGAAGTTTTATCAATTTTATTGTTGTCAGGTTGGAGGAATTCTTCCTTGTCAGCTATAAACATTAAAAAATGTCTTGCCTGCATCTGTAAAATTTTTAAGTCTCTCTCCCTCCCCTTTATTTCATTATAACCCCCGTGGCAAAGTTGGTAGTGCCTTTTAATAACATCAAAGTTAAAGTGACATGCAACGTCATGGCACAATGAACATTAAGCGTTACCATTCATATTCTCAATGAAAATTAATTCATTTTCCCAATTGAGATCAAACATTTTTTTCTGTGTAGTGTAAAAATCATGCGCTTTATGGTCTTTCCTCATTGAATGCAGCATAGCGAATGAATGCGCGCTTGACTTTTGAGCTTCAGCCGAACACATGAGTCGTGAAAGCATGTGCAGCCGAACTCGCGCATCGTACGAGAACAAGCTGCCGAGCGTTCTATTTATAGAATACACATATTCTCTCTCTCTATATATGTGTACGCTGCGACGCCGGCAGAATTTGGCTTGCCAACCACGCGTGGCTGCCTTTTCAAATTTTGGACATCGCTGCTCTAATGTATGCTTCGATTGAATTTCCGTCTAATGAAATTCGCAGATTTGACATATACATTTTATGATTTACATTAGAGCTTCCAGAGATTAAACATGTCCGATCCGATGTTTTTTTAAATAGACAAATGTACAAACATACGTAAATTCATACACATATTTATGTACAATATCAGTTCATTTTATGAGCATTATAACAAGCATAATTTCGTTTACCGTTTAGGTTTGCATATCAGCCAAGCGTCTCTATGCTTGGCTTTTATATGCATCTTTATGTTTGTCGAATTGCCACTGGTCTTAATAGTTTTATTACACAATTTGCACTGTGATTTTTTTGCATCCATTCTTATAAAATACGTTGTAAGCTTTTTTTGTTCGACAAAAAAACTCAAGAAACAGTTGATTGCAGCAGTGTGACCGAGCGCAGCAAGCAAAATATCGCTGAAAAAATCGCCAAAAAGTTTTCGATATCCGATATATCCCCTCGAAAAATATTCAATAACGATATATCGTATTTTTTGACAAAAATATCGATATTCGATATTAAATTCGACATTCCTACTTGAAAGACTGCACTCACTGACACCGCCGCTCAGCCACCGGCACCACACCTCGGATGGATTCTGCAGCATCAAATTCATATTATAAATTGACGATATGAAGCCTACTCGTACTTAAAATTTTAATCCTGCTGACGGGATCAAATTTTTAGGCTTAAAATATGCCCGGCTACACTGCTAGACAAAATGGATGTCGATCTTCCAAATATTCACCAAACCAACTTTTCTAATGTGTTTTGGCCCACCCACTGAGCACGAAAATTGACATGAAAAAATCTGTCAAATAGTTTTCGAGATATTATCGATAAGCCGGTTTTTAAATTTTTTTAAAGTTTCCTCCACTTATGCTAGGTTCTCACCGCCGTGATTTTGTCATCGACATCACGATTTATCGAAAAGATGCGATAAGATGTTCGCATTGGCACCATTATTGCATTCTTGCATCCATTGAACAGTTGACTGGGATTTGTTGACATTGTAATAAGATAAGTTGCTGCAAATAAAATGGAATTTTATGATCGATTTCTATTAGTAGCTTTGGAGAGAGACATGGCAATGTTATTGTAAGTGATGCATATCACGAGCTGGCAATCAGCAACTAAATTTGCTAACAATTGAGCAATTTGTAAGAAGCTAATTATTTTTTACACTTCTTACCTATTAAATAATAATTCAAATTTTTACTATCCAAAATGTCAATAGGCGAGAAATCAAATTTTCTAGAATTTTATTTTCACAGTTTTTTCTTGTATTTTGTCACAAAGCTCTTTATTTAAACTTAATTTTAAAAAATATTTGGTCCTCAACAGCAGCCTAAAGAGCCAAAGCCGAGCTTCTTTTAATCTTTTTCTTTCATCTTACAATTATTATTATTCTATATTTTTGGCATTTTCTCTCTCCCTTTCCTCCCTCTTCGCGAAGTGAGCCATCAAACGGCTGTGGTATTTCACTGACTCCTCCATCATACGCTCCATGACATCCAACTTACGCTCCTCGACGTCAAGTACCAGATGCATCAGTCATATTGCTGCTGCAGTTGAAGTTGCTCTCCGAATCAAAATTCCTTCCTTCAGTGTATCGGGAGAAGTCTGCAAAAAATTCTTTTGTTATATACAAAGCATTTTTAATTTTCTAATCTTCTCGCCAGTACTGGCAACTGGGTCAATTACTATGGACTTCGACACATTTCAAATGAAGGACACTTTTTCAAAGTGCTCCCAGGTGGACGGGCTGCCGCTTAGTGGTCCAACTTATCCCCGCACCAGCCTTTGAGACATAGTTGTAGTTCAGACATTTATTAGATTCTTTTGTAGTCATACCTGTATTTTCGGGTCATTTAATCAATTTTGGTCTCTACAGGAGTCGGTCCGAACATTTTCAAACTTTTCCTCGTCCCACGGAGTCTGGTGTCTCCTGTTGCTACAAAACTCTCAATCTTGTCATGCACTTAAGCTGGAAAAATAATTAACCTTACCTGATTTTTTTGGGATGGCGATTTTTTTTTTGCGCTAAAATTTTTAAAGCAATTTTTTGTTTTTGTTAGTGGTAGCACTTGTAACGATTCCCTTACGATAGGCAAAATTATCGATACCCAGTCAAGTCCCTACTCGAAAAATCACGGATGCGAAAGCATTCAATTGGGATGCAACTTGTTTGCCACCACTAGCCCTTATGATTTTTGTATGGCGTGAAAGTTGCATCCGACACAAGAATGCAGGAATGCAAGAATGTGCTGTAGTGAGAACCGGACTTTAAACTCTCATAACTTTTCTGTTTCTGCACCGATTAAAAAGTTGAAGCAATTTAAAAAGAAGAAACCTGGCCGAAAGTTTCGTTTTCAGACTAAAATGTGATTGGTTGAGGGCTTTTAATGATATGCTCTCAAATGTAGAAAAAAACATCTTATATTGCTAAACTAAAAAAATTATTGACAATAGCCCATACCATTAAAAGGACGTACCCTATCATATTTTTGTCAAAAAAGGAAACTTTTGGGCCAAGTTTTTCTTGTTAAAGTTTTTTAGAAAACATTTCACGACCATCAGCGTTTTTTACGGAAGAGGGAATGCGTCGAAATTGGGGGAATGTCGACCATTCTATGTTGGCTAAAGTCGATCCCTCACAGCTTATGTTTGCTCCGGCGTCCACTGAATTACCACTGAAGAAACAAGTAATTCTTTTGTTGAGCGAACCAAACGATAAAATTTTCAAGTCCGCCTTGTGGATCTTTTTGGCATACGTGGTGTGCTAACGCTACTTTCGTCATTGCTGAAAATTCGAGCGCTAATTTGAGCGTAAGCCTATATCGCTTATGATAAGGACGAATTGGACATAATATAGGGCTAGTAACAGTCTCTTTGGTAGAAGTAGATTCAGCAAAGGCCGTTAAAATTTGACAGTCCGGTTATTACACCTGTTGCTTCTGCTCCTCCGAGCCAGCAGTTGTCTGAGTAGAAAGATTGGGTATTATTGATTTGGGGCCGCTCGACTCTGAGTGCCAAATTGACCCGTCGCGACGGGAGTCGTAGAGGCGTCGTAGAGTTTTCCGCTCGTCCTGCAACGTCTTACAAACGGTGCAGGTAGGTTTGTAAACGTTCTTCGCGCCGCACCCATTGCAAATATTTGGCGTTGTAGGCACATATCCCATCTGGACCTTCTTGATCGCAATTCCTTCACTGTGATACTTTTGTGGACCCGTCAAACTTGAGACTCCAACTGTGCATCACTTGGGCCACTTTATCAGGCTGAATATGACTGGAACGACTTGAGAACCGTTTGGACGATGGACTGGCTACTGGTAGATTAGTTTCTGAAACCGAAGTTCTTTGTTGCCTATCCTAGACAAATAAAGATGAAATATTCTCGGACCACATCCCCCTTAAAAAAAGAAGAATGTAAAAACCAAAACCCCAAACCGGTGGTTAATAGCTTCTACCGAAGTTAAGGTGGATGGCGAGATAATAACAAGAGTACTCAGCAAAATTAGAAAACATTATAAACCTGTCCATCCCAATACCCACCAGAGGGGAGCATTCAACGCCTAACTCTGGCTATTTTTTTTTACATGCAAAAGCCCAGACTTACCGACTTTAAAAAACCCTGGTTTGATAAAGAGTGCGACAAGGCTAGAAAGCGAATAAACCCCCGCCTAAAAAAAGCAACCCGGACCAACACACCTGAAAATAAAGCAAACTATTAAGAGAAAAAAGCGCATATAAAGAACTAATTGTGGAAAAGCGTCGCATTTATTATCAAAGCCTCCAGCTGTCCCTGGATTAGAGTATTAGGGAAAGTAAAAGATTTTTGGGGACTGGTAAGGCAAATAAACGGCTCCACTGGAAGAAGAGGAATTCATATTTCCGCCGAAAAGCTGGCTGAATACTATAGAGAGCTGCTGTTCAACGACGTAATAACAACACACACCAGGGAGCTGCCGATTATTGGAAATGAAGAGATGGACCGAGAAATCACAACTGCAGATGTGCGCTTCGCAATAAGCCAAAATAAAGTTGGAAAAGCACCAGGGGAAGATAGAGTTCCTGCGGAGTTCCTGCTGCACGCTTCTGATACTTTTGTGGAACAGCTAACGGAGGCTTTTAATCAAATGTTCAACAGCGGATGTGTTCCGAAAAGTTTCCAAAGAAACATTATTTACCCCATTTTTAAGAAAGGAGACCCTAACGAGGCAGGAAACTATAGGGGAATCTCGTTTCTGAATACGCTGTTAAAAACTTTCACTTCAGTAATATTAACGCGTCTAAACTATTTCCTTGAGGAACATAAGATACTTAGTGAAAACCAGTGTGGGTTCAGAAAAGGATACTCCACAATAGACAGCATATTCGTACTAACATCAATTTCCAGGGAGTTCCTGAGGGCAAATAAAAAACTATACCTCTTTTTTATTGACTTCAAGGCAGCCTTCGATACAATAGACAGAAATTTATTGTTCTACAAACTTACGGCTATGGGCATTTCGTCCAAAATTATCAATGTATTGAATAGTCTGTACGAGGAAAATAAGACTGCCGTATGGGATGGAAATAACCTTTCGGAATGGTTTGAGACCAATCGTGGAGTCAAGCAAGGTTGCATCATAAGCCCGTTATTATTTTCTTTGTTTATTAATGAAATCGGAGATCATCTAAATGGTGGCGCACGTTTCGGCAGTAGCGTCTTTAAAATACTGATGTATGCGGATGACATGGTTCTGCTTGCTGAATCACCATCAACGCTCCAGAAGATGATTGACGAAGCACAAAATTATTGCCAAAAATGGGGACTAGTGATCAACACGGAAAAATCCAAAGTGATGGTAGTCCGGAATGGAAGAGGTAGGATGGCAAGAAATGAAAACTGGACACTCGGTAACATTCAACTGGAATCGGTGAAAATGTACAAATACTTAGGAGTGCTATTAACACCAAATATGTCCTTTAAAAGGCACATTGAAATGAAGCTTGGAGAGTCCAAAAGAGCGTTAAATAGCACGTGGAAAGCTCTCATGGGAAAGAAAAGTGTGAGCGCCATTACTAAGTACAAAATGTTCCAAGCAACCTCCAGATCTATTATGTGCTATGCAGCGGAAGTTTGGGGATGGGAGGCGCATGAAGAGGTGGAAAAACTGCTAAGGTTCTTTTTAAAAAAATATTCTTTTCTCGCAAATAATACGCCAACTTATGCCATTCACTTGGAGACAGGACTACCGGAGTTGTCTGAATACACGATGCAGACCCACTTTAACTATGTTTATAAAATATTTTCCACGCTACCGGAAGACAGATACCCAAAAATAGTAGCAACTGCACTAAAAGAGTCGACTTCACAATTTTTCCAAAAATGGGAGGAACTTGCTGTGGAACACAGAGTGGACCTGGCCGTTTCCAATCCCTCGACTTGGAAGGACGGACATGCGAAACTGCTGGCGGCTATTCGCAACAAAAATCGTGAGGCGTTCGTTCAACGTGCACGTGCAAGCGAAACTCGGAACACGTACAAGATTCTCGACTATGAGCTAGGAGATGAAACGTATTTCAAGGAACAAATCGAGACCTTAACCATATCTTATATATTCAGAGCTAGAACTGAGATACTGGCCCTTAATTACATGCCATATGGTCGTGGTAGACGCGAGGGAAATGAGCTCTGCAGTCTCTGTAATATGAACGCTAGAGAGGATGTTGCACACTTCATAGCCATCTGCCCAATTTTGAAGGAGTTTAGAGTCTGCCTGCTGGGAAAGGCGATGCTCACGATGGATGAGTTGAAGGCGGTGTTGAATGGGCAATCCTGGAAGCAGTTGGGTAAATATCTGCTGGAGGCCTACAAGTATAGAGCGAACATCTTGGCGGAAGCTTTTTAGGAAAATATTCAAGCTATAAACTAAGTTAGGTTAATAAGAGCCTGGGACGGCCCCCTTAGGAGTGAAAGATCTGCTATCTCGCGACGAGCGGGGAAGGCAGGTGGTGTAACTCCGAAGGGTGGGACTTCCCTTAAGTTCTATAGGATGAATAATAATAAGGTTGCACTGTACTAGTTATAGAATAAGGCTGACGGCAATAAAGCCATGCCTAATTATACAAATTGTTCTTATTTTCAATAAAGAACTACTACTACTACCTACCTACATGGGGTCCTGAGCCAGCCGAATTCTGTCTATAACCGCGTGTATTCTCATTATTACCTCTTCGTGGATTATTAGTGTTATGCGCTCTGGGCTTTTTGCGACCAGATTCACTCAAGTTTATAATTTCGGAACGCAGTGCATCTGCTCCTGCAGGTGGCGCTTGACTGTTGCCATCATTGGCATAAGATTTGGTTTTTTTTTTTAGCTTTTTTTGTATTTATTGGATCATCTCTTAATGAGACTAGCAATAATTTTTCAGATCTTAATCTAGAAACTATTTTATAAGCCATCCCCTGTTGGAGATAGTTTGTGTTCTGCGTCCCTTCAAGTCAGTCGTGCTAGCATGGAAAGAGATTTTGCAAGTTGGTTTGTGTGGATAAGAAGCTTCTCAGATTATTTTTGTTTAAGTTGCTCTATTTCAGTTTCGACCAATGGGATGCTGAGGTCGTTGTGGATACACTCATTGCGAATGTACCATGGCGCTCCAGTGATGGTTCTAAGAATTCTTAATTGTGATCTTGTAGTGTCCGAGTTAAAAATATTGGGAAATTTCCAACAAACTTTCAGAACCGCCCACGCATAACCTGCAATTATGCTGACCAATAAGAACAATCCACGTAGGCAAGCGATCAGACCATTGTCCAGTTACTTAAAGAGGAAGAGTCCCAAAGCTTTACTCTGTTCGGTGTATAACCACGCTGTTGGCACACGTGAAGCTTTTCGATTAAATAATATCAACTAAAGTAGACCTGTCAATGGTGCTCAACCTTTTAAGGTGTCAAATATTGGAGGTTAACTAACCTAAGTCACCAAGACAACCCAGATTTAACTAGAGCTAAATCAAGCTCAAAGTGCTACCAAACTATCCCAGTACCTAAACGTCCAAACAAAAGTGCTTGTGTTTTGTGCGCCCAAAGATAAACTAATTAATTTGTGTAGTGTTCGATTCTAGTTTGGATCTTTATTAGAACGACGACGAGAGGACCCGGTTGCCCTTTGAGATTTGCTAATACCAACCCCTTTTTGTGAGACCGCCAACATCAATTCGCCTACACTTTACGTGGAGTTGCTTGTGTCCAAAGTGGACGGAGGAGACCACTAAACGGAATCATTCACCCTAAGAGGCAAATTAACTTATATACAATTTTAACTGTAGAAGGAGTCACATAGATATTTGAGAGCATGTAGTGTTGGAACTTGGGAACTGTTTTAGGATTTTGCGATTTCTGTTCTATAATATAGGATTGGTCGACCAGAATAGACCTTCGGTAACAATGTACAGTCAACTCTAATTATTTTTATGTGCCAGTAAAACTTTGAACATACCGAGTCTTAAATCATTTTGATTTACAATATTCTATCAAGGTGGATGTTGTCCAGTAATTTAGACTGAGCATGGTGAAATCCACAAAAGGTTTATTAATAATAACAATATATAAAACCACTGAGATCCTGTTTGACAATTATTCTATAAGTTTTAGCACGAGGAAAAGACAGACAATTTTATAATGAAAATTTATATTTAAAAATTTAATTATCTTGAATAGTTTTGAAAAACAAGCACAAAAATGTCGTTAAGACATAGCAATGAAGATATTGCAGAAACCCTGCTAAGAACAGACCTTTTTTGTGAAACGAGGTGTTAAATAACGTTGAGCTTGTAGCTAATACACCATGCAAACACAAGTTTCATAAAGATTGCATTCTTGATCACGTGAAAACCAATCCAAGTTGTCCTACATGTAAAGGTGATTGTACAGCAATGGCGTTGACTTTCTCCAATAATAAAGGGTGATTTTTTAGTTATTATCTTTTTGGCAACACTGGCTTAAACTGCTCACGCACGTTTCGTGTTTTGTTTCACTGCCAAATATCTTCAGTTTGGTCTATAATTTAACCATGAATCGTCTTACAAACGAACAACGCTTGCAAATTATTGAATTTAATTATCAAAATGCGTGCTCTGTTAAGAAAGTTCATCGCGCGCTTCTTCCATTTTATGGTCAGTTTAATAGACCCACTGAAGCGGCTATTCGGGCTATTGTGACTAAATTTCGCACCAAATTTACATTGTTGGACATTAAACCACCAACACGCTTACGTAGAGTGCGAACTGAAGAATATATCGCAGCTGTATCGGCCAGTGTTAATGATGACCATCAATTATCGATTCGTCGCCGTTCGCAGCAATTGGGCCTCTGTTATTCAACAAGGTGGAAAATTT
Organism: Lordiphosa collinella; assembly: GCA_018904265.1. NCBI lineage: Eukaryota > Metazoa > Arthropoda > Insecta > Diptera > Drosophilidae > Lordiphosa > Lordiphosa collinella. Next base: position 411,942 of record JAEIFV010000087.1, read on the forward strand.
TGCGGAAGGATTTAGGTGTGAAGCCTTTCAAAATACAGCTGGTGCAAGAATTGAAGCCGAACGACCTACCGCAACGTAGATTTTTCGGTGAATGGGCTCTTGGAAAGTTGGCCGAAGATCCACTTTTTTACCGAAAAATTGTGTTAAGCAGACTTGTCGATTTTGGAGTGAATATCAGCCAGAAGCATTGCAAGAGGTATCAATGCATCCAGAAAAAGTCACAGTTTGGTGCGGTTTATGGGCTGGTGGCATCATTGGACCGTACTTCTTCAAAGATGATGCGAATCGTAACGTAACTGTGAATGGCGGTCAACAAGACGGTGCCACATTTTATTTCACGTTCGGGACCGGTCAATTGGCCGCCTAGATCGTGCGATTTAACGCCTTTAGACTATTTTTTGTGGGGTTATGCTAAAGCTCATGTCTATACAGACAAGCCCGCTTCAATTGACGCATTGGAAGACAACATTGAAGCATTTATTCGTGAGATTCCGGCCGAAATGTTGGAAAGAGTATGCCAAAATTGGACTAAGCGGATGGACCATTTGAGGCGCAGTCACGGTCAACACTTGCATGAAATAATCTTCAAACATTAAATAATATGGACCGTACTATCGATTCAAATAAAGATTTCATGCATTTTTCTGAATTTTATGTGTTTTTTTTTTTGAAAACTTTCCTATAGCTCTTATAAAATCACCCTTTACATTGCTCGCCGAACTTAATTCAGAAACTTCCCGGGGTGGTAACAGTGTTAATGAATCACTGGAAACCAACGAAGCTAGATCCAAGCCATCAAGAAGATTTCAGAAAACTTTAAGAAACCGAGGATCAACTCCTAGTGGCATGTCTACCAGAGGTACGCAACGTTTAGGCATAGAGGGAGTAGGAGCTCAACCAACATCCACACCAAATATTTCATTAAACACGCAAGCAGAAATAGTAAACTATGTTCAATCTGCTGTCAGCATTCAACAGTCACAATTATTAGAACGTCTTTCAATTTAATTGAGTAGAACAATTGAATCCTCTATTCAAAATCAATTAAAATCTCTTAAGTTAGCACAACCAGCATGTGAATCAAATATTTCTGAATATAACTCTTCTCCAAGAAATGAAATAACTATTGATCACCGAACCGAAAATATTTCAGAAGAAGCTAGGAACTCTTCTTGAAATAGCGGCAATCGAAGTGGATCGAACTCTTTTGTGACACCAGAAAAAGTATCAGACGTTATCCGAAACTGGCGTATTAAGTTCGGCGGTTCGAAAAATTGTATGAAAATGGATGAATTCATTTATAGAGTTCGTTCTCTTACCAAGCAGAATTTAAATAATGATTAACGTCTTCTTTGATATATCTCTCATCTTTTCGTAGGCAAAGCCAATGACTGGTACTAGAAGTTCCACCGTACTCACTCAAATTTTAGTTGGAAAACCTTCAGTAAAGAATTTAAAAACGATTTGAAGACATTGAAACCGATTATGACATATGGGAAGGAATCAGAAAGCGACGTCAAGGCGAAAATGAGCTTTTCGAAGACTTCCAATTTGCAATAGAAGAGATAGTGGAAAGACTACAACATGGTATAACTGAAAGTCAGTAAATAGACTTACTGGTCCGGAACGCTAAGCCTAGTTTGCTCCACGAATTGCTTCATTTGAAGATGTCGAACAGATCTTAACTTCGAAATGAGATCCGCAAGCATGAACAATTTTATAACGACATAAAATCGTTTAAGCCAAGAACTTTACGGTCATACGTTACAGAATTGTCAGATTAAGACGTTAGCGAGCCGCTAACCGTTGACAACATTAAGACAGAAGAGGTACTGCAAGTTCAGCACCGATCTGTTCACACAAGTCCAACTTGTTGGAATTGTGACAAAGCAGGTCACAAATTTGATGACTGCGTGGGACCACGAAAAATCTTTTGCTGCGGTTGTGGAGCTAAAGATGTTTTTAAGCCACAATATCCTAAGGGTAATACGTCGGCAAACCGAACGATGGATGTGTCGCCCAACAGCTCCTAGACACATCCGATAAAGACAAACAAATTTTACCACGGAAAACATCTACTATTACCTGATAGAAATATTCACAACCAAAAGAGTGAAAACAATTTACATTTTTCATTTGTTCCCCTACGTGAAAGAATTGGATTATATAAATAATTGTAAGCAAATATTCAATAATATAGATTTTATTAAGTTTATACCGAAGTCCAAGCGGAATAAGTTTATTTCAGTAATTTTTGTTAGTTCAGACAATAGGCTTTACACTCAAGTTTATATCGAAGGGCACAAGTATACGGCTTTACTGGGCTCAGGAGCCACAATAAGTTTCTTGGGCATTGGGCACAAGAATTATTGACACACAGCAAATCTTAGAAATGTTCCGGCAAAATCCGAACCGCAAATGGAACGGAAAGTCACGTAGTAGCCAAGATCATAGCTCGAATTACTTACCGCGAAATAACAACTGAACTGGAATTATTTCTCATACCAGAACTCAAGCAAGAAGTTTATTTGGGCATAGACTTCTGACAGAAGTTTGGACTTTTAGACAAAATCACAAACTCTGCAGAAGTATCTGAATTAGTTGTCGGTGCTTCGGGGGAAAACGAAGATGATCCAAAATTCATTACTTTGTCTGTAGACGAGCAGAAACGTCTTAATATATTTATCAACAGTTGTTGGGGTTGGTGACCTGTTCTTTATTATTTAAGAAATGCTTGTTTGCCGGCTCAAGGTCAAGTGTGTCTTATGTGCTGCAAATTAATAACAACACAATATTTTTGAAGTCTCCAATATATTTCGATTTGCCATCGGCATTCGTCATCAGGGCTGTATATAACAATAACACAAGAAACAAAACGCAAAATTTTAAACTTGACAATTAAAAACAAAGTGGTCACAAAATAATTACATACAGAGAGCAACAGCGTCCAATCAGTCAGCTGCAGAGTTTGAAACTAAACTATTTTTCCTATTGCTATCGAGAAGGTGTCTGTAAATATGTGCACAATTTTCTGTGTCCGTTTTGTAGTTCAGTCTTATGTGCGTAGGTGTGTCAATGATGTGCAGCATCTCCAAAAAGAACCGTTTTTGGTATTGTTGTTCTTGTTGTAATATGCTCACAGCTGAGAAGTCTGGTGAGTGTCTGCTCTCTGCACAATGGGCCGCAAGTGCAGTTTTTGTATTGGTGTCTCATCACGTCGTTTTATATCAGACTTATGTCCTGAAAGTCTAGTTTTTAATTTTGATTTAGTCGTACCAATATATACCTTGTCGCATATATTAGTTCCGTCTCCAGCACATGGGATTTTCTATATTAAATTGCTTTTGTCCAGCGTTGGTATCTTGCTCTTCGTATTACTAAAAAATCTTTTATTGGTATGTATTGGTTTATGGGCTATGGAGTATAAATCTTTGTTGTAGCAGTCTGAATGTATTAGGCGATCGGAGAACTTTGGTGTATAAGTCACAGATTTATAAATTTTGGGAGTTTTTTCCTTCGGTGCGCAATTTCGGTGTGTTCTGCTTTTTAATTTGCAGCACATAAAACACACTTGACCTTGAGCCGGCAAACAAGCATTTCTTAAATATATTTATCAACATTTTCGGTCTTTTGCACATAAAGGACTAGGAAGAACTAAATTAACAACAAACTCTATTGACGTAGGCTCAGCAAAACCCGTTAAGCAGCGGCATTGGCCAGTTTCACCAGCGGTGGAGAAACTAATGTACGCTGAAGTTGACAATATGCTTGCTCTTGACGTCATAGAGGAATCAACCAGCCCTTGGAGCAGTAATTGCGTGTTATCCAAAAAAGCTGATAAATACCGACTCTGTCTGGATTCACGAGATGGCAATAAGGTTACGAAAAGGGATGCTTATCCGCTACCTCATATTGACGGAATCTTGAGTCGCTTGCCACCAGCTCGCTTTATCACTGGCTTAGATATGAAACATGCATACTGGCAAATCCCCTTAGACGAAGCATCACGACAATTCACGGCATTTACAGTACCAAACATACCATTAAACCAATATAAAATGATGCCATTTGGTCTCTGTAATGCTGCACAAACCCTTTGCCGTTTAATGGATAGAGTCATCCCAGCTCACCTAGATGACCTGCGAGAGCTATCCGACGATTTTGAATCACATTTGTTGTTATTGCAGGAGATAGCATTGTGTCTTCGCAAAGCCAATCTTACAATAAACATAAGCAAATCCAAATTTTTCATGCAAGAAACTACGTATCTTGGATTTATCATTGGAAATGGACAGATAAGAGCCAATCCTGATAAAATTAAAGCAATATCTGAGTTTCCAGTACCGACCACAATTAAGCAGCTACGTAAATTTTTAGGCTTATCAAGGTGCTATAGGCGTTTTGTGGAAAACTACGCTTCCATAAGCTTCCCACTAACTGAGCTACTCAAAAGCTTCCCACTAACTGAGCTACTTAAAAAGCGAAAAGATCTAGAGTGGAACGAACAAGCTCAAAAAGCCTTCGAAACACTAAAAATTTGCTTAACTGACTCACCAATTCTGATAACCCCAGATTTTACAAAGCGATTTGTATTAGTTTGCGATGCAAGTACTTATGGTCTTGGTTGAGTTTTGGCTCAAGAACGAGAACGAGTCGAACACCCAACTGCGTACATGAGCGAAAAAGTTTGAAAATCACAACTCAACTATTTTATTACGGAGCTGAATGCTTGGCCGTAATAAAAGGAATTAAAAAATTCCGCTCTTATAGTATATAGAGGGCCTGGAATTCGTCGTCATAACCGACCATGCAGCACTACAGTGGCCGATGAGACAGAAAGATCTGTAAGGCAGACTAGCTATGTGGTCGATGAAGTTGCGCACTTTCACATTCACAATCCTACTTAGGAGTGGTTCACAGAATGTCGTTGCTGATACGCTTTCACGTCAAAACGACACTGTTATAGAAGAATTTCAAATGGTTAAGCCTGTAATCGATTTGGAGTCTCCTCACTTTAAATCAGCTGATTACATGAGTTTGTTATATAACGTCAAGTTAAATAAGGCAAGGTTACCAGACTTACAGGTGAGAGGTGATTATGTGTATAAGAGAACCGAATTCGCTTCTGGAGACAAGTCGCAAGAGAACTCCGCTTGGAAACGTTATGTTCCGGCAGGTTAAGTCCCAGAAGTTTTGCTTCAAGCACACGATATACCCAGCTCTGCGCACTGTGGCATGAGTAAGACGGTAGAAAAGTTGAAAAGATATTTGTTTTGGCCTTGAATGGTTAGTCAGATATCCGAATGTATCATTTGTCGCTCTACTAAAAGCCCAAATGTTGTTCTCAAGCCGGCAATGGAAAAACCCATAACGTCGGATAGGCCATTTCAAAAATTATACGTCGATCTACTAGGACCTTACCTTAAGTGTAGTATCTTCCAAGCATTTCTTTCAAGTTTTGGCGTAACACAAAACTGCTCTGGTATTTATTCCCCACAGGCTAACACCAGTGAACGCTTAAATAGGTCAGTCCTGGCTGCCATACGAGTTTATATTGGAAGTGAACATACGAATTGGGATGTTAACCTTAATGCCATCAGTGGAGCTTTAAGATCAACTCTTCATAGAAGCTCAGGATACTCTCCCTATTTTCTCGCATTTGGGCAAAACATGATCCTCGACGGAAAGGACTACGCTCTTTTGCGGAATCTAGACCTTTTGAGTGATGATACCAGATCTAGCAATCCAGACGCAATGCAGTTAGTAAAACAGAAAGTCAAAGGGAACTTAAATGAGGCTTATGATGCAATCGCTCGCCGATACAACTTACGTTGCAGACAGATACAACTAAACACTGGTGATACCGTGTATGCTAGAAACTTTACTCAAAGCAACGCTATAAAAAAATTTAGTGCTAAGTTAGCGACTGTTTTTATTCCAGCTAAAGTATATAAGAGACGTAGCTCATATTACTACGAGTTTGTTGATGAAAAAGGCAAAAATCTAGGAGTTTTCCATTTAAAAGACATACAAGTCGGTAGCTGTGTTAGATCAGTTCTTCAGATAATGCTTCTTCAAAAGTCTTGCTCCATTATCTGTGGTGTAGTGTCCGAGTTAAAAATATTGGAAAATTTCCATCAAACTTTCCGACCCACCCACGCATAACCTGCAATTATGCTGACCAATAAAAACAGTCCACGTAGGCAAGCGATCAGACCATTGTCCAGTTACTTTAAAAAAAGAGAGACCCAAAGCTTTACTCTGTTCGGTGTATAACCACGCTGTTGGCACACGTGAAGCTATTCGATTAAATAATATCAACTAAAGTAGACCTGTCAATGGTGCTCAACCTTTTAAGGTGTCAAATATTGGAGGTTAACTAACCTAAGTCACCAAGACAACCCAGATTTAACTAGAGCTAAATCAAGCTCAAAGTGCTGCCAAACTATCCCGGTACCTAAACGTCCAAACAAAAGTGCTTGTGTTTTTGGGCGCCCAAAGATAAACTAATTAATTTGTGAAGTGATCGATTCTAATTTGGATATTTATAAGAATCCGCATTTGGGTCCTACAGGACGAGAGGGTCATTCCTAATCTCTCTGGAGGGATGCAACCCGGTTACCCTTTGAGATTTGGTAATACCAACCCCTTTTTGTGAGACCGCCAACATCAATTCGCCTATACTTCACGTGGAGTTGCTTGTGTCCAAAGTGGACGGAGGAGAACACTAGACGGAATCATTCAACTTAAGAGGCAATCAAGACCCACCTGTCCTCACCTAACCGGCTGGCCGAATTTTAATTCTTCTTATTCTTATTTTTAATCGATCGGGAAAGGATTGCGTAACTACATCGCCAACACAAGGCGATCATAACCTTCTTCATACATGCCAACATATATTAGTTAAGTTTGTGCCACCGTAAGTGATTTGCTGATTTGTCATGCCTGCCTAATGCCGATGGAGCTTATCATTGCAATTTTGGTTTTGTTTTGATTCCCGAATCTTCAAGATCAAGATGATGAAGTTCCCAGATGTGTTGAAGCTCATTATGCTGTTCTTTTGCTTTGTAAAGTAAATGGTTGGCTGCTGAAGTTTTACCCAATAATCATTTGGCTGCAAATTTATTAAGGTAATCTTTTCCTAAAATAACTGAATATACGAAATGTATGAGTTTGGTAGCCAATGGAATTTCAAGTCTATATATATACTTATTGATGCTTAAATTAACAGCGTCTACACCTGTCATCTTTATCTTGGTCCCAACGATACTTCGATGAGAAACGTATGAATAATGGTATTGTGAGTACACTTAAACAGTTTCTTTTGATATATATATATATATACTCTTGACCTGAAATTATCAATAATACTCGATGGCTACCATACAGACACTTATGTGAAATATTATTTTTGTTTGATTAAACTACTAAGCTTCTATTTATTGTCCGCTATCAGTCTAAGAAACGAAACATTTGATCAAAATGAATTGGAAATAAATTATATTATTTTAAAATGAATATCTAAACCCTATTGTGTCTGTCGAGTACTCATGCTGAAATCTTATAGGAATATGTGGTGAAGGAATTTGAAACATCACTATGGGACAATGCAAAAGAATCATAACATTGTCATGGAAGGGTGGGTAAAGAAGAGGGTCAACCAACATTTATGTTACCTAGGTAAATAGAATCTCAGTGGATTTAATAAGGCGTGTCGGCGCTAAATGAATGATGCCTATAATAAGTTTTTCACCCCCTTTAACTTCAATTTTTAGTATACTTAACGCTCACTTATTAAATGTCTTAGTGTGCTACCGTACAAGCTCAGACGAGTAAGAACCCTGACAATCCGGCGAGCTTGACCAGAGTATAGCGAGAGTGCGTTACTCTTTCTGGCTGTACACCGGTATACTACCAGCAGTATAATACCAGCAATTGATCGGAGATCACACTCTTTCCACAGGAGAGTCAAAAGACCACCAAAAGCACACCGGTACACTAGAATCTTTGAAGGATGTCCACACTGCTCGCACAGGCATTTCCCCATAACTGCGAGCCATACGTCCAGACAGGTTTTATGATTCTTTTGTACAGTAGGACTTTATATTCCAGTTTTAGACGGGAACGGGAGTTGATTAGCCAGTGAAGGCTGTTGGCCTTAAGCTTGATTTGAAGCTTTTTCGACTCTATGTGTTTGCGCCATGTGAGCCTTCATCGAGGTGCACACCTAGGCATACAACATCGTTTGATTGCGGGATCAGGGTTGCATTTAAGGATAGCTGGGGACAGGTGCTTCTGTTGAGTGCGAACGTCACATGTTTACACTTTTGCTCGTTGATTTTAATGCGTCAGTTTCCCAGCCACTCTTGCACTTTAGCTAGGTGGCTTGCCAGGAGACTTGTTGCGTTAATTGGACATCGTGATCTGCTTAATATTGCCGTATCATCCGCAAAAGTACTTATTGTAAGTCGAGTGTCTGTTGGTATGTCGGCAGTGTACATTAAATATTGGAGAGGACTGAGTACGCTACCCTGCGGCACTCCGGCTACTATAGTGAACTCTTCCGTTGTGTACTCATTTTGACGAGCTGTGAATACTCTGTTACTGACGTATCTTTCAAAGACTTTGTGTGTATTTGAGGGAACCATTTTCCTTATCTTGAATATAAGACCATCCAACCAAACGCGGTCAAATGATTGGGCAACATCTAAGAAAATTGCAGAGCAGTATTCGTGGTGCTCAAACGCAGTCCGAATGTCTGAAGTTAAACGGTTGACTTGCTCAATAGTCCCATGCTTTGCTCTAAACCCAAATTGATGTGAGGGAATGATATTTTGTGCATGGCCATCAATTTTACTGAGTAGGATCTTCTCAAATAGTTTTGACAGGCAAGGTAGCAGACTAATGGGTCTATATGATGACGCTTGTGTTTTATCTTTTCCTGGTTTCTGAATCATTATGATTGTGGACTTCCTCCACTTAGTTGGAAAGTATCCATCGCAGAACAGCATGGAAAAGTCTTGACATATATGTAATGCCGGGACTTTGGTAACAGCACGAGTTTGGTGTTGTTTACTAATAGCTCCTGTTGGATTGTGCTTTGGAACCTGTGCTCCCTCATCTTTTTGCGCTAGTACTAAATCCGATACGGTTGCTGGTTTTGTGCACTGACATTGATTATACGATGTATTCCAATGTGTAATGCGGCTTTCATGAAATATTTGGTCACATGCGGTCTTTAAAGTTAGCGCAGCGATTTCCCATAATGGTTTTTCATATATATTTAAAAACTTCCAAGTTGTTGTCTTGACTTCCACTCTGTAAGTCGTCGTTATTTCCTGACAAACCCATTGTAAATTGAAATTAATTTTACTTGAAAATTTTTTTTTATTCACTTGAAAAGAGTATTACAGTTTTGCCCAGAAGTTTGGAACGCATAGAAGTAATCATCTCCGACCACATAAAGTATATATATTCTTGATCAGCATGACAGGCTGAATCGATTGAGCTTTGTCCGTCCGTCTCTCCGGCCGTCCGTCTGTCTGTTTCTTCGCAAACTAGTCCCTCAGCTTTAAAGCTATGGAGCTGAAATTTTGCACAGAGTCATCTTTAAGCTGCACAATCCACATATGTCGGAACCGCGAAAATCGGGTGGTCTTCTTGTAGCAGCCATTCAAATTTTGTTTAATAGTTTTTATACCCTTGCATAGGATATTATAAAATTGTCTGGATGTTAATAACGCATTGAAGGAAGCATCTCCGACCACATAAAGTATATATATATTTGATCAGCACGACGAGCTGAGTTGACTTAGCCCTGTCCGTCTGTCCGTCCGTTCGTCTGTCCGTATGTCAGTTTCTATGCAAGAACAGTCAGTCAAACACTTCCCGATCCTCCGGACGTAGAGTTGTTGCAGCCTGGCGCACTTGAAGAATGCACCCAGACTATAACAGACGTGCTAAGCAGGGCCCGGTTAGTCGACCCCCAAAGTCCAACCACAAAGTGCGGTGGACAATGGAGCTCGGCCAGACTAGGAAGGAAACGAGGAAGCTCTTCAATAAAGCAAAATCGACCAACAAGCAAGAAGACTGGCACGCCTACCGACTGGGTTTTTCTAAATTCAAAGGGGCGTGTCGGAAGGCAAGAAGAGACTCTTGGGCAAAATTTTTCGCTCGTGAATACGCATTTTCCAGGTTGCCTAGATGCTGAATCAGAGGTCGGGCCAACTGAGCTACAAATCAGCGAGGCACCTGGGGAAATATACACGACGATGATTGACGAAATCATCACTGAGGAAAAGATGTTCTGGGCTATCAAGTCATTCCAACCCTTTAAATCACCAGGACCGGATGACATCCGACTGTCATGTTGCAAGTATCGATCTTGAATCTACTGCCATGGCTGACCAAGATTTTCAAGGGATGTCCCCTCACGGGTCACATCCCAGAAAGCTGGCGAGAGGTGGGAGTGGTCTTCATCCCCAAGGCAGGGAAGATAAACCACAACTCTCCGAAAGACTTCAGACCCATCAGTCTATCATCGTTTCTTCTGAAAACGATGGAAAGACTCCTGGATCTCCACCTGAGAAGCAAGCTCACACCACGAATGTTCAGCGGTGCGCAGCACGCCTACCTTAAGGGTAGATCAGTCGACATCGCACTACAAGAAGTGGTAGGGAGCATTGAGGAATCGCTGAATCAGAAGGAGTTTGCGTTGGCGGCCTTCCTCGACATCGAGGGAGCTTTCAACAACGTCAGGACCGAGTCGATTACGGCAGCTCTAGCTAATATCGGCTCACACCCGATGATTACTCACTGGCTGAGGAACATGCTTAGCAGCCGAGTGATCAACTCCACTCTCTATGCAGGCAACGTAAGAAGAAGAACAACGAGAGGCACTCCGCAGGGGGGATTCATATCCCCGCTTCTTTGGAACCTGGTTCTCAACGAACTTCTTCTTACCTTGAAGTTTAACGGATGTAGGGTGACATCATATGCAGATGACCTGGTTCTAATGGTAACGGGTAAATTCTTACCCACAATCAGTGAGCTATTAGAATCTGCTCTTGCTAGAACCCTAAGATGGGCACACCAGAACGGTCTAGGGGTTAACCCACAGAAGACCCAACTGGTGCTGTTCACAAGGAAATACAAGATCCCTGAGTTCACACTCCCATCCATTGGGGGAACGCAGCTCAATCGCGTCATTCTTGACTCAAAACTCTCTTGGAAGAGAAACTCTGAGGAAAGAATGAAGAAGTCATTAGGAGCGAACTATGCCTGCAAAAAGACCTTTGGTAGGAAGTGGGGACTGCAACCGTATATCATTCATTGGTTATACACAACGGTCGTCAGACCTGGTATGGTATGGTGGAAGGCGGCCAACACTAATTCCCACCTAAACAACCTCCATAAGGTACAAAGAGCAGCTTGCCTGGGCATTACAGGATCTCTGCGATCCACCCCCCAGGCGGCTCTGGATGAAATTCAGAACCTGGAACCAGTAGACACTTTCCTGAAGTGTGAAGCTTCGAGAAGCGCAGTAAGACTTCGGGAATTGAAACTTCTTAAAGCATCTACTTCAGGCCACAGCAGTATCCTACAGGAAGTAGGAATAAGTGCAGAGGCAAAGGGAAGTGACTACTGCATACCAGTTCAGAAATGGAACGACAACTTTTGAACACGGTTCCCGGAAAGAGAGGAATGGAAGCAAGACACTACCATCAGGGAGAACGAGCTATCTATCTATACAGACGGTTCAAAAACGGAATAAGACACAGGAGCAGGCATCTTATCCGAAGAACTTGCGACACAGCTCTCATTCCGTCCACCAAACTGGTGAAGCGTTTTCCAGGCAGAGATTTATGCTATCTGGCAGGCGGCTAAATTGATATACATCTTGGATGAAACTCCAAGGAACATTTCAAACTTGGTCGACAGCCAGGCGGCTTTTAAGGCTCTGTCATCAAACGCCACAAAGAGCGTCCTAGTCCGCAGCACGGCGACAGCACTGAACCAAATCCAACAGCACTCTATCACCCTCGTCTGGGTATCTGGTCACGCAGGCATACCGGGCAACGAGGGAGCAGACGAGTGCGCTAGGAACGGCTCAGCGCTGCCAGCGACGCAAGCGGCTACGGACATTCAAAGACCCCTGCAGGACATCTTGACGGAATTGAAGTGGAGGGCCAGAAATAGGGCAGAACGACAATGGGACCTCGCACCCGGTTGTCACATCTCCCGATCACTCTGGCCAAGATACTCACCCAAAAAAACTTCCCAACTCCTGCACTTTAGCAAGAACTATGGTATTAGTCATAACAGGGCACTGCACCATCGGTCAAATGGCCACCAGGATGCTCGTGTCCCACCATAACTTCTGCCGTAGCTGTGAGAACGAGGAGGAAATAGAAAGCATCCATCACCTTCTATGCGACTGCCCTGCACTTCTTAGGAAACGCACCCAGCATCTGGGCAAACCATTCTTTGAAGACCTGGGCAGTCTGGCAAATGTTTCCCTAGAAGAACTGGCTCTTTTTGTAGACTCCTCAAAATGGTTTAAATAAAGAGCTTGCGCAGAATCTGACCGTCATTTCCCACTACCCCCTCCCCTCCCATACCCCACCCCTTTACTAGGCATCACAATGGGCCAAAAGGCCTCTGGGTGAACTCGGCCTTTGCCGAGCAGCCTATTTAACCTAGCCTTACCTAACCTCCTCCGTCAGCTTGAAAGCTATCTTCACCAAACTTTTCACGAAGTTTTTTGGTACACCGGATCGGATGACTATAGCATATAGCTGTCATAGGAACGGTCGGTCAAAAAACGTCCCTTACGTTAGCATATATTTATTTTATATACTTTTACACAATTCTTTAAAGATTTGTCAAAATCGGACGACTATAGCATATAGCTGCAGTATGAATGATCGGTTAAAAAAGAAGTTCTAGTAAGAAAAACTTTTTGGTTTTAATTGGGATCACCTCAAAATTTCGTAATTAACAGTTTGTTATGCTTTTCCAAGATTGCAGTAAGTTTGTTCGAAATCGGACATCTACATAGTATTGCTCCCATAGAAAAGTAAGGAACGAAAAGTAGTCTAATTTAGAAATACAAAATTGTAAAATTCACTGGTCTTAGTCTTGCTTCGTGGGGACCACCCCAGTGACCCCAGTGAACACCCCAGTGACCGGGGGCCGTTCCACCTGGTGTGCTGTGGTCGTCTTTGGTCGGATGCAGTGAGTCCAACCTTCAATTTTGGTCAGGGAGCCGATTAGAGAATCGCACAACCTGAGTGGCCGGAGTGGCTCAGCGGTTAGTGTGCGCGACTGCTGAGCATGAGGTCGTGGGTTCGATCCCGCCTCGGAACATCTAATGAAAAGTTTTTTTCTTTGAATAAAACTTTACACCCGGCCACACCTCTTGCTGTTGGCGCCAGCATTGCAGTAATTAGCCATGAAAAGCCTCTCAAAAACTGCCGTTCGGATTCGGCGTTAAACTGTAGGTCCCTTTCTCTTGTGCTAAAATTAGAAGCGCACAAGCCAAGAGATTGAGAGAGGCTCGGCTTTGGCCCCTAGGGGCTGTTGTCATCTTGACAAGCCGATTTTACTTACTTTTTACAACCTGAGGCTCATCCGCCTCCGATACGGAGATCGGACGATGGGAGCTGGAGTGGGCAAGCGACGGTGCTATTCAACCGGGAATCCCGTCCAGACACAAATGCCGATTAGAGAATCGCACACCTGGAGCCGATCGAGCCGGTTAGAAAATCGCACAAGATCCCTTGGTCTTAGTAATCCTTGGTGTCCCTAGTGGGTGCAGTGCATCAAACCTTAAATTTTGGTCAGGCAGCCGATTAGAGAATCGCACAACCTGAGGCCGATCCGGAGATCGCACGGTGAGAGCTGGAATGGGCAAGCGACGATGCTATTCAACCGGGAATCCCGTCCAGACACAGATGCTGATTGGAAAATCGCACATATGGAGCCGATCATGCCGATTAAAAAATCGCACAAGATCCCTTGGTCGGAGTAATCCTTGGTGCTTCTAGTGGGCGCAGTGCATCCAACCTTAAATTTTGGTCAGGGAGCCGATTAGAGAATCGCACAACCTTAGGCTCACCCGCCGCTGATTCGGAGATCGAACTATGGGAGCTGGAGTGGGCAAGCGTCGGTGCTATTCAACCGGGAACCCCGTCCAGACACAGATGCCGATTAGAGAATCGCACACCTGGAGCCGATCGAGCCGATTAGAGAATCGCACAAGATTCCTTGGTTGGGGTAGTTAGTACTTACTGGTTACTTCTGCTGGACTGTTGCTCCAAGATGTTGACTAGACCGATGCCGCCCACTAAGTGAAGTGCTAGTGCGATTGAGCTCTGCTATTATAGGCCGCTGAGTGCTGTCGGCGTCGGCTGCGCTGTCGATGATAATCATCGATAAGCCTAAAGTCAGTTAGTCAGTTGAACTTATATTTAAATACAGCGCTTCTTGCGGCTTATCGATTACCATGGCTTTGGCGTGCGTCGGCTTTTGAGCTTCAATATGCGTGCGCTGTTTGAATAATTATTTATAAACGAAAAAAATAATAATGAATCCATATGATTTAAAGTAAATATAAGCGCTCCGTGCGGCTTTAAATCAAGGTAGAATAGGAAATCATCTTAAAAATAATCAAGGTAGAAAATCATCTTCCAAAATTTAATACTTATTCTTTAGTAATGGGAAAGTCAAGTAATGTAGTGTTATGTTGCGAGCTTACGGGGCGTCGCAAACTGCAATGGTATACATAATTTTGGCCGAGCCGAAGTTAACTTTAAACTATTTTTTTATTTAGTACCCCGATGACACAATACTTAAAGCTTATAAATTAAGTCATTGGTGACAAAATTTAGTCAGTGGTCACAAAAGTTTCAAGTGTATTAAAACTTCGGCACAAAGTTAGCTTTGCTTTCTCTTTTTTGCATTTGAAACTGTTTCCTTTCCAGTGAATTTAAGAAAGTAAATAATCTATACATCTATACATCTATATAAAAGTGAAAGTATGTTTGTTCGGGAGAAAGCTTGCTCGGGAGGGTTTCTAAGTTGAAGAAATTTGCAGAAAATTGTCAAAAAACCGCGAAAATTAAAAAATTTCTGTTTTCGGTAAGTCTTTGGATAGTGGTTCGACGCTTGCCCGGAAAGGTTTCCAAGAAGAAGATGTGGGCGGGAAATGGTCCAAGAACCGCGAAATTTGCAAAATGTTCGATTTTGATGAAGCTTTGAGAAATGGTTGTACGCTTGCCCGCGAAGGTATCTAAATTAAAGAAATGGGCCGGAAATGGTCATAAAACCGCGAAATTTCAAAAACTTTAAAGTTTATCTGATTGCCATAAAACTTTGGGCAACGCTTGCCCGCGAAGGTTTCTAAGGGTCCAAAAATCGCGAAATTTGCAAAATAACCTTATGAGTATTTTTGAAAGCGCTTATTGCTTATATTACAATGCCGGCATTGGTAAATGGAAGCTGTTGATTTGAGGCTGGATTATTGTGAAGATTTGTAAATAGGAAGTATTAACCAAACGGTCAAAAAGTCAAGAAATTTGCAAAATATTCTTGATTTTAGATTATCATGAAGACGTTTATATAGAGAAAAATATCGAACGGTCCAAAATGTTTATACCGACTGGCAGATTGCACTAGATTGAATATAGTCGCTCTCTTAAGATTCATAAGAACCCGGGCGACGCCGGATATTCAGCTAGTATTTTTATACACTTGAAAAGTGTATTATAGTTTTGCCCAGAAGTTTGGAACGCATAAAAGGAATCATCTCCGATCACATAAAGTATATATATTCTTGATCAGCATGACGAGCTGAGTCGATAAAGTCTTGTCCGTCCGTCTGTCTGCTTCTACGCAAACTAGTCCCACAGTTCTGAAGCTATGGAGCTGAAGTTTTGCACAGGCTCATCTTTTAGCTGCACACTGCACATATGTCGGAACCGTGAAAATCGAATGGTCACTTCTTGTAGCTACCATACAAATTTTTTTAGTTTTTTTATTTAATTTCCCAATGACACAAGACATGAAGCTTATAAATTAAGTCATAGGTCACACAATTAAGACAGTGTTCACAAAAGTTTCAAGTGTATTTAAACTTTGGCACTGACGAAGTTAGTTTTTCTTTCTCTTTTTTTTTTCAAACCAAAACATTCGTGTTTTCTCTTTTAAACAGTAATGCTCTTCAATGCAAGTTTCTTTTCTATATAAGCTGAATTTTGCCTAACTCAAGGGGATGTTTTTGTTTAATAGTCTTGAGAAGACACCATAATCGCATAATTCCACCGTATTTGTCAAGATAATCACATTGTTCTACTATAGAAGGCAGAACTCAAAGGATCTAAGCTACTCAATCTACTTCGAAATAGAAGTTGCTTAGCGTTTGCGATCTCGGTCCAGCCAAGATTACAGCTTGCCGCTTCTACTGACTCTGCAATGCAAGACAAGTAGTCTAGAAAAAATCAATAGTGTAACTTGAAATTCACCTAACAGAATAAATAGACGCTGATTAGGTCTTCGCCTTAACGAACGTATTCCAATAAGTTTGCTTGATGTATTCAAGAGAACATTTACACGATAAAAAAATAGAAGAAATGTTAGCTACCTTAAGTTTACCCACAAAACCAAAGCGGCCTTCGATGTGGACTTGCCTCATGCAAAGTGTTTTTATATTCTGTACCAGAGGTACACAGAGAATATTAAGTTTGTGCAAAAGTATGTAACAGCCAGAAGGAAGCATCTCCGAACTCATAAAGTATATATATTCTTGATCAGTATCAACAACCGAGTCGATATAGCCATGTCCGTCTGTCCGTATGAACGTCTGTCCGTATGAAGATAGAGGTTTGACATGTATGGGACACATGCATCTTATACTTATTGGCAGATCAAGTTTATTTTAAATTTTGCCACGCCCCCTCTCGCCCTCGCCAATTGGAAAAACGTCATATCTCCCACATTTTAATAGATAGAAGGTTCGTTCCTTCTGGACGTATTTCTTGAACAGGATTATTTATCGATCCGCCAAAGGAATGGTAAAGATCGGAAGAACGGTAGTCGAGTTATAAGGAAAAAAAAAAACAATTATGGGCTGCACCGGTCGCAACGATGCACAGTGGGTAAAACGGCCAGACTAGTTCCGATTTATAAAAAACTACTCGAAAAATTATCCGATTTTTGTTGGGGTAATTTTTTTTTTACAGATAAAAACAATTTATACAAACAAATAAAAAAATATTTTTCTATAAGCAACAAATTTTATTTTTTTTATTTTTTAATTTATTGAACTTATTCAGTATCTGAATAACTATCATCTGACATATAATGCTCGTTGCTTATCAAAAGAACACTTAATTCATCATTATTTAAAAGTTCGTAGTTTCTTGTAAACTTTGCAGAACCTTTTGATAGCGTTGTAATAAAGGGTTAGAAGAAATAAAAAGGGAATGCGCCAAGTCCTATAAGGTATTTTTGCGAGAACTTTTTCGGCAGTCATGTGAGCAAAATTTTCTAAGGTCTTTATCAGGGACTGCAAATAATGATTATTGTTTTTTTTTTAAATCCAAAAAATCATTCACTTGTAGCAACTTTAAGACAGCGAGAGATATACCAAAATTCTTTTGTAAGGATCCTTATCCATTTTCACCATGATTAAGGATTTTTCAGGATTTATTGTTTTACTCACAAAATAATGATTAATTTTGAGTTATACTTTACAACTCAATCAATAATCATTATTTTTAAGCAAAAAAAATAAAACTTATGACATAATTCTTTAAGTTTTATTTTTTGCTCAAAAATAAAACTCAAATTGTTATTGCGGCCTTTTCTTAGGGAGTAAGTGAAAAATTTTTGTATATTCCTAATCAGTAACCCAAGACCAACCAATAATTTAAATTTATTTAAAATTGAATTTAAGATTGATCACGTCTAGCTGGGTTGATGGTTCATGCGGAAAAGAACGCTATAAGAAACAACAGTCCTTCAAAGCCTTGGTGAGCAAAAACTTGAGTTTGAGAACTGGAATGGGATTCAAATAGCGTTACGTTGCAACGTATCCTATTTTCTCAGTGTCATCAAAGTAATTGTGTGTCACGGAATTTTTTTACTTTTCTTGAAGAAAGAAATATTTCTGAGTGCAAAATTTGTAAAGAAATTTTCCAAGGAAATTATGTCTGCAATCTCAAGCGCCATTTGGTTGAGCAGCACAAAAAAGAATATGTGAAAGAGTTGGCGGAAGAAAAGGCTGAAGTTCCAGAAAAAAATGAAATTTACAGTGACTATGTGCCCAAGTAAGATAAAGGATGCATGCGTTGATCTTGTGACCACTCAAAAAATGCCTTTTTCTGTATTAAATTCAGACAGCTTCAAAATTCTTACATTGCAAATTTTTAATGGCCTGCAAATGCCAGTGGTGACGTCAAGAAATCTAATGAGCTAATGAGCTGCAAAGTATGATAAAATAAAATCAGAAATCGTTGTTTCATTAACTGACAGAATGCTTGCCTAAAAATGGACACAGCCACTAGACTAAATCGTGGAATCTTAGGCCGATGTTCATGATTTTAGATTGTCATGAAGACGTGTATATAGAGAAAAAGATCGAACGGTCCAAAATGATTATACCGACATGCAGCCTTCACTAGATTGAATATAATCGCTCTCTTAAGAATCATAAGAACCCGGGCGACGCCGGTTATTCAGCTAGTTATTGAATAAAAATAAAATAATTAAATATTTTCTTCAACAAATATTTTTTCAAGAATTTTTTTTTCCAAAATGGACTTTAACGGTTGGTCTTGGGTTACTGATTAGAATATACAAAAATGCTCAAAAATTTTCACTTACTCCCTAAGAAAAGGCCGCAATAACAATTTGAGTTTTATTTTTGAGCAAAAAATAAAACTTATAGAATAACATTATGTCATAAGTTTTATTTTTTTTTGCTTAAAAAAATGATTATTGATTGAGTTGTAAAGTATAACTCAAAATTAATCATTAATTTGTGAGTAAATCCAGAAAAATTAAAGTTAATCATTATTTTATAATTTTTATTATAAAACTTATAATGATTACAGTCCCTGGTCTTTATTTCTGGCCTCAAGAGCTTCTTCAGAAAACATACCAATTGAAAGAGAAAAATGTCTTTATGTAAGCTAGCAGGCATATTGAACCAAGGCTACACATCTAAAAATACAGTTGCTGTTCCATATGCATAAAGGTGAAAGGCATCTGTATTTACTTCATGGCCAGAAGCCATTGTGTGTAAAGTAACACAAAATCTATGAATTAATGAATAGCTTACACCGTTTATTTGCGCAGTTAATTCAGGTTGCTGGAAAAATTTTCTAGCTGTATTTCCGTTATTGGTTGAACCTGATCCAGGCATAGGGATATCAACCAATAGAGACTTTTCTGTCTCAGTTTGTTTTGTATTTCTTTTTTTGTTCATTAAAAATCGATTTATCCGAACTGTGGACTTGCCATTTTTGAATTGGAATTCTGTAGGCGATATGCAGAATGCATTCATTGGTTGGCTGTATTTGGGCAATTTGGTTTTTGACGTTATTCACTTCATCACGTACCAAGTCTCCTGTTTCCTTTTGACAAACAAGTTTCAAATTGAAACTTTCAATGGCCTGCAATAAAGAGTAGTTGAAGGTTTCATATTTTTCCAGAGTAAAGTAAATCCAGAAACTATTTGTAATGGTACCAAGCATACCGCCGATAAGTTGCGTGGCAACTACTTCCTTCACAACCCCATTTGTATATGGCCGTTATATCTGCAATATTATTATTTGCCGAAATTTTAAGTTCTTGGCTATGTGCACCAAAAATCCTGGAAACTGTGTGATCAACCAGGCATTGCAAAAGTAACTCGAAAGAATGGTAGATAAGTTGTAGCCCATTGGGGTAGCACAGTTTCTTTGCAGACCGTAGAACATTACATGTGGGAAATATGTTTGCATTCCTCTGTTTGATACCACTCACCAAGTCCATATAAACCCTTTTTGTGTAACCACCATCAATATATAAAGCTGAAGCTTCCTCTGCCGTATACTTAATTTGTTTTTCTACTTCAGATTGAATGACAGACTTTAATCTCTTTGGCAGTTGTTCATCGAGAGTCAGCGAAGATACCACCATTGATGCATTTCTTTTGCCAGCCTTGTATTTATAAGCTAGTGCTGGCCACAGACATGCGCTCTTCGCACTGAATTTCTGTGGCGATGTCAGATATTTTCTTTTTCTTTATGGTTTCTTGACAGTCACTTAAACTCATTGCGGGTCTCCCAGTCTTTGAACTAATAAGTTCACTATCTAACCAGTCTTTGTTGTTTTTCTCAAATTTATGTATGTCTTAATGGTTTTCTCTCCATTTCATATCCAATTTTGAAGTGAAATTTTGGTTTCGCTTAGAAATTTCAACGCATTGACTATTGTTATAATTGGACCTAGGAATAATATTGTTAAATACATATGAATCCACATCAATACTTTTTTAGAAGCGTCAACTTCCATACGCCATAAAAAAATAACACACGCTAGGCCACTGGCATTATCGATAAAAAAAAAATTTCTTCAGAATTTTTAGAAACAATAATTAGAGCGAATGCTGTCGAATGAGGAAAGTTCAGCTCTACGAAAGTTGAATGTACTAGTAAAAATTATAAGTTAGAATATCACCTTAAACAACCACAAGTATACGGCACGAAACACAATGACTAGTCACCAACACATATATTTTAGTTAATACATACCTTTGAAGCTAATTATAAACACTTAATTTAATTTTTTTTTCAATTTGACCAATTTTGCGTAAATTAGCAGCAGTCACACAAAAAAAGCTGGAAAGCTTATGTATGGAGCTGGTGCAAACATAAGTTAGTTTGATGATTCCCAGCTGTGCGAATATTCAGAGTAAATGAAAAACAAAAGTGTTTTTAGCCTAATCGATTACAAAACGAAATTGTCGCATGATGGGCAGCACTTCACAGGTACAGAGTATACTATAGTCGGGCTTGACCGACTTTTTTTCTTGTTTTGTATGATCATTTGAAATTTTGGGCTAAGGATCGCCTTTCTGACAGAGAGGCACTTTTTGTATCGCTCATATCTCTGAAACCATTCAGAATTTGGTTTATGTGTCTTCGGCAAAGCTGTAGAGCTTGGCGTAGAATACAAAATTGTTTCTAACGATTTCTTAAAAATATTTCGTTTTCCTAACTAAAATCGTAGATTTGTCCAAAACTAATAAATTTGACCCACTTTGTGTTCCTATTACACCTTCCTTTTATAATTTTTCAAAACAATAGAGTCGGTCTGCCGACAACCCATTTGCAGGAACACTTTTAAGCGAGTGCTTATCAAACAACTGTCTGCAAATGAGCAAAACACAATAGGTGTTTGCGAAAAGTGTTTTTTGGTTTGTGCGTTTGGTCAGTGAAAGACACGAGAGAAACAGAAACGAAAAATCGGTCTTTGCTCTGAGCGCAACAGAATTGAGCAAAAACAGAACTGAACGTGTCTTTCGCTCGCTCTTTTCGTTGTGTTTGAATCAAAACTGCTTTTTGTCGAAAGTGAAAGTGAAAAGAGCTATTTGCGCGCTCTGCTTGTTTTTCTTGAATTGCTTTATTAGTCAAAAACAAATTTCGGCAAAGTCCTTGCCAAAGATGAGCTGGTTGATTGGAACTGCCTAAAATGTGTAATTCAGCAGGTTCTTGGCAAGCACCGTCAAACTTAAAGGTTTTGGTGCTAAGTATGATGAAGTCATTCCAACCTATTGGTATTTCTATGTCGCTCAAATTGCATTTTTTAAACAACCATTTGGATGAGTTTTCCAAGCAATTACTTTCAGAGTCGGATGAGCAGGGAAAACGCTTTCACCAAATAAGCATGCCAATGGAAAAGCGTTTTAAGAGAAAAAAATTAGATGCCTTTCTGGGAGAAGTGTGTTGGTGGAGCCAAAAAACTTATGTACGTCAGGAGTTTTCTGGATTTTCGGACTCAGACGTATTAAGCTCAGAATAACGATTTTAGCTACGACGATGAACCTCCAAGCTTGTGCCAGCTCGCGCAAGACAGAGGCGAGTGGCGGGCATTAATTACAGCTGCCGAGACCGTAAAACGGTTGTGATTGAATTATCGGGCCAAATAAGAAGAAAATTAACCTAAAAAAAGAAAACGGCGACTAGCGCCGTTTGTGTATTTTTCAATCTTGAGAAAAGATTTTTTGTATTATTCCTTAAAACGGGAAGCAAAGCTAACTCCTCCTGTGCCGAAGCTTAAATACACTTGAAACTCTTGTGACCAATGACTTAATTTATAAGCTTTATGTCTTGTGTCAATTTGATATTAAACAAAAAACTAAACAAAAAAAATAGGGGAAAGTTAACTTCGGCTCGGCCGAAGTAGTTTGGGTTTAGTAGTTTGGGTTTGTATGTCGACGAGTCGATTACATTCAGCTGTTGGCATTGCCTGGAGGCATACAACCAAATACATTGTGAATGCTAACGACTCGACGACATACAAACCCAAACTATTAAAGGACTATCTTCAGTGCAATAAAGCCACTTTCCAGGTGCTGACTCTAGACAGATACTTGTTAATAGATAAATGTCGTTCCCATCATTTTCCCAATTGCCTTAAATTGAACTGCAACGTAGAATGGAATAAATAAGAAAAAATTTTAATGAGAATTTGACCTGCTTTCGTTCAGATTTTCGGGAAGAAGACGCAGGTTATGTGGTGGCAAATATAATGAAACTTGAGCAACTGACGGAATTAATGTGGGAGTAACCATATCTAAGCCAACTTCATCTACTCACTGGTTTGCCAAAGTTGCGTAAACTAGATCTACCTTCCATATAGGGGGATTGGCTGATGGAAGAAATTGCCCAAATACATGGTCAGTAAGTGGTCTCGGCTTACTTTTTTGATCAGTAGTAAGTCAATCAGTCAATTAAGTTTGAATTTACCTTCTAAGATATTGTCACAAGCCCCTACGGGACAACTTCGACTATGGTCACACTATGACGTTGCTATTATCTCCAGTGATAGTCGCAGCTGACCACTACCAACAAAGTACAATTTGTATTAAACTAGTTAAGTGAAACAATAAAATATTAATAGTGATTTAAGCACAACTTTAATCGCTATATTTGTGACCTCGACATTTGAACATCAGCTCGTAACTTTCTCGAACAATTCGCAGGCACCAAAAATTGCGAAATACTAAAACGCACACACTCGCGTATCGCACATGCAACAGGATTTGGCTGTAAGTGTCTTCGTCAGAGCAAAAATAGGAAGTCAACGGGTGTACAGCTGCTATCTGGCTCCCAGCTTGGGGATTATCGAGTTTGAAGCCATCCTTGACGATTTGGAACGCGATGTCAGAGACAGCAACAGAGTAGTTATTGCCGGCAACTTCAACGCTTGGGCCGAGGAGTGGGGGAGTTGCAGAACCATTTCCAAGGGACGCTCCCTTCTTGAAGCGTTTGCGGTGCTCGATGTGTCCCTCCTAAACATCGGACCACAGAACACGTTCAGCAGAGTTGTTGAATACTCCAAAGAAAATATTCCGTGACCCAAAGCAGCTATGGAAAAGTTGTGCCAGGATAATCTATCTCTGGACTATGTGAAGATAACTGATGTTCGAATACTGAGCGACCGTTTAAACAACGAAGCGTAGTGGCAACGTTGGACTCGAAAGAAATGACCCAAAAACTCCCCAAGAAAACTCCAGAAAACTAGCATGAACCAATATTTATGTGGAAAAGGATTTGGGAGAACAGAGAAAGTTCAAAAAAGGGCTGCTGCTAAAACTGAAGAAAACTATTTTAGGCATCAGTCAGAAAAACAAAATTTTAGTTAGAAACTGGCTATATGAAACTGCAATAACACATTGCATTTCTCTGTTGCAGTTTCATCGTACTCTTCAAATTTCTCACCCCAGTGCCTTGCAAAAAAGAGGTTTAAGTCAATATTAGGACAGCATTGGAATAAGCTGTATTGCAATAAAAAAAAACAGATAATGATTAGAAACGCCCCAGGTAGCTTACTATATTTGCACTACCTACCCCATCTTTTACTAGCAAAATACAAAATTTTCCACTGCTCTTGTCTTATAGACTTATTTGACAAGCCCCCATGTCTTTCCCCGATTTCTTAGAATCAGCTCAAAAATTGAATCCAAAAGACATTGTGCCATAAAGACAAATAAAAATAAATAAATGGATTCATGACAAAAATGAACTAATGAGTGTCGTACAAAAGGCAACTGTATGGGCCCATAATCAATAATTTAGACATAAGTTACTCTTCATTATGTCAAACGACTATTTCAAAAAACCAAAGTTAAAAAAAGAGTTAAATAGAGAGCGCTTTAGCAAAACAAGCAATAATAAGAGAAGTTACGTTACATGCGCGTTTGCTACACAGAGCAACAAAATTATTGAAAGCAATTGATTTTGAAGATTTAGAGTGCTGCTGCTCCGTTGGTTGGATAATTAAACATACTCCCCCCGTTGGAATACACAGGTTTCCAACATCATCCAGCATTGGCAGAGATTGAGGCTGACTCTTTGGTTTTCTGAAGTTGCAGCTGATGAGCTAGCCGAGATGTGATGATGAGCACCTGCAAACCAGAGTCGAGCAAGGCGCGACAAGGAACCAAAGTGCCAGACTGAATCCTCACGTTGATAATAGCAGTTGGAAGGAGCAAAACGTTAGAACTGAGATTCTGGGCGATGAATGATGAAGCTTCTTTAGAAGGCAGGAACTCTCCTGTGGATATGGGGGCGTTTGTAGTGAGGTAAAGTTGCTGACCGGTTTAACATGGTAAACCCAGCGGGATCCTGGCTTACTGCGTCTCAAGTCGACTCACACCTCCCCGTGGTAACCCCTGGTAACAGAGCGATGCATCCGCAAAGCTGCTGGCTAACGTGAGCGGCGTTCCTTTCCCTGGGACAAATGGGGAGCGTTACTTCGGGCTTCGCAGCCGATTCTCGTCTTATTCATCATCTGATGAAAACTTAAAAAATGCCTCGGATACGGACCACCATCAATGACGACCCAGGCAAACGTTTTAAGGACCATGAAATGAGGATATGCACCTGAAATGTTCGCACCATCAACAGGGAGGGTGCTGATAAACAGTTAGTGAAAGTCCTCTAAAAATATTCATCAGACGTTACCGTACCGGAATACGTTGAGAAAAAATCATCAACCAATATCCCCTGCGAGATCTACTATAGAGGACATGCTACAAAGCTTGAGTTTGGGTGCCGTCGTCAGCTTCACACCTGTTAACAAGCGACTAGTCGTACTCAGACTTAAGGCAAAATATTTCAATATTAGCCTTATCTGTGCGCACGCCCCAAAAGAAGACAAGGACGCCACGACGAAAGACAAATTCTATGAGTGCCTGGAACGAACATTCCAGTGCTGCCCTGATCACGACATTAAGATCGTGCTTGGCAATTTTAACGCATAAATCGGGAGAGAAGCCGTATTTAGTCCGACAATCGGCCAATTTAGCCTGCATGATAAAACCTCCAGTAATGGAGAGAGGCCAAGAGATTTTGCTGCGGGCAGGAATATGGTCGTTCGTAGCACAAGATTTAAGCCACATGGCGACCTGGAGGTACCCTGATAGTAAGACGGAAAACCAGATAGATCACGTTGTGATAGACGGAAGGCATTCATCGAGTGTGCTAGACGTACGTGTGCGCCGAGGAGCCAATATAGACTCGGATCACTACCTTGTTGCAGCCAAAGTATGCACGCGGCTCAGTGTAGCACATGTCGCACGCTCTAGTACACGTCTAAAGCTGAACGTCAAAAAGCTGCAATCACAACGGACCTCTGAAGCCTACACAGCAAAACTCACCCATTTGCTCAAGGAAATTTCACCTTTCCCTTCAGGTATAAGTGAACAGAGGAAACATATTTCACATTCCATGAGTACGGCTGCCAAGGAGACTCTTGGATATGCCGAGCACTCCCGAAAACAGTCATGGTACGATGATAAGTGACGCAGAGCTACTGCAGATAAAGACGCTGCCTACAGGAGAACTCTGCAGTCGGGAGCAACGCGAGCAGTCAAGGAGCGATATCGGCAAAAAAGGAGGGAGGAGAAGCGCCTTTTCAGAAGAAAAAGAATGAGCAGGAAAGGCGTATGCGTGAGGAAGTCGAAGCCTGTTCGGCATGAGTGAGACTCGAAAATTCTACCAAAAAGTTCGGCGACTAGCCGAAGGTTTTAAGCTCGGAGCCTCACAATGTAAGGACGAAGCCGGAAATCTTGTCACAGATCCAGAAAAGGTACTAGACCAATGGAGAAACTATTTCTCCAACCTGCTGGGAGGCGATGACACACACAATGACGCCTCTGGAGAAGTAGTGAAACAACCAATCGATGATATAGAAATAGACCCACCGGACCATAATGAAGTTTGGTTAGCCATAAAAGGGCTAAAAAATAACAAATCAGCTGAAGCCAATGAGTTGCCCGCTGAATTGTTCAAGGCTGGCGGCGTGGAGCTGGTAAGGTGTATGCACCATCTCCTATGCAGAATTTGGTCCGAAGAGAGGATGCCCGAAGATTGGAGTCAAAGTGTTCTCTGCCCAATACTTAAAAAATCTGCGCCATTTACCGCGGGTTCAGTCTTCTTCCCATCGCATATAAGGTTCTATCATGCATCCTATGTGAACGTCTAAAGCCGAGAATAAGTGAACTGATTGAACCTTATCAGTGTGGCTTTAGACCTGGCAAATCCACCACAGACCAGATATTCACATTGCGACAAATCCTGGAGAAGACCCAAGAGAGAAATATCGACACCCACCACCTTTTTGTTGACTACAAAGCCGCCTTTGACACGCCGATAAGGTCAAAGTTCTTTGAAGCCCTGTCGACCTTTGGTATTCCAGCAAAGTACGTTCGACTTGATGATGACGTTGAGAAGCACACAAAGCTCCGTCAAAATAGGAAAAGACCTCTCCGAGCCTTTCGATACCAAAAGAGGTTTTAGGCAGGGTGACACCTTATCCTGTATCTTCTTTAATCTGCTGATGGAGTACATACTGCGCCAGTGCCCAAATGCTAACAGAACGGGCACCATCTTTACCAGAGATAACATGCTACTTGCATATGCCGATGATATTGATATCATCGGCAAAAACGAATCTGTGGTAAAACGGGCGTTCTCAGAGATAGAGAAGCAGTCAAAACTTATGGGTTTAGCGGTAAATGAGATAAGACGAAGTACCTTCTATCAACGCGCAGTGAGTCTGCGCTTGGACAATCTGTTGCAATGGCAGACTACAACTTCAAGGTTGTTAAGGAATTTGTCTACCTCGGAACGACGATAACCAGCGACAACACCAGTCTGGAAATCCGAACAAGAATTACTCTTGCAAGCCGATGTTACTTCGGGCTCAATAAGGTGTTCAAGAGCAAAGCCCTCTCTCGGAAAACGAAAATTGCGCTATACAAGTCGCTTATCATCCCAGTCCTGTTATACAGCGCATAAGCATGGACAATGTCATCAAAGGATGAGGCGGCAATTGGCGTGTTCGAGAGAAAAGTTCTTCGGAGTTGGCGGCGAATTGCGCATCCGAATGAATCACGAACTGTACGACACTAAGCTTGTCCAGCGCATAAAACAACAGCGGCTGCGCTGCGCTGGATGATAACGCTCCAGTAAAACGGGTGTACAGTCGGAATGCGAACGAGTAAAGAGGCAATCCCGGGCGGGGTTGCCCGAAGCGGAGATGGCGCGACCAGGTGCAAGGAGATATTACGGTGCTGGGTGTGTCCGCCTGGTGGAATGTCGTTCGGGACAGAGGCGAGTGGAGGGCATTAGTGGTAGCGGCAGAGACCGTAAAACGGTTGTGATGATTTTATTACCATCGATGCCAAAGAAGAAGAAGAGACCGTCAAACGGTTGTGATAAAAATATCGGTTCAAATAAGAAGAATGATGAAGCTTGGGCAACCTGCGCATTGGGTGGAGCAGCTTGGTTGATTTGTGGATGAGACGGCACGGCCTGAGGGCTAGGAACATATGTTGCCATAGCATGCTCCACATTTACCAGCTTTTGGCATCGCTGCTCCTAGAATGTTGTGAATTGCTCGCAAGTAGGTATTACATTCAAGGCCGCCGTCTCCTCCAATCTGGTCTGTTTTACGCTATCCACCTTCAGCAGCAGACTATGCATGATTATGCGCTTAAATAAAGGATTCTTTAGAGGTCTCCAGAGATTACAACCGCACTGCTAATTCATCTTCACTGATTGAGCTAATCTTTTCTTGCCCAATAGCTTTATAAATTTTCTGCACTTGGCTTTCAATAGGTTTGGCTTTGCGCTTAAAAAACTCCACATTCTGGTCGACAGGTACGGCTGTAGCTGCGTTTTCAGTGTACATGTCCTCTGGCATAATTAGATAACAAACTTTGCACACAGTTTGACAAGCACTTCTCCTCACAAGAGACACGAGACAGTTCACAGTTTTAGAAGCTCAAAGTTCAGCCACAGTTTCAGAGTTACTCAAGTTTTAAGTTTCGTACGCACAACATTTTGATTGGCACAGTTTAAAATGCGCGCACATTTACCAACACGGTGTTGGAGTTTTAAATTAAAGTAACCATACGCAAATGCTTGCCGGTCCACAAATAAGAGAAAGCAGAGACGACGAAAATCCAAGTGCTCGATGTCCAACTGTTCTAAGCAACGAACGTAAAGAGGATAGACGGTAATGCAACGGCTTAACACAAGCAAAGAGGCACCGTTTGATCGGCCTATGTGTGGGTGTGCATGTAATTTGGGCCCGAATTGACGCGCGATTTGTTTGAAAAATTGTGAATCTTTAAGCAATTATAAATGCAGAATTATTTATTGTTGTAATCACGCCGCGGTCACCAAAAATGTTGGGCTATTAAGCTTTTTTAATAGCTGTCGATTTGTTTATTCAATTTGCAATACATTTGTCCAAATAATTTAATACCGATTTGTAGTTTTTACTTATACGTACGATTGTTTTATTTTCCCACACAAGGCCGATGTAATTTGAGTCGAATACTAAGCAGGCTGACTGGCAGTGCTCAGGCGAAATACAATTATTTAAAAAGTTGATGATTAACGCGCAGGCGAATCCGAATTGATCCCTGTGGTTATGACAAACGCAAAAATGCTTCTGCAAATATTAGCGACGACTGATGCATAGCACAACAAAAGCGAGACATGTGGCAGGTCAGATCAATAACTGACGCCGATGAGATCGAAAGCAAGACTTACAATGCCAAGGCCAAGGGCAAGCCAAATAGAAGAATAGAAGAAAATACAAGAATTTCAACCTACACTGGATCCCGGCAAAAAGAACAGCAAGCAGAGGACGTGCAAGCGGTGGCTGCTTGTACGCAGTAAAAAAGAAGCTTATGTCAAAGAACAACTGTTTCTTTAAGATGGTTAAAGGTAGAAGTGTCATTGAGCTGAGTACTAAGGGTGATAGCTTAATTATAATTCCAACGTATTTAAGCTGCAATAGTTGGACCATCGAATTTGACCAGCTATATGACTTTTTGATGGTTTTGGACCAGCAAAATGTAATAGTGGTCGGTGACCTAAATTCCAGAATAGGGATGAACCAAGCTCTGACCCAATCCAACATGTCACAAAGCACGCATGATGGAGTCATTAGATTAGCAAAATACAAAATAACAGATAAAAAAAGGAGCAAAACTGTTGGAAATGTGCGAGTCAACAAATCTTTTAACACTGATTGGAAGGACCATTAGTGACACCGATGGAGCGTTCACAATTAAAAGAGGTCAGGGCACCTCTACAATTGACTATTGTATGCTGGGAGGAGCTTGGCATCAATGTGTGAAGGATATGGCAGTAAACGGAAACATGTTGCCGGACCACTTGCCCCTTTCAATTCTCGTCAAAATGGTGGCACCAGAATTGGATCGAACACTGAAAACATTAAGAAATCAATTTATTATAAAAGCCTGGAAACCCAGATCGCCTCGATAAGGGACAGCAAATCTTTCTGAGCACTCGTAAGACGAATGAACGACAAGAGCTATTATTTTTTATTTTTTTTTTATAGATTACATTTATTGGTAACCCTTTATGGCCGCTTATACTAGTGTGATATTGTGTTTTATCAGTACTTGGCAGTGTCCATTTGGGCTTACCGATAAAAGAGCTATTATAAAATCAAAGGCTTCTGATCTAGCGTTCCACTCCTTCACTTTGTTATACAACCTATCGGTGGGCAACAGTATAAATATTCAGCTTTCATTGATGAAAAGCTAGATGAAAAACTTGATACTCCGATAAGTTTGGCAAAAGTCAGCTCTGCAGTAAAGCGAGCAAAGTTACACAAAGCTCCAGGTGAAGATCGGATTCCAGTTGAGTTTTTAAAGATCGCCCTACGGGTATTACTTAATGCTCTAACTGACGAATTCAATAGGATATTTAACGGCTCAAGAGTTCCGTCTAGTTTTAAAAGAAGATTACCTTCCCCCTTTTTAAGAAAGCAGATCCGAAAACAGCGAGCAACTATAGGAGGATATCGTGCTTAAACGCCCTAGCGAAAGTGTTCAAGTCCGATGTTTTAGAGCGGCTTACTAAATGGTTGACTGAGAACAATGCGATAAGCGAATATCAATCCGGCTTCAGAAGTGGATACTCCACGGTGGATAGCGTATTCGCACTAACAGCAATAGCAAAGACCTACCTGGAAAGAAAACAAAAGATGTATATTTATTTTATCGATCTTAAAGCCGCTTCCGATACAGTAAATAAAACAAATTTATTGCTTAAACTAAGGCGGATAGGAGTCTCATCAAAAATTCTAAGCTTGATTCGCAATCTCTACACTGACAACTTAGCTGCCGTGTGGAATGGAGAACAGCTCTCAGACTGGTTTGGCAACAACACAGGGGTTAAACAAGGATACCTGCTCAGTCCATTGCATTTTTTGACTTATATCAACGACATAACATATGCTCTTCTAGGTGGTATCACCTTTGCCAATCATACGATAAAAGTTTTGATGTACGCTGATGACATGGTGATAATGGCAGACTCGCCTCTCAAACTGCAGGAGATGATTGACTCGCTCTATTACCGCCAACTTTGGAACCTACTGATAAATACCGATAAGACTAAAGTGATGGTCATTCGTGACGGAAGAGGTCGTGCAGCAGGCAACCAGAGCTGGCATCTAAATGGAGAACGCCTGAAGGTCGTAAAAGAATTTAAATACCTGGGAGTTACGTTAACACAAAATTTAAATTTCACTAGACATCTGCAGCAGAAACTATCGGATTCAAAAATCGCCCTAAATAGCACTTGGAATTCCTTTCTCGGCCTACAAAATACGAGGTGTGTTCAAAAAGTATCGCGAATTTTGAATTTTCGCGGGTTACGTATGTTCGAATTTCGATTTTTTTGTGGCGTTATGTTGCTACTCATGTCTCTCACTTATGCCGACAAGCTCGGCCATTTTGAATGTTCACTTAATTGTTGACAGCTGCTTCGCATGCACGTGTTTTGGATCGTCATCGATTTTTACCTCAATTGAGACCAAAAACAGCATCGCATGAACATTGCTAATGAGATGTTAAACTCTGTCCGCGACGACCCAAATTTGCTCCAGAGGGTCATAACTGGTGACGAATCGTGGGTTTATGGTTATGACGTGGAAACCAAAGCTCAATCATCTCAATGGAAGCTGCCGCACGAACCAAGACCGAAAAAAGCGCGCCAAGTTCGGTCGAATGTGAAAGTTTTGCTGACAGTTTTCTTCGATTGCAGGGGCGTAGTGCATCATGAGTTCTTGCCACAAGGAAAAACGGTCAATAAGGAATATTACCTGCAAGTTATGCGCAATTTGCGCGAAGCAATCCGCCAGAAACGCCCGGATTTGTGGTAACGCGATAGCGCCCCTGCTCACACATCGTTGCTTGTGCGCGACTTTTTGGCCAAAAACAACACACTAATGATGCCGCAGCCACCGTATTCCACAGATCTGGCCCCCTGTGACTTTTTCTTGTTCCCTAAACTGAAGAGGCCCATGAAAGGACGACGTTACGCTACGCTTGACGAGATAGAGACGGCATCGAAGGAGGAGCTGAACAAGATAAAAAAAATGATTTTTTGAAGTGCTTCGAGGATTGGAAAAACCGTTGGCACAAGTGTATAATATCTCATGGGGATTACTTTGAAGGGGACAAAATAGATATTCATGAACAAATAAATAGTTTTTGAAAAAACACAAAATTCGCGATATTTTTTGAACACACCTCGTATATTGCCAAGTGTGAAGTTCAAGCCAAGAAGATAATGTTGTAAGCGTCGCAAATATGGGGACATACCTACTACGAAACAGAGAAGCTGCAGCGTCACTTTGTAAAGAAAGTCTTCCAGTTACCCAGAAGTACACATAACTACGCAATTCACCTTGAAACAGGACTGTCGCTGTTACACATCGAAGCATTGCAGGCTCATTTTACATATATAAGAAAAGTAATGATGTTGCCGGATAACAGGTTACCAAAAATAATAGCAACTTTTCTGCAGAACAACGAACATGACATAGCTCTGGATATATCTGATCCAATCAAGTGGGAATTTGCGCACTTGAAAATTCTGGACCAAATCAATCACGCATCCATGAGGCAGTTTGAACTCCAGGCTATTCAAAGCTCTTCGAGAGCAATTTATAAAACGCTAAGTCACAATCTAAGCGACGCTCATTACTTCGATGACCAATTAAAAATCTGGCAGTTATCGCTAATATGCAAAGCACGGACAGAAATGTTGCCTTTAAATGCCAAATCATACGGAACAAACAGCGCCTGTGACATGTGGACACCTGAAAACACTTTATTGACATATGCCCCATCCTAAAGAAAATCAGAAAGCTGTAACTAACAAGCTCGGAATTAACACATCAGGAAGCCATAAGCATTCTAAATGGATCGAATTGGACTGCCCTCGCTAACTAAATAAAACATGCACTGAACTATAGAAGACAGATTCAAACTGAAACTTTCTAAACATACACTTAGTGTATGGTCTAAGCTTTGATATTAGCTGACGGCAAATAGCATTACACAATATACTTAATTGTAACACCAAACCACTCTTCCATACTACAAGGTGAACGATCTGGTATCTGGGGACGACCCGGGCAGCCAGGTGTATTACCTAGAGTAGTACTGGATAAGTGTAAGGTGATCGACATACGGCTTAAAACCAAGACGATGAAAATCTGTTCACATTATTTTTAGTTTTGTAATTAGGGTATTCACAAGCTCTCGTAAAATGGTAAAGCGTAAATTTACCACACACGAGCTTCTGAGCGACCCCTTTTAATTCACTGTAGTAATTTTCAGGGCCAACTTTGTTTGAAAAAACCTGCCGTAATTTCGGCCGAACTAATTTTTACCAAGACTGTCACCTTTTTGTATGGCGAAGGCACACCTTATCGGCTGCCTTAAGGCAATTTTCGGTAAAGGCAGCCTATATGTCCTAGTGTAAATTGGCTATAAGCCAGATGATTAGACGAGTTATTATTTGAGTGCCAAAACTTGACTAGTGAATATAAAACCAAATAAAAATGCCAAGACAAAGGGTGCAACAAGCTTTGAATAAGCGAAGAATTGACTTGGAAATGGTATGCAAAATCGCGTCGACTCTTTAGATCTTGTTACAGACAGAGTGTAATTGATTGTTTTTTTATGTTTTTAAATCTTGGGAGTTCACGACTCTCAGTTAAGCTTCTGAATTGTTAAAGTTATTTTAAATTTTATGTAAACATGTCAGTAGAATTATTTTCTTCTTCTTGTTTTCGAATTATTGGCGTACGAGTTGGAGAAACCCTTTGCAGCTTTGATCAGCTTATCGGCCAAGCACTCGTACATAATATTGGTGTTCCTGAAGGTATCCCCATGTGCTTCAGTGCACAGCAGCCAGATGGCCTGGTTAGCGCAAGGGCGACCCATGAATCATCTTGAGCGAGCGCTTGACAGTGATTGTTGCGTCCCTTCAACATCAGCGTGCAGGCCAGCCGATCCACAATGGGGCTCTGAGCCTTGCCGAAACGCTTGGCGTCATAACATTCTTCCAGCGCTTTGCGTTGCCTTTCAGTTTCCTTTTGTAAACCGAATAATTTTAAGACAAAAATATCGAAATGACTCGAAACTAAGAATTTTTAACCGATTCTTTGAAAAATTTTACAACACTTCAAAACATTACACTTTTTCACATTTACAACTGATTTTTTAAACATACCCTAGGGCATGTTAAATGTCGTAATTTTTTTCTCATGTGTTTTGTTGCTTCGTAAACTTTTGGATTTACACTTTAACGCTTTGTCATTTTACGAGGGCTAGTGAATACCCTCAATATTAAATTTGTTGTTATATCAGGCAATCAAAACTGAAAATAAAAATTCTACTATTATTGGTGACAACAGCAGTGAGGGGTGGCCGGGTGTGTAAGCTTATTCAAAGAAAACACTTTTCATATGATGTTCCGAGGCGGGATCGAACATACGAACTCTTGCACAGCGATCGCGCATACTAGCCACACCCGGGTCACACCCGGGCCCAAAATATTTATTAAAATCAATTTTAATGGCCGAGCAACGTTTGCCATGCTACTATATATAATAAAGTGGATCAATTTGTATGGACTAAACAAATTTACAAAGCGGCTGTACAAATCGTAATCTTCGACGAATTCTATGAAGGTTTGCCTAAGAAACCGTGGGTCTAAAATCGAGCTTCCCGTTTTTTAGAAGAAACGAATATATTCCGGATGAACAAACAGAGACGGTAAAAGTTTGAGGTTCGACATGTATTGGACAAAAACTTCTAGTACTTGCAAGCATATCAAGATTATTTTAAATTTTTTCCACGCCCCTTCCCGCCCCAGCAAATTGACAAAACGGCATATCTGCGAAAATTTTATTGAAAAAA
Organism: Lordiphosa collinella; assembly: GCA_018904265.1. Classification (NCBI taxonomy): domain Eukaryota; kingdom Metazoa; phylum Arthropoda; class Insecta; order Diptera; family Drosophilidae; genus Lordiphosa; species Lordiphosa collinella. The sequence continues at coordinate 446,980 of JAEIFV010000087.1, forward strand.
GGTTCGTACCTTCTGGACATATTCAGTAAAAGTAAAATTAGCTTATCAAGATGACACAGCCCCAAAGGTCACGGCCGAGCTTCTCTCAATCTCTTGGCTTGAGCGCTTCTAATTTTAGCACAAGAGAAAGGGACCTACAGTTTAACGCCGAATCCGAACGGCAGTTTGAGAAGCTTTTTCATGGCCAATTACTGCAAAGCGGGCGCCAACAGCTAAGAGGTGTGGCCGGGTGTAAAGTCTATTCAAAGAAAAAAACTTTTCATTAGATGTTCCGAGGCGGGATCGAACCCACGACCTCATGCACAGCAGTCGCGCACACTAGCCGCTGAGCCACCCGGTCACTACATATTCAGGATATATTCAGTAGTTAGGATTATATATCTATCCCCCAAAGAATTGCTAAAGATCAAATAAATGATAGTCGAGTTATAAGCAAAACAAGCAATTATGCTAGACGGCACCGGCCGCCACGGCAATGGGCAGCACTGTGAAGTGCTTAAGTACCTTAAATCAAACTTTGGGAGTTACAGAGTATAAAATAGTTTGACTTGACCGACTTTCTTAGTAGTTTACCTTAACATTTTCACATTAAAAAATAAAAAAATACGAAACATTTCTTCTTAAAAAAAGGGAAGCTCGCTTTTGGTTTTAGACACAAGGTTTCTTGGGCAAACCTTCTTAGAATTCGTCGTAGATTACGATTTTGACAACCGCTTGGTCGAGAAAAGAATTGACCCACTCTAATAAATTTATATATTTACTTGAATGCTACAAACAATAGTGTACCCATTCTACTCTAAGAATATCGGGTATAACTAAAAAATTTAAATTTATAGTTCTATTGTTTGATTTCGAAAGAGATTAAGTCGCTTTAGTAGTCGATACTTTTTTTCTTATAATTTTTCAATGACTAATTTATATTGTGTTAATCTAATCGCTAATTATATATTTTAGTACTTTTGAAGGTTGCGATTCTGAAATTGATCAGCAAGTTTTTCTTCACACACTCATAATTGGCTTGGCATGCATACCCACGAGCTTCTGGTTACCACTATGCGTGCATCGACTTGGAATCAAATTCTTCTTAGGTAAGTACACGAAAATATTTCATGCAATCACAGAATTTTGTACTTGGCGAAAATAATATTATGACCGATTAAAGGTCCGAATGTATGAAAAAGGGTTCTTTTTTTTGTATAGGCGGGAAAGCATTGAAAGCCGGATAGTGTGGGACTTGGGACTGCCTCACCCACTATTACCACCCCTACTCTCCGTTTACCTCTCGTGGCTCCTCCGCAAGATATTACTTCACGAGGGGGACCTGGCATGAAATTCTTCATTAGATTCCAATCTAGGATTTGAAATCATTCTGCGCTGTCTTTAAGGGCGACGCAAGCAGACCAATTGTTTGGGAGCTAAGTAGAATACCAATGAAGTCATTGACTACGAATTGTCTTCTTTGTCTAGGACAGACAAAATGGACATGTCCAGCCTCTTCCGTGATCCCTGCACAGTGTGTTCTAAAAAGATTTGTCCCATCAGTGCTTCTGACATGAAAAAGTCGATTTGCCCGTGCTTCCTGCAAACCCACGGAACCGTTCGTTGAAGGTTGGTAGCAGTTATCCATCTTGTCTTCCAGTGCGCAAGAGTCTCTTCCCGGCGATCAGGAGGTGAGTCACTTTTGACCTTCTTTTGCGAGTAGGTCTTACGGGGCCAAGCCTGCTTGGAACAGTGCTGCGTCCTCAGAGAGCGCAAATAACCATAAGACCGTTTCTACGGTATGCAGACTTGCAGTCCTGCTGCCGTTTCCGTCTTTTGCGCTGCCAAACTTAGCCCGTTATCTACGAGCTATTATGAACATATATAGCCTGCGTTCATGCTGGCTTCGACTTCTCCCACGACTAAGATGACTGCAATGTCATCAGCGAATCCCACTATTTTACAGCCATCAGGTAGTATACAGCAATGATTTTTAGGAAAGTGGTCCCAGATTTTAGGCTTAACAGAGCCTAAAAATGTTTGCCTACATTTTTTTAGTTAAAAAAATTACCTAAATATTTCTATTATAGTCCATATATGCATTTTTTTTAATGGCTTGACTCAGCCTCAAAGGGCCAAACCTGAGCTTCTCTCAATCTCTTGGCTTGTGCTCTTCTAATTTTCGCACAAGAGAAATGCCGAACGGAACGTCAGTTTGAGAAGCTTTTTTTTATAGGGAGGAAAAAAACCAACAAGGCATGCATTTGTACATACATATTATATATCAACTGAATGGTATTAATGCGTAGATCATATATATAGGCCGATATATGATTAGGCTCCTTCGGTTCACAAGGTATTCAACTTCAATTTTTATTTTCAATTTTTATTATAAAAATTGAACTGTAATTTTTATTTTCAATTTTTAAAATAAAAATTGAGAATAAAAGTTATGGTTTAATTTTTATATAAAAATTGAACTATAATAATTATTTTTTATTTTTATTTAAAAAATCATTTTTAATAATTAAAAATAATTTTTTTAATGAAATAAAAAAAATAATTATTATTTCTTAATTTTTTCCAAAAAAATTATAATTGTTACGGTCCCTGCTTACAATGTAAGCTAGTAGGGAACTAACGTTTTATTTAAAGGATACTTAGTGTATATACATTGAATTATGTGATTGCTTAGTGTTTTGTTTAATGTGTGCTTATACTATAGTGTCATTCTTAATATCTTGCTGTTAAGACTAATATATTACAAAATCCAGCTATAAATTGTGTCGTCATCCACACTATAAATTGTGCGAGTTTTCGCTGCGAGTTCGCCATCTCATAGCTATATTACTGAGAGGATCATCCTTGGTATTTATATGCCTTGATTTGAGCCAGCGGGACAGTCGTTGGATTCGAATTAGCTGCAGTCTCCATTTTGACCACCGTTGATCCAGATACCGTAGGTTAAGATTGTTGTAATATGAGATAATCTGGCTTACGGACGTCCTCCAGAGATCAGGGAACTATAGTCTAAAGTGACATCTTGTTTACCTTAGCCATTTGAAATCCGTTTGATGGCGTCCTTTTGGGAGTGTGCTGGCCTTTGTACAGGTCTCGAGCTAAAAGTCTGCTGATTCTGCTGAGCTCGCTGTTGGGGAGCTTGAAGAGCCTGCGAGTTGTGTTTCGCCGCATCATTTCCAAATAACGCCTTCGTTTCCTTTCGTGCCTGTGTGGTATACATGAATTTCTTGCCATTTTCCTGACTTTCTAATTTCAGTGCACTCTTAGGCGGTCCCAATATTTCACACAAGCGTCGTTATATATTGTTTCAACAGACGCAATTTCCAAGTCCGTGTGTACGAGGTGTGTTCAAAAAGTATCACGAATTTTGAATTTTCGCGGGTTACGTATATTCGAATTTCGATTTTTTTGTGGCGTTATGTTGGTACTCATGTCTCTCACTTATGCCGACAAGCTCGGCCATTTTGAATGTTCACTTAATTGTTGACAGCTGCTTTGCTTGCACGTGTTTTGGATCGTCTCCGATTTTTACCTATTCAAAAAAATGGATCAAAGAACCTGTATCGAATTTTGTGTGAAAATCGAAATTAAGTGCGCGGATGCTTTCCGAATGTTGACTGTGGCATACGGAGAAGCTACCTTGGACCGAAGCAACGTTTATCGGTGGTACAAAATGTTCTCAGAAGGCCGAGAAGCAGTGAACGACGAAGAGCGTGCCGGACGCCCGAGCACTTCAACAACAGACGAAAAAATTAATGAAGTGGAGAAAATGGTATTGGCCAATCGTCGAATCACCGTTAGAGAAGTTGCTGAGGACCTAAACATATCGATTGGCTCGTGCCATTCGATTTTTATCAATGATTTGGGCATGAGACGGGTCGCCGCGAAATTCGTACCAAAATTGCTCAATTGCGACCAAAAACAGCATCGCATGAACATTGCTAATGAGATGTTAAACTCTGTCCGCGACGACCCAAACTTGCTCCAGAGGGTCATAGCTGGTGACGAATCGTGGGTTTATGGTTATGACGTGGAAACCAAAGCTCAATCATCTCAATGGAAGCTGCCGCACGAACCAAGACCGAAAAAAGCGCGCCAAGTTCGGTCGAATGTGAAAGTTTTGCTGACAGTTTTCTTCGATTGCAGGGGCGTGGTGCATCATGAGTTCTTGCCACAGGGAAGAACGGTCAATAAGGAATATTACCTGCAAGTTATGCGCAATTTGCGCGAAGCAATCCGCCTGAAACGCCCGGATTTGTGGAAGAACAAAAATTGGCTTTTGCACCACGATAACGCCCCTGCTCACACATCGTTGCTTGTGCGCGACTTTTTGGCCAAAAACAACTCACTTATGATGCCGCAGCCACCGTATTTCCCAGATCTGGCCCCCTGTGACTTTTTCTTGTTCCCTAAACTGAAGAGGCCCATGAAAGGACGACGTTACGCTACGCTTGACGAGATAAAGACGGCATCGAAGGAGAAGCTGAGCAAGATAAAAAAAAATGATTTTTTGAAGTGCTTCGAAGATTGGAAAAACCGTAGGCACGGAGACACAAAATTCGCGATACTTTTTGAACACATTATATTGTATGATTCCCCACGTACCAAGGAGCACCAGTAATTTTCATCAATATCATGTTCTGCTCTGCTTGTATACGCTTTAATTGAGTGTCGCTTATTAGTGAGCCCCATACAGGAAGTGCGTACTGCCAGATTGGCGCTATTAATTGTTTATGCAGGGTCCTCTTGGTTTTTTAGGGCAGCTTGCTTCTTAAAGAGATTAGCCAGTCTAGTTGAATAGCCCTTGTCCTAATTCTTCTGACAATTGTTGTGACGTGTTTCTCAAACAGCAGCTTGGTATCTAATTGCACACCTAGATTAGGATGCAATTTTTCGCCTTTAAGCTCCTGGTCCATGATGCTTAGTAGTCTATCTGGCGGGTCCAAGTTGCACCAAGTATGAATGACATTAACTGTCTTTTGGGCGTGAATCCCAATGCACCATTTTATAGCCTAGGCCGAGAGAGTGGTCAGGAACAGTTCCTGGTTGCCGTCAGCACCATTTTGTATTGAGGATGCTGAAAGGATGGCCGTGTCATCCGCATATGTGCCAGCATCATTCTGTCAATGCTATAGCCTTGCAATCTCATTGCAATCGGTTTAGGCATGTCGGACGCTTAAAGCGTATATAGCACGGGACCGAGGACGCTTCTTTGAGGCACGCCAGCGTGAATTTGTTTGAGGCTTGAGCAGGTTCCACCACAGCATTCAACCTTAAATGTTCTGTCAGATAAGTAGCTCCAAATAACATTTAATAGAACTTTTTGAAGCAGGTTTTTTAATTTAAATTTCATCCCGTGCCAGACTCTGTCAAACGCCTCTTGTATATCCATGTATACTGCTGAACAGTATTTGTGTTCTTCAAATGCCTGTAGAATAAACTGAGAAACACGACCAAGCTGTTGCAGCACCGTGCTCACGCTGGAAGCTAAATTGTTGACTGGGAATAGCATTATTAATGATGTCTAGCGTATATAGTCGTCGCGGAATAAGCTTCCCAAATATTTTAGAGAGTCCCGCCAGCAGGCTAATTGGCATATATGACGATAGCTGTTCCGACGGTTTTCCTGGCTTGCGGATCATAGCTATTTTGGCAGTTTTCCACTTTCTAGGGAAGTATCCAAGCCTCAGGATACTGTTATAAATAAGGATGAGATATAATATGGCAAACATCGGCAGTACTTGAATGGTTTTATTGTCTATGCGATCTATTCCAGGGGACTTCTTGGTTATCAGCGCCTTTATTTTCGCTTGTACTTCAGCTACCGTAATTGGAGAGAAGTTGACCTCTTCATTACTTGGAAAGTTCATAGTCTGATTCTCGATTAGTTTTCTGTCTGGTGGAAAAGAAGTGATTTTTGGCCTGAAATGCTGCTCTAGGTGCTGCGCAAATGATTCCGCCATTTCCTGAGTTGTTGTACATCAGCTGTGTGCATCTGCAAATTATCTGACTGGTAGATTGGGTTCACGTTGCAGTTTAATACTGTTGTTCAATTTCCAAAGCTTTTGCATATTATATTTGTTGCTAGGGTCAATTGTTTCCAAAAGCCCTTCCTGCTTTCTGTCCCTAGACTCTTTTACTTACTTGTGGATGCAGTTAGCCAACCTGTTAAACACTTTTTTGGCTCCGTAGTCCGGTTAACCAGCATAATTCTCTTTACCAAACGCTTAGCTGCAATCATCTTTTGTGTTCTCCGGCTGATACAGTTGTTGCTCCGTTGATGTGCAGAATTAGGATGATGAGCTCGCCTAGTGTCAAAAAGTGTAGTAGCATGGATGTTATTCTCTAATATATTTAATGCGTCATCTATTTCTTCATTGCAGTGAATCTCCGTATTCAATAGAATGTGTTTGTTTAGCCACAGATGCAATTTCGCCATACTCATATTGGGAGGCAGTAGGCGACAGTTAGATTTACTTTCAGCAGGTTTGTTTCTCAGTTCAATATGCAGTGGAAGATTGTCAGATCCCAGATCATAAGAGCTTTTAATTTTCCCAATATGCTGTATATTGCACTTAACTAGGATGGCTGATCCTCATTTTCTTGTATTTGATGGATGACTCGCTTAGTGTAGGATCAGGAGCGTTTTCCTGACCAGAGAACATTTAATCTAGGATGGGTGTGTGTGAAAAACCGGACACTTGGACCGAAATGCAAACTCCAAGCAAATTTCCCGCAGAGGAACACGATCTTCTTTCAATGAATGAGTGTACAGAACTGATTTATTCAGAGAGCTTAAGATTAACAAGAGCCTGTGCAAATTAACAGAGTTCGAAAATAGAGAGAGACTTCATGTGAGTGTGTGAGCTTAGCATATGGATACAACATTAGGCTGCTAGTGATAATTATGTTGACAATTCAGTATGTAACCAGAAGGCAGTTAAATTCAAAGCAAATACATTAGGTAGTTTAGATTAAAATGACAAAATATGAGAGTTTGACCGAACATCCCGGCCTCCCTTGAAAGGACCCTCTTTCAAGTAATAGGTAATACAGCAAGTTTGTGTTCTGGACGACAGCATACTCCAGATGACGTGCGAATGTGTGCTACACGATCGTCTCTGCCATACACGACGGATTCAACAAATTCAAAGCAAATACATTAGGTAGTTTAGATTAAAATGACAAAATATGAGAGTTTGACCGAACATCCCGGCCTCCCTTGAAAGGACCCTCTTTCAAGTAATAGGTAATACAGCAAGTTTGTGTTCTGGACGACAGCATACTCCAGATGACGTGCGAATGTGTGCTACACGATCGTCTCTGCCATACACGACGGATTCAACACGTTTCCAATGTAGAGGTTGGAGATTGTCTTCTTGGATGATTACCATTGCTCCAGCAGCGAGATTCGGAGACTTTGAAGTCCACTTAGTCCTGGCTCGGACCTCGTTGATATATTCGGCGGACCACCGACACCAGAATTGTTGCTTGACAGCTGTGATCTGATCGTAGCGATCCAAGTTGGAGATGTCTTTGGTATTCACCACACGCTCAGGCAAGGCGCGCGGAGCATCTTCAGTTAGAAAGTGCCCAGCAGTGAGAGCACTTAAGTCGTTAGGATCTGTTGACAGCGGCGACAGAGGACGTGAGTTCAGTACAGCCTCTATCTCAACGACAGCAGTGTTTAGCTCCTCGAAGGTAAATCGAGTGTTTATCAGTGTGCGCACCAAGAGACCCTTTGCGCTCTTGACTGCGGCTTCCCAGAGTCCGCCAAAGTGTGGTATTTGTTCGGATAAACAATATGATTGAATGGCATCTTGGGTTGCAGATTTAAACATGAAGTTCTTCAGCTAGGTTAATTTGTTGGATGCCCCAACAAAATTTGTGGCGTTATCACAATGGATTTGTGATACTGGTCCCCGACGAGCAACCATGCTTTTTAAGGCCTCCAGAAACTTGTTTGTTGACAGATCTGAAACGATTTCAATATGAACTGCCTTAATACATACGAATATTGCAATATAGGATTTCGTGGGACCTCTTCCTCGGATGCGATAGTAGGTATTCACAGGGCCACAGAAATCCACACCAACGTTTCGAAATGGTTTGTCGGTTGTTAGACGCTCAGGTGGCAGGGACCCCATGACTTGACGAAGATGAACTGGACGGTATCTTACGCAATACACACAGGATCTCACAATGCTTCGCGCCAAGGCTCTAGCGTTAACGACCCAGAACTGGAGCCGAAGCAATCCGACCAATGCCTTTGGTCCGGCGTGATAGTTGCGAACGTGAAGATGGCGTGCGTAATTTCGAACAAAGTTTGAGTTGCTGGGCAGAAGCAGTGGATGATCTTGACGAAATGGCAAATTGGCGTGTTCCAGTCTACCGCCAGCTCTGATGAGCTCGAATCCAGACGAATCATCCAGAAAAGGGCTGAGAAATTTCAGGCTGCTTCGTAAATCCCTTTGTTTTTGTAGCAAGTGAAGATCTTCTCTGAAGTGATGCCGCTGTATATTCCAAAGAATGGAATCCAATGCGTGGTGAAGTTCTTCTGGCGATGGCGAGGACGTTTCAAATGTGCGATTCTTGGTGACTCCTCTGTAAAATCTGAACATGTAGGCTATGATCCGAAGTGAGCGATTGTACGAACTGATTCCGACAAGAACCTCCAGAATATAGTTTGCTTCCATGGTGGCAGCAAAAGTAGACTTCCTCTTTTCAGCATCGATGACTTCCATGTTAATAGACTTGTCGCGCTTTTGACAGGGCCAATGATGTTCGGAGTCGCGAAGAAAAGCAGGGCCAGAAAACCAAATTGAATGTTGAAGTTCATCTGATGTGCAACCTCGGGACACAATATCAGCAGGGTTGGTTTCTGAGGGTACATAATTCCAACGACCATCAGAAGTGTGGTCTTGGATGGTGGAAACTCTATTTCCGACGAAGGTTGACAATGTAATTGAGTGTTGTTGCAGCCAATGCAACACAATCTGCGAATCAGACCAAAAATATGCGCTATGCGGCCTTCCGATGAATTTGTCCTTAATTTTTGCATACAACTTACTCAGCACAACAACTTACTCAAGTCTAAGAAGGGTCATCTTCTTGACTGGCGCAACTCTGGACTTGGCAGTTAGCAATTGCACATTAACATGGCCCAGAGAGTCTGTTGAACGCACATACACGCAGCAACCATAGGCGCGTAGCGAGGCTTTACAAAAGGAGTGCAGTTGGATGTCCACAATTTCGGCTTGTAGACAATAGCGAGGAACAGATATAGATGACAATGAGTTGAGTGATGATAGGCACCTTGCTAATGCGTCTTGAAGTGATTGCGGTAAGGACTCATCCCATGCAAGCTTTAGCAACCAAAGCTCTTGCATAATGATTTTTGAGACAATGATGAGAGGTGCCAATAGTCCAAGAGGGTCGAACAGCGAGGAAGCAACTGAAAGAATGGTTCTTTTGGTTACTGTGGAGGACATATGTTTCGGCTTGAACACGAAGAGCAGCCCGTCACGTCGTTGATCCCAAGTTACGCCAAGAGCGCTAGTGATGGCATCTTCATCCTGATTCAATTTCTTATCTGAATGCCATTTAGTTAGTGGGAACAATCCACGTCCAAGTATTTCGGTGACCTCCTGTTTGATGATCTGCAACGTGGTAAGATTGTCTGCTCCACATGATTTTACGATTGATGCTCCGAGTGGCAATTCCTCCTTGTGTAGATCTGCAATGTGCTGCAAACTCCAAACTGCTAAATACGGTGCAGAGGCCGTCCCGTACGTTACCGTATTTAGCTCGTATGTTTTCAAGTTAGCATCAGGGTTTGTTCTCCAGAACACATATTGATACGTTCGATCCTCAGGACTTACGAGTACTTGCCTGTACATTTTGGTTATGTCAGCTGTGAGAGCGTACAGTACCAACCGAAAGCGAAGCAGGAGTGTGTACAAAACATCCTGCAGAGTTGGGCCCACAAGAAGTATCTCATTTAGTGAGTGTTGCGATGATGTGGTACATGAGCCGTCGAAAACGACTCGCAATCTCGTTGATAAGCTAGTGGGCCTAAAAACACAATGATGAGGTATATAAAAGTGGGGTTCACATACCTTAGGATCAGTCACCAATGTCATGTGACCGAGATCCTCATATTCCTTCATAAAAAGTTCATATTGCACTTTTCTCTCAGGCTGCCGTTGGAGGCGCCTCTCAAGTGCCAAAAATCGCTGATGAGCAATATCCCTTGAATTTCCCAGGCAGCTGGGATCCTTTTTGAACGGAAGATTGACTACGATTCGTCCATTGTCCAATTGATGAGTTTTCTTTGAATACATTTCTTCACACATACGATGTTCTGGTTGAAGCGACTTCTTTGAATTATCTACAGCTTCCACATTCCACAGTAGCTGAAGATTCTTGTCAATGGACTCTTCTAATGACAGCAAACATACGGAGGTGTCCCAGAAATCTCTTCCAACCAAATTCCAACCGAAAACCAATTCTCGGTGTCCTAGAAATCTCTTTCGGTTGGTTTCAAACCTCTAGTATTTTGTTAAGAGCTTTGGAGAAACCAACCAAAGCCAATACACAAACCAACCAATGCGACTCCGCTAACCTACGCAAACTTAGCGAGCTTAGCAAAGACACAAACAGGGCTGGCAAGTCTGAAACCATCAATACAACTATGAACAAAATCTGTTATCAGTTATTTGCGAGCGACGCAGCCCTGTTTTTGTAGTTGGACCATAATCTTATACACACACCTTCTAACTAGACTTTTTAATAAGAAAATGAAATCTCTCCAACTTCTGGGACACCGACGGATTTTTCGAGCGGTTTGCAAACCAACCGAAGCCAAAATCTCTAGAGATTTCCAGGACACCCCCGATAATGACGATTCCCGTTGCTGTTGATAGCGGCCTGACACGACCCATCCGAACTGTGTCTTCTGTAAGACTGGCAAATTATCTCCAAGCTTAATTTGTCCAACAGCAAGACATTCAAAAAATGCCTCTGTACCAAGCAAAAGATCAATGCGTCCAGAACGATGAAAGTGATCATCTGCCAGTGGAGTATTCGCTGGCAAGTCCCACCCAGATGTGTCTATTTCCGTATCGGGTTAATAGGCGATGTGTGAAGTTATGCAGAACTGCAGCGTTACCTCAAATGGTGACTCCCGAGACTTGACTTGAGTAGTAGTGCACTTGTTGATATTGGTAGTTACCTCCCCAATACTGCGGATCTCTAAATTACTCTTATCTCGGCGGAGAAAAAGACGTTGAGCAATATGGTCAGTCATAAAATTTACCTGCGAGCATGAATCTTGGAGCGCTCTGCCTTGTTTGTATGTCCCTGATGAGTCTCTTTCAAGCACCTTTGCTGTGGCCAGAATGATTTGTCCACCTTGTGAATGATTCATGTGCGAGTGCGTGGCTGCTCCTGAAGGTTCCGTATTTGATGATGACGCTTGCGTTATTGACGATGAACGACTGTAGTGGAGTACCGTGTGATGCCGATCCTTGCAAATACGACAACGATGATTTGATGGACAATGAGTCATCCGATGGCCTGGCTGCAGACAATTGAAACATAGACCAGCATTCCTGAAAATGTCATATTTCAGCTTCGTATTCTTGCCTTGCAATTGGGAACAATCTGCAAGTTTGTGACCAGGACTGGAACAGAGAACACAGGTTGAATTAGTGATCGCAAATGATAATCCCTTGCCAGGCTTGGCAATGGGTTTTTGTTTAACAGCATCAGCCATACTATAAGATGCGATGCCACTAGAATGCAAAAACTGACAATGACGTTCCAATACACTGGGCAGCGAACGCAAATCAATAGCTTCGTTCCACTTATTCCGAGTCTGCTGATTTTCCCATTATGATGTATATCAGCATGCCTTGTGCTATATCCGGTCCTGTGTCTAGGGATGACAGCGATGAATAGATAGCCGTGGCCTTGTCAATCAGACCACGCAGCTGATTTCCATCAAGTTTCTCGACTGGTTGTAGGTTGAACAGCGACTCGATCGTGTCTAAAAATGTGAACATAATGTTGTCATAGCGCTGATTAAGGCGATCAATGGCCTTGGGGTAGTTTTCGTTGGTCACCTGAAATGCTTTAATAGCGTCTAACGCAGGACCCTCTAGGCAGTTTAACAGGTGGTTAATCTCTATGTCAGACAACGTTTCTTCACGGTCGATGTTTTGGTTGAACCACGTTATAAAATTCTTGTATTCTGACCTCTTTCCATTAAACACAGGAAGGGTCAGTCTGGGCAGAGTAGAGGGTGGCATAGGACGAGGCGGGTTTCATGGGCTGGTTGGTGTGCTGTTTTGTTTGGTGTGCTGGTTGGTGTTCTGTTTGGTGTGCTGGTTGGTGCTCTGTTTGGTGTGCTGTGTCGATCGTGTCCAAGTTGTTCTATGATGGATACTTTGACACCCACAAATGTATCGTCAAGATTTGCACGACCATCGTCCTCTGGAACTGTTCTTTCAATTTCAGTTTGCACAGCCGACGCTTCTTTGTAATAATTTTCCAACATATCCATGCGCAATTGCAGTTCGGCGCTGGACAATTTATGTTCACGGCCATCCTCATCAACAAAAACCTTAACCTTGTCTTGAATGTGAGAAATATTTCGAATTATATTTGTGAGCTTTCGTTGTAACTCTTCGAACGCAGCCATTGTCTGTGAGCTTGCAACAAATTAATTTATTAGAAATTTACACAAATGTAAACAAACCAAAACTCCGATCTGGCAATATCGTGCTCACCAATGTGAGAGCGAGAGAGATCTGCTAGCAGCAGCAGCGAAGTTGCAGCGAACAGAGGTAGTGAGCAGGCAGCGGCAGCAAGAATGAGCGGGAATGAAGGAGCGACGAATTCTAACTGCGCGAACAACAACAATGGGTTGGCCACAGCAGCAATTGCAAAGACGTTTGGCTGTTGCTGTGCCAACGACGTATGGTGAGGCGAGGAGTGTGACGAACACTTGCGGGACCTTCCAACGAATTGTTCGATGCAGCGACAAATTGCGGGATCTTCCAATAGATCACGCGGTTAACTGTTCACACCCAAAGTGAACGACTTGGCGAGACCTTTCCAAAGTCTCGCTTGGCAATGTTGGCGACTGGCTGAGCAGTGCCAAATTAGAACGCTTGGTTCTCCAATGGCTCGCTTGGAGCGGCGAGCAGAGTGATAGGGGTTCAGCTTAATTGCAGAGAGACGGCGACATCCACATAATGGTCCCGTTCCAGCAATTTCCACCAGGCTTAGTTGAGTTGTCCACCGGCCGGGCAGCAGCACAACAAGAAAATCCAATAGTTTCCAGCAAACTATGCGAGTTTCACTGCAGAGAGACGGCGATATCGACAAAAATCCCGTTTCTGCAGTGTCAATGACAAGCCTTGTACGTGGAGAGACACTTTAAATTTTCCGAAATTTTCCTATTTTCACTCACATGCCCCACGTTGGGCGCCAAAATGTAGGATCAGGAGCGTTTTTCTGACCAGAGAACATTTAATCTAGGATGGGTGTGTGTGAAAAACCGGACACTTGGACCGAAATGCAAACTCCAAGCAAATTTCCCGCAGAGGAACACGATCTTGTTTCAATGAATGAGTGTACAGAACTGATTTATTCAGAGAGCTTAAGATTAACAAGATCCTGTGCAAATTAACAGAGTTCGAAAATAGAGAGAGACTTCATGTGAGTGTGTGAGCTTAATTATGTTGACAATTCAGTATGTAACCAGAAGGCAGTTAAATTCAAAGCAAATACATTAGGTAGTTTAGATTAAAATGAAAAAATATGGGAGATTGACCGAACACTTAGTATGTATGGAATCCATTGATTTTGATGTCTTCAGAATGCACAAATTGAGTTTCGCAAATCATCATAATATCCGCTTTATTTTGTATAACAAGTGCCTCCATCTCTTGCAGCTTATTTCGAAGTCCCCCAGCATTCCAAGAGGTTATGTGTGTGTTATTGTTGTTTGCAAGATTTGTGTTGGTTGAAAAGGAAGCTGTGACAGGAGATGACAGGTTGGGTCTGAAACTATTCATTTTGATTTCGTTTGGGCTGTTCCTTTGCCAACTGGATCGAAGTCAAGGCAGCGGAACTCTAGTTTTGTAGAGGAATTGGCAATAGGTGGTGATGCATCTGTTTTAAATTGTAGGACAGCTCTAGACCTGTATTCATTTGCGCGCTTTCGTTCTTCCAACATAAGAGTGATCGATTGGTCTAGTTTGTGGATTACTTGATCCTCGGGGTATCTTAGGGACTGCTGACCGCTTCGGCTTCTGTTCCGTTGTTGCATTTTCTTTTCATTTATATCTGATTGATCAGTAGATAGTGAAGTTGACTGCTGTGGGCGAGGGTCATGCTGGTGCTTTCCCGATTTAAGGGCTGCTGCACATAATCGTTGTTGTTAAGTTTTCGCTGTTGCTGGGAATTGGATCTGGGCTGTTGCTGTCTCAGTTGATCCGGATTCCGTCTATCAGTTATAGCCGGCAAGGTAGGCTGATTGAGTTCATTAAGCAACTTATTTGCTCTTCGCACTTTATACGACTTCTTTTTCTTACAAGCATTCTTAAATTTTTCGCATCCTTTGCAGCTTGCAACGTGAGGGCCTCCACAGTAAGCGCACATAGCTGGGTCTGCTAGCGGCTTATTTCAGGACGTAGAAGGATGATTTTGACCACATTTCACGCACTTGAATACGCGCCGACAATAATTCTTCGTATGGCCGAATTCTTGGTATCGATGGCATTGTACCACGTCCAGGGGCCTTTTTGTTTTTTCAACCTTAATTTTTTGACAACCCAATGAATCCAACTCGTAAATTTCAGCTGAAGTTCCACCTCAAGAGATTCAGCGTCTCTCTCGTAAATCTCGTTTTAATTACTGATATAAGACGCGCAACATGTTCCTTCTTTGATAGTTGTTCGGCAATCCATTCGTTCGGTGTTGACCGATGCCCGTGACGGATTATAACACGGAGCCCCCAATCGCTCCTCAATTGGTAGGTATGCGGTTCTATATTGTTTTCCAGGAAGTGGTTGACAAGAGTCCGATAGGAATTGATGTCTGCGCACTTTATACGAAGCAGTTGGCTTTGTATAATTATTTTCCTCTCCGATAAGGAGGTTTATGCTGCAGATATTGAGGCTCTGGCTTATCAGCATCTGCATAGTCAATAGTTTTCTGGGTATTTTCCCTTTCGGGGTTAATGGCAGCACTGGCAGCAGAAGCAGATTGCGGGAGTTCACTTTCATTTTCTTCATTGTTACTGTCCGAGCGGACCATCACGTCGGATAAAATTTGGAACTGATTTCTATGAGTATCATGGACTTCAGAGGCACGTTTCTTGGTTGGACTTTCTCCATGAGTGGCATGACGTTTGGTGTGGACCATCTTCCATGGCTCTGGCTGTGCCGGGCGAGCATTTTATATCAATGTCAATTTATGTGTTCTAGTCATTGGCTTTTCATTTCCTGTCATTTTACTGGGCTCACCATTATTATCCTCAGTTGTATGGCCAGAGCTCGCTGCAGATAGATCTTCTTCTTGGTTCGAAAAGAATGTGAAATCATCGCCATACTCATCAGGTGAGCTCATATCTGAATTCGCGGGATGCTTTCTTTGTTGCTTCCTTCATTTGGACCGTCAAGTCCACAGTAATCCACTGAAAGGAGCGGGCCCAAGGCCCAACGCCGGTCCCTTCTGCACTTTATATAGCGGGGGTCACTTCCAGGAGGATATCTGAAAAGGAAGAAGTCAATTAACCGCGACCAAAACGAGCCACAAGTGAACCAAACTGTTTTATTTTTTTTTTTTGTGGATATTTTGCTTATTTTTCCGTATTTTTGTTGTTGTGTGTTGTTATAACCGATGAAAATTAATGTGCGCGACCGCTGTGAAAGAGGTCGTGGGTTCGATCCCGCCACGGAACATCTAATGAAAAGTTTTTTCTTTGAATAAACTTTACACCTGGTCACCCCTCTCTGCTGTTGGCTCCAGCCCCAAATGGCCAAGGCCGAGCTTCTCTCAATCTCTTGGCTTGTGCGCTTCTAATTTTCGCACATGAGAAAGGGGCCTACAGTTTAACGCTGAATCCGAATGGCAGTTTGAGTAGCTTTTGCAAGGCTAATTACTGCAAAGCTGGCTCCAACAGCTAAGAGGTGTGGCCGGGTGTAAAGTTTATTCAAAGAAAAAAACTTTTCATTAGATGTTCCGAGGCGGGATCGAACCAACGACCTCTTGCACAGCGGTCGCGCACACTAGCCGCTGAGCCACCCGGCCATCAAACGATTACATGATTACAATAAAGCATCGTGGCATTGTATTGATTACTTTTACCTGTAATCATACGGTTCCGGAACCACTCGTGCAAACGATTTGATTCAATTTTAGTCAACAAATTTGATTCTTTTCATTTTTAAATTATTTTTGTGTCTTTCTTGCTGTCAAGTCTATGGAATTTTTCACGGCTTTTTGATGTCACAGACGTAAGTCCTTCTCGATTCTGTTCTAAAACTCGTTAGAACGTATCTTTCCGTTCCTTGTATGTGTAACCAAATTTTCGGATCAGGCAGCGGTGGATCATCGGTTCTTAGATGTTGTTATAGATGTTCATAAGCAATGCTTAGAGCAAGTGGTGGTTCGAATATGTTTGATTTTTCATGCATGTGTTTGGCCTATATGGACTCAATAGTTGGTGTGGTCAAATGTGGCAATCCATATCGCTGTTATCGATGCGTTTTACTATTTCTGAAGAGGACGTTTTATGGGTAAGTGTCCCAATAAATTTTAAACCTTTGAAAATTCTACCGTGTTTTCTAATAAATCAAGTTTCTAAATATGACCTATATGGATGCGGTACTAACCACTTGTCCAAGGGATTGGAAATTTAGTATAACAATTGCAGTAAGCCCTTTTATCTTTGGTCAATTTTTCAAAATTTTAGCTTTCTCCTATTTTCAACCTGCAACAGGTGTTGTATCTGTGTGTTGGAAGTATAAATGTACCCATTTAACGCGAACTTACGGTGATTAAGAAAAACTGGGTATGAGGTGTTGCTACTTGATGCCTCTCGTTTCATTATTTTTGGTCCCGTTCCCAGACCAGATAAAAAGTTAAATTTTGTCGTACTGTGTAATGAGCTTAAACAACAAGAAAGAAAGTCGGTCAAGCCCGACTATAACATACTCTGTACCCGTGAAGTGCTGCCCATCACCGCTGCGACATGTGCTGCCCATAATTGTTTGTTTTCCTTATAACTCGACAACCGTTCATCCGATCTTTATCATTCCTTTAACGGATCGATAAAAATCCTGATAACTAAATATTTCTAAAAGGAACAAACCTTCTATCTATAAAACTGTGGGAGATATGGCGCTTTTACCAATTTGCAGGGGCGGGAGGGGGCGTGGCAAAAATTTAAAATAAACTTGATCAGCCTGCAAGTATAAGAACCATATGTCCCATATATGTCAAGTCTCTATCTCTTACCATCTCTGAGATCTGTGCGTTCATACGGACAGACAGACGGACAGACGGACATGGCTATATCGACTCGGCTGTTGATGCTGATCAAGAATATATATACTTTATGGGGTCGGAGATGCTTCCTTCTGGCTGTTACATACTTTTGCACAAACTTATACACTGTACCTTTGGTACAGAGTATAAAAATAAACGAGAAAGCAAAGCTACCTTCGTCTGTGCCGAAGTTTAATACACTTGAAACATGAGATTTCTATGGCAGCTACAAGAAGTAAGCATCTGATTCCGACATAAGTGCAGCTGAAAAATGACTGTGCAAAATTTTAGCTCTATAGCTTAAAAACTGAGGGAGTAGTTCACGTAGATAAATGAAAACATCTTTATCAAAATTTTGGCCAGCTCGAAACTGATTTAAGAGGTTAGGTTCCTTGGGCAAAAATACTTGTTATGGCCCATAGTATCAGAATCGCGATGAGCCCATGAAGGTTTTTCCACCCTCTACAATTTGAACCACACTAATAATACGTAAATTGCCACACCTCAGCGGCTAGTGTGCGCGACCGCTGTGCATGGGTCATGGGTTCGATCCCGCCTCGGAACATCTAATAAAAAAGATGTATGCGGTTGTCGCAAACTTTGTAGTATTTAGCCATGCAAAAGCTTTTCAAACTGCCGTTCGAATTCGGCGTAAAACTGTAGGTCCCTTTCTCCTTTGCGAAAATTAGAAGCGCACAAGCCAAGATATTGACAGGAGCTCAGGCCATTTGCGGCTGTGTCAAGACATTTTACATAATAATAGGAAAATATGTATATGTAAAGATGTATAGATTTGGCTATATGAATATTATTGTTGTTAAGTTTTATAAATGTTTAAAATTTCTATTAATGTTACCCATTTCACATAATATAGTTTTCAGTTTGACCGCTGCTGG
Organism: Lordiphosa collinella; assembly: GCA_018904265.1. Classification (NCBI taxonomy): domain Eukaryota; kingdom Metazoa; phylum Arthropoda; class Insecta; order Diptera; family Drosophilidae; genus Lordiphosa; species Lordiphosa collinella. Next base: position 465,438 of record JAEIFV010000087.1, read on the forward strand.
ATTTGTCACCATTGGACTATATTTTGTTCGAAGTTCTTTGGAAAACTTAATATTATCTTGCATTTTTGAAGCACTGACTTCGCTAAGTATCAGTACTGTTTATTGTGTAATGGTAGATTTATTTCCAACAAACTTAAGGTGAGTTTGACTCGGTAATCATATGTTGGTCCACTTATGTTTTATTTATTGTTCTTCAGAGTTATGGCAGCTGCGATGTCCATGACATTTGGACGAGGTGGTGCCCTTTTGGGAAATTTAATATTTGGATTTCTAATTGATCTAAATTGCATAATTCCAATAATTGTTTTTTCAGGAATGTTATTCAGTAAGTTTAGCACGACTTTAATATTAATACAAATTTCCCTCTTCTACTACTGTTCACAAATAAAAAAAACTACATTTAAGCTTACTTCGTATGTATCGAAGCTAATGTATTCTTGCAAGTGTATGTTTTAACCAATCTCTTTAATACGACATATAGGTCATTCTTTTAATACCCGAACGGCTTCCGAACTCTCCATTTTTGAATTGAACATTGTTTTTGGTTAATTTGAATTTAAAAGTATCATTGGTTTTAAATTCACTTCACTTCAGTAATGGTATTCGAGAAGTAATTTAAATTTGATTTAGATTTCATGATTAAGATTCAAATCAGTTGAATCGAGAAAGCACAAAGACCACTGACTAAATTTTGTGACCAATGATTTAATTTATAGCTTTATGTCTTGAGTGATTGGAACACTAAAATAAAAATTAAAAAAAAAAAATTGTATGGCAGCTACAAGAAGTGACCAATCGATTTTCACGGTAGCTTCAAAACCGAGGGGCTAATTTGCGTAGAAACAGACAGACGGACAGACGGAAGGACAAAGCTCATTCGACTCAGCTCGTCATGCTGATCAAGAATATGTAATCTTTATGTGTTCGGAGATGATTCCTTCTATAGTATAGTGTAGTGTATAAAAATAATTTTCTAGGCTTCTTAAATAATTTTACAATGTTGAATTCATTTTTATAAGTACTTGTTCATCTTAAATTGAAGTCAATTATGCAATTATGAAATTTTGAAAGAATTTGTTACGTTAAACATTGTAAAAGAATTGTCCTGATATGGAATCTCGAAAATATTTGACCAATTCAAGCACAAGCTGTAAGAACTGAATCACTTATGACTGCATCCACTTTAGGCCACTGGTCTTTCTTCCCTTTAAAGAGAGACGTATGCATTCTAAAATGCTGTTAATAAATAATTATTTAGTTATTAAAACTTGAAAGGAACGTCACACCAAAACGAAATCAAATCTTAATCAGCCTCAAAGTTGATTAATAGAAAACTTTTAGTGTGACCCTTAATTCCTCACTTACTCTGGGCACTCTGGACATGTTCGATGGAACTGCAATGAACTGCTTGATCAACAAAATCTAAATCAAAAAATTAGTCCTCAATTCAATGCACTATGGTCTCAAAGCCGGTATTTTACAAAAACTCTGATCCATAAGATATTTGCCCCAAATTTAGGTTTTACGCATGTTTTTTCTCCAAGGTACAATTTCTATTATTTTTTTTTTTTTTTGTTTATCCGACAAAAAAAAGACAAGTAAGGCCGCTGTAGTCGAGTGCCCCGACACGTGTTTTCATTTATTTTCTTGCTGAATTCAGCAAATTAAAACCACGCAAATGATACCGCATAATCGCAAGAAATTGGGTTAGCTAGCGTTTTGCGACATCTTTTGCGAGACTTTTCTGATTTCTGCTTTGCTGCAGTCGATGGAGAGCAAGTTTGCTTTGCGATAAAAAAAATCGCTCTCGTTTTTTGCTTACATGAGAGCTCACTTGTCGCTCTATCTCTTATGGTCTCTGAGATCAACGCGTTTGTACAGACAGACAGACGGATATTGCTATATCCACTCGGCTGTTGATTCTAATCAAGAATATGTATATTAGGGCGGATTTTTAATCGACCAAACATAATTTACGGTAAGTTCTAATAAAATTTCCCCAAGAGACCATAGGTCTAAAATCAATTCCTACACCCAAAAAAATTGGTATCAATATCAATTTAATACACGTGTCTCAAAATGAAACTAAATCCAGTATCAATTTTTTATTGTCTATATTATCCTAGAGAGTATCAAAATGATCTTTTGTTTATTAATTTGATACGCAAAAGTATCAATTTGAAACAATCATATTTTTTATTAAAGTTCGAAAATTCGAAATGTTATGCTCGTATGTGAAACGAAGACAGCTGAGCTGGCAGAGCAGTAGGCGCTTGACGATTGACATTAACTGTTTTGATTGTAGTGCAAGCACATCGGTAATTTACTTGTACTAAAAGCTATATAAAACAATCCCCCAGACGACGTGTTAAAGACTAAATTAATGTAATTCAATATGGAGTACAAGCTCTATATTTACAAGGTGAGCAGCTTAACTTATACATTGTTTCTTGCACACATTTGTAAATAACAAATGTAACTTTTAAGAGAGGACGTACTCCACGCTGTTTCTGTGCTATCCAAGATGATGCACTTGCTCACAGTGACTTCTGTATTTAAATAACATCCGCGTTGAAATGTAAAAGTACACTGTTAGTATCAAATTGATACTAGAAAATTAATACAAAATAGTGTCAGCCTGATACTAGATGGTATCAATTTGATATTCTCGAAATATCATTTTAATACTTTCGAAAATATCAACATGATACTTGGAGTATTAAAGAGAATTTGATACTCAATAGTTTCAAACTGATGACTAAATACAGTATAATTTGGATAATTGCACCTACACTTAATTGCACATTCAAGACAATTACTCCAAATTCTCTGTCAGTTGTACTTAAAACTATTTTTGTTCTAAAGTCTTTAGTTTAATTGCATTGCACATAACTGCATTTTTAAGGTCATTGCATCGATTTTTGGGTAATTTTTTTTTTATATGAAAAAAATTAATTTAAGTCCGCGCCAGTGCGAGGCCACTATCGATATCGATAAAGTAATCGTTGTGAATGTTAATTGAAGATTTAGTGCGCTTTAGTGCTATCGATGATATTATCGTTGTGACCACTTAACAAAAGCATCAAAGAAATATGTAAAAATTGTCTAAGCAAAATTTCAAGTTTCCTTAACAGTATAGCAAAAGTTGGACATTATTGTTAAAAATAAGGAAAACAAAAAGGATCTCTGCATTTAATACAAATGTGACAGGTCGAAAATTGATCGAATTATAAAAAAAACAAGACGAGCTCAGACATGCAGCTATTTCCGCGGGCTAATCGTCAGAGAAAAGGCGAGCATGCTGATGTTAAGGAGGCACTGCTACACTGGTTTAGGCAACAGCGTTCCACCAATGCAATATTAGAACGGCATATATTCTCGACAAAGCCAAAGAATTTTACCATAAGTTTAACACCAACTTCGAACCTGATGGTAACTGGCTGTGGGGCTGGCGTAAGCGCCACAATATAAGGTTTGGGAAAATGTACGGAGAATCTGCTGAGAGCGATGCTAGAGGAGCAAATGATTATGTTCTTAACATATTGCACAGACTGCTTAAAGATTACGACGGGAAATATATATTTAATACGGATGAAACTGGGCTATATTATAAAGCATTGCCAAATTGGGCATTTTATCTACCAGGTAAACAACCAAAGGGGCAAAAAAATCAAAAAACTAGATTGACTTTGCTCTTTATTTGAAACTTATCTGGCTCAAATAAAAAAGTTGTTGCTATAGGTAAAGCCAAGTCAACACGTTGTTTTAAAAACGCAAGCCTCCCATTCACATATGCTAACCAAAAAGCATGGGTGACCAGAGACATATGGGAAAAAATCATTGTAAAACTGGACTAAGAAATGATTAATGAAAATCGAAAGATTGTATTATTTGTTGATAACGCTTCCAGTCATAAAGATACGCAATCTATCAAGAACGTTAAAATGGAATTTATATTCCCCCAACACCACTGCTGTGCTTTAGCCTTTAGATCAAGGAATTATTCACTCGTTCAAAGTGGAATACAGACGAATTTTGGTTAAAAAACAATTGGGTGCTTTGGAACGCTGTGAAACTACAGTCGAGTTTGTAAAAAAACTTTCGCTATTGGACGCGCTCTTCTATGTTGACAATGCATGGAAATCGGTCAAACCGACTTTAATTTATAATTGCTTTAAAAAAGTAAGTACCGTTGCATAAATCGGGAACAGCAGAGTTTTTAATAAATGTTTATTACTTCAGGCAGGTTTTGTCGACAGCGCTCAGCTTGAAAATTATCATGTGGAAGAAACAACTGAACCCGAACTTATCGAAGTCTTTGAATCAAACTCCAACTGGGCGAATTATGTAAGCGTGGATAAAAATCTTGATTGTTATGGGTTTATTACTACTGACGAAATTATTCTCTCCGTATTAGACAACATTCAACAAAATGAGTGCAATAGTGAGGATGAAAGCGATGATCGACAGCAACCATCAATTAAAGATGATTTTTGCGCTACTAAAGCATTAGAAATGTTAGCTTGAGAATATAAGTGGGAAGAAGCCTCTAATCTTTCTCAATTAGAAGAAAATTTGCTGAGGCTAAGTACAAAAAAAATATGTTCAAAAGAAAATAATGGACAATATTAAATAAATGTATAAATGTACGTGCCAACATGGAATTAAAAAATAAGTAGGTAACTATTTAATTTAAAAAAGAGAGCAACATTTTTTTTCCATTTTAATTGCACATTGGGAATATTTGCATCACTTTTGGTGTTACCGAAGGTGGTGCAATTAAGTGCATTATACTGTAGTGTCATTTTGATGACTACTTTTTTTGGGTGTAGGTCCCGCCTAGCAAGGTCCAATTTATATTCAATACTCAGTTCAACAAATATTTTGTCTGGCACCAATTAATGCCTGGTACTCGGTCGACAGAGGCTTTTAAGTTGAATAAAATTCAAAATTTCTGTAACCCTTCAGGTGTTTGAGAAAACAATGGTTAGAAAGTTAGAAAAGTTGACTAAAATGACACTTTTCAAAATTAATTAAAAAGCCATCTTGAATGGAATGATTCGCTTGAAATTTTATGTACATAGAGGGAACTTTAATCTTTATTTATTTATTTATTCGCCAAATGAACATAGTTCTTAGCTGGCTACACTAATCTTTACCTAAATTATAATATATATAAAAAAGACAAATTTAATGCCTCATGGTAGAATTATACTCTGCTAAAATTGTCTTAATTAACGATTTGTTAGCATCGAAGTCAAAGCGCATGCTAACGGGCAAGGGGTTAAAATTATCAAGGGCTCTAGATATGGGCTCACGAAGAGAATAATTGGTTTCGGCAAATTTGATGCGAAAAGGGTTGAAAGGATCTAAGATTCCTATTTGGTACACTAAAGCTGATCTTGCATAACAAGAAAGAACTATCAATAGCACCTAAAACAAGGTCGTTCGGAACAACAGTGACGCAATAGTTCTCCGATCTTCTAGTGTTGAGAGATGCAACAGGGCACGCCTCTATGTGAATTGCGCTAGAGGAATTCCAAATAAATGAGGCATATTCCAATTTGGAACGCACAAATAAAGGCTCAACCTGATGTATGGGTCCTCAAACCGGCAGGCATTGCGCTTAACAAAGCCAAACATGGAATAGGCTTTAGGCAAAATGTAGTTTAAGTGCTCATTAAAAAGAAATTTTGTGTCAACTTGTACTCCCAAATCAATGGCCTCATCCCGGATCGATAAAATTTGATTGGCGATTGAATAAGTCGCCGTAATGTTGTAGGACACATTTGCTATATCTGACAGTAAAGCATTTGTTTAGATTAAGTGGAAGTAGGATGTGTGCACACCAAGAGCTGACCCTATCTAGGTCGTTTTGTAATAAGCTAACGTCATTTAAGTTTTTAATAGATCGAAAAATTTTAAGATCATCAGCTTAAAGCAAAAACTCAGAGTTATGAATACTCAAACAAATGTCATTAGCAAATATAATGAAAAGTAAAGGTCCAAACGCACTCCCCTGTGGAAGGCCAGAAGTAGCAACATATGGACTAGAAAGCGAGCTGTTTATTCTGACTCTAAAAGTCCGGTGGTCCAAATAGGATTCAATCCAACATAATAGCGAGGAATGAAATCAGACGATTTGGACTCATTCGTGTGTCAGCCATGACGCAATATTTGTTGAACTGTATAATGTATTTAATTAACCTCGCTAGGCGGGATCTAGAAATTAATTTTAGACCCATGGTTTCTTGGCCAACAATTCTTAGAATTTACCATAGATTACGTTTCTGCTATACGCTTTGTTAAATTTTTCTCTTCCATACAAATTGACCCGCTCTAATATATATACTTCATAGGATCGGAAATGATACATATATTAACACATCTCCCTGATCCCTTTTTACAAGTTTTAAATTGGTATAAAAACAGATTTTTGGACCATTATTCAGCGCCAAGCTCGTTACTTTAAAATGGCTTGAAATATAAACAAGCAATCGAATTGCTGACATTGTTCTAGGCGGAAAGGAAACAATTTTTTCTGGGGGATAAGAAAAAGTCAAGTCAGGGAGATACGAAAGAGATTCTTTCTAGAAATAGAACTTATATCCACAAAAAGGATAAGTGTTTAAAACAATCAAACTTTAAGGTCAGACCTTTATTTATAACCAAGAAAGCAAAGGCCTTATGCGGTGGTGTGTTATTATTTTTATCTTTACCTTATCTTGCTGGGATTGGAACTCGGGTCCTCCACTGATTTCGTTATCGTTATCGAAGAAGAGGGACACTAAAACTCAAGCTTTCCCAAAAATATTTCAATTTCACTTGGATTAAGTCATTAATTCATCAAAATAATTTGCATAAAACCGACTAAGGCTATTTCCCAAAGTCACCACCATTATTACACCTGCTGTGATTGCTGCCCTCGGTTTATGCAACTAATTTGTTTTCTGTCTGCGGGACCAACAGAGTGCAAAAAAAACAACACACATAAAATAATATACAGTCACTAAACACAATTTCACTCACTCACGCAACAATAACACTGGTGATGCTAAGAAGGCAAAAAACCAATAACATCAATGAGCCAACGTAACTGGAGCTGAAAGGAAAGGCCAAGGACACGGATACACCGACCCACCTCGTTGCCATGATCAATCAGCGTTTTGACGAGCAGGCTGCCCCTCTGCAGGAAACGGAGCGACGTATCCTCAAGGTGCTGTTGGAGAGGTTTATCAGCATGTCCGGCGAAATGAAAAATCTCACTGATCATGTAAAGCAGCTGTAGGGAGAAGGTTCTGAGATTAAAGAGGTAGCTACCAAACCTGATGATCCCGTCACTAAAGTCCACAGGTATATTTAGGATCAATACCAAAAATCCGAGCCACACTGTGGATCCGGTTATAATGTTAAATTAGGAACACGGGCGAGCAACTAACGAAAGAAAATTATGGTATAAAGCTCAAGTTGCTCTCAGCTGTGTTCTCACGACGAGTTCTTGTTCATGGTATAACAACTAAGGTACGCTGCTCCCATCCCGTTTGTGCTTTTGTGAAATACCCTGGCAGCATTAAGGCTGCTGCATGGTCCAAGTGATATGCCAGCTCAAGGCTGTTTACCACTATCATTCACCCGAACGACTGACAATCTTATCTTAAGGGGTTAGGTGGGTTTCAAAGGCTCAAAACAGGTACATTTTTACGATTTTTTTTTTATTTAACCAACAAAATATTTCATTCCATCAAGTTACCATATAAAAGGTATATATTTTATAAGCAAATTGTAAAATTTTCATTGAAAAATATTAAAAATTACGGCGTGGACACGTCGTCTCCTGTGACCCCTCAAAAAAAAGGACCCTCGGCGTAGTCAGGATAACTCATGACAGACATGACATCAGAAATGCAAAAACCAAAAATTTTCTGTTAGTAGATGCTTAAAGCTCGTGCTTGGACGAAGGAAATAAAATAAAAAAAAAATTGCATTTTTGGCGGCGTTGAGAACAAAAAAACCCTCTTTTTGAGTAAAATTTGCACCCTTCATGGCCTTGAAAAATCACTTAAAATAGAAGAAAAAAATCCTTCGTTCAAGCACGAGATAATGTTATTTTAAAGAAGTGTGGAAAATATGAAAGAAATCGGTTCATAAGTTTTCAAGAAATCGTGACTACCGATTTCAAAAACGTAGTTGCGAGAAAAACGCGATTAAAGATTTACATTCACGCTGACATAGCCTGATGGGTAGAACATCCGAAGGCTATATCTCTGAGAATATTACTCAGATCGTTTTAAAACTTTGAGAGAATATTCTAAGCATATTGAATTATGAATGATAAGCAAAAAAAAAATACATTTTTTGAAACTTTGAAACCCACCTAACCTCTTAAGAATTTGCAGACCAACTCACACCATGAGAGAAAGAATAGAAAGCAAAAACTTTTGATAAAGAGAGAATGAAAGAAAAAAGAGAGAGAAAGGAGAGAAAGGGAGAAGGTAAAAAGGGACAGAGAAAGAGAGGAAACAGGCCTACATTTAATAAGCTACTACGATGACTTTGTAGCTTCGCTTCTGCACCCACCCAACCAGTGATTTTCCGATAGCGATCACTTTGTTTGTAAAATCCCGAAAACGGCTTACACCGCCTTATTCAACCCTTCAACCTTCAAGGGAAATATTTCCTTAGTACTTCATAATGGCTTACAATATATTTATCCAAATCCAAAAATTCATTTTCTATAACAGGCTTAATAAAAAAAACAATATAGTTTCATTAGGGTTTACATAGCTCCATGACTAATCTGCTAAGCTTAAGTTAAATATAATAAGAAAGTGGCCAATCGAATTTAATGTCATTTTATACGAGGTGTGTTCAAAAAGTATCGCGAATTTTGAATTTTCGCGGGTTACGTATATTCGAATTTCGATTTTTTTGTGGCGTTATGTTGGTACTCATGTCTCTCACTTATGCCGACAAGCTCGGCCATTTTGAATGTTCACTTAATTGTTGACAGCTGCTTTGCTTGCACGTGTTTTGGATCGTCTTCGATTTTTACCTATTCAAAAAATGTATCAAAGAACCTGTATCAAATTTTGTGTGAAAAACGAAATTAAGTGCGCGGATGCATTCCGAATGTTGACTGTGGCATACGGAGAAGCTACCTTGGACCGAAGCAACGTTTATCGGTGGTACAAAATGTTCTCAGAAGGCCGAGAAGATGTGAACGACGAAGAGCGTGGCGGACGCCCGAGCACTTCAACAACAGACGAAAAAATTAATGAAGTGGAGAAAATGGAATTGGCCAATCGTCGAATCACCGTTAGAGAAGTTGCTGAGGACCTAAACATATCGATTGGCTCGTGCCATTCGATTTTTATCAATGATATGGGCATGAGACGGGTCGCCGCGAAATTCGTACCAAAATTGCTCAATTGCGACCAAAAACAGCATCGCATGAACATTGCTAATGAGACGTTAAGCTCTGTCCGCGACGACCCAAATTTGCTCCAGAGGGTCATAACTGGTGACGAATCGTGGGTTTATGGTTATGACGTGGAAACCAAAGCTCAATCATCTCAATGGAAGCTGCCGCACGAACCAAGACCGAAAAAAGCGCGCCAAGTTCGGTCGAATGTGAAAGTTTTGCTGACAGTTTTCTTCGATTGCAGGGGCGTGGTTGCTGTGCCTCCGAACAGGTCGGACGTCTTTTTGTCGCGCTCCGGGTTAAATCGTTGTAAAAGTGGTTAATTCGGTTGTTTAAATAAACAATTTCGACCCGCGATAAAAAGACGCTAACGGACATTCATAAGCACTCATGCTTATGTTGTCCAAAAATATCTAATAGTTAATATTTAACTAAATTAAATTTTGATAAATGTCAACGCGTAATGATTCAACAAATGCAACTGGCAAAAATACCAACAACACCATGAGTCAGAGAGAACTCAATGCCCAAATGCTACAATAGCAAAACGATCGACGACTCTCCATAACACGCAACAACAACGCTTATTTGTCGATTGTGTCCCCCGACGCAACCACCACAAGCAAAGCGACCGCAAGCTCTCATACCCCTACACCGACTTGGAGCTCCCAATGCCCCACACCGCCCCCTAAGCCACCAATGACTAGCTTTTCGTCAAGTTCAACAACCACTACGGTAACGGTGACCACCGCTCAATCGACAAGCTCAACAACAACAACAGCAAGTATCCAGAAACCAACGTTCCCCACTAACCTACTTTCAAAAATGTCAACTCAGCACGACCTCCCGCAAAAACAAACACAACAAAGTGCAACACCTACTACCCGTTCGTATGTGCAGACTGGCATCGATCGGTATGTACAAATAAATAAACGCAAATTAAGCCCGCAAAACAAAAAAAGCGGCAACACTCCAAAGATAAACAAAACAAGCGATATTCCTGTGGACAAAGATCCCCTCACTGGAAATAGGTTCCAAATTCTTGGCCAACATTCTGATGCTGAGTGTGAAGAAAAAGCTCCAAATGCCCCTAAGCCAAAGCCTCCACCCATTTACATAAGGGATAGCAACTGTGCGGCGCTAGTAGCAAAGCTTGTTTCGCTAATAGGCAACAACAACTTTTATGTAACATCCGTCAACAAAGGCAATATACGCGAAACAAAGCTCCAAGTCAACACCGAAGAAAATTACCGAGCTGTCGAAAAATGCCTAAGAGCTGAAAAAAAAAGCTACTACACCTACCAACTAAAAAGTAGCAAAGGCTACTACCTGTAGGCATTGAATCAAGTGTACCTGCAACCGAAGTCGCTTCTGCCTTGGAGGAAAAGGGATTCAAGGTCAAGTCCGTTATTAACATAATAAACAGGGACAAAAAACCACAGGCACTATTCAAAGTTGAACTAAGCCCGGAAGACACAGCTCCTAAAAATAATGTAGTGCACCCAATTTACAAACTACCTTTCTTATTGCACCGCAGACTAACCGTAGAGGAGCCGCACAAACGCACAAATCCAGTGCAATGTACCAATTGCCAAGAATTTGGGCACACAAAAGCCTACTGCACCCTGCGATCAGTTTGTATAGCATGCGGAGAGCTGCACAACACTGCCTCATGCCCTGCTAACAAGGAGGATCCATCTGTCAAAAAATGCAGTAACTGTGGAGGTAACCACACTGCAAACTACAGAGGTTGCCCAGTCTACAAAGATCTGAAGAGCAGGATTAATACGCGCACAGAATTTGCCCGATCCAATGGAAACCTTAATCAGTTTACACCCTCGCAGTCGACCCCTGGAGTCTTCTTCACCAAAGCTACGAGATCGACCTTTGCCCCAACGACTACAACCCAAGGTGTTTCTTTCGCAAGCGCCTTGAAACTAGGAATTGACAGACCCGCACCCATATCTACGGTTTCGCATGAAATTCGAAGTGAGCCGACACTGCCATCTAAACAAGCGGAACAACCATCAAACTATAGTAGCTTAGAAACTATGTTTTTTCGTTACAGCAGACGCTAAAGGATTTTATGGAATATATGCAAAACGCAATGCAAGAACAAATGAGAACACAAGGAATTCTCATTCAAATGCTCACTTAGCAACAATCCAAATAATGGCTCTCCTACGAGTTTCACTCTGGAATGCAAATGGCACTCCCCGCCACAAAGTGGAGTTATCAAAATTTCTCCAAGACAATGAAATCGACATAATGCTTCTTGCAGAAACTCACTTGACGGACCGATACTATTTTCAATTACCTGGGTATGCATTTTACGGCACAAATCACCCAGATGGCAAAGCCCATGGTGGCACTGGCATCCTCGTCAGGAGCCGTATCAAGCATTACCCACTATCAGGTTTTTCGGAAAACTACCTACAAGCCACATCGATATGTGTAGAGTCTAAACGAGGCAATATCACTCTGTCCGCGGTTTACTGTCCCCCACGTTTCGCAATATCAGAAAATCAATTCCTAGATTTATTTAATTCATTTGGTCAACGCTTCTTGGCTGCGGGTGACTATAATTCGAAACTTCCCCACTGTGCCTCCAGACTGACCAATCCCAAAGGGAAGCAACTCTACAGCGTACTCAAGCGCGCATCAAACAAACTCGACTATGTATCTCCGGGAAGGCCTACATACTGGCCGGCAGATCCAAAGAAATTACCCGATCTTATAGACTTTGCTATAACAAGAAAAGTTCCACAAAACTTGGTAACTGCAGAAGCCCTTGCTGACTTGTCGTCAGACCATTCTCCAATAATATTCACCATTCTGGAGTGCCCTCATGTTAGAGAATATCCTCGGAGACTGACATCACACAAGACAAACTGGCTCAAATACAAAAAATATATCAGCAGTCACATAGAGCTGAGCCCAACCATAAACAGCGAAGAAGACATTGAAAATTCAGTTCAAGCCCTCACCTCTATCATTACAGCCGCTGCTCATCACTCAAACCCCCAAACAACAACAACAGCACCACAGCCAGATCGTAGATTGACAAACAGTTACATTGACCGGCTGGTCTCAGAAAAGCGTCGTGCAAGAAGAGAATGGCAAAGCTTTAGATCGCCTGCCGCAAAAGACCGTCTGAGACTTGCAGAACGCGTACTTCGCACTGACCCAATCAAAGTTCATTCGCTAGAAATAAAAAACGCCATCGGAGAGCTAAATCCCAGAAAAGCTCCTGGACATGACCTTATTACACCTAAAATGATGACTACATATATCTCAAGACTTTTCAATGCTGTTCTGCGATGTGGATACTTTCCAACTCAATGGAGGAAGTCCACAATCATAATGATTCAGAAACCAGGAAAAGATAAAACACAAGCGTCATCATATAGACCCATTAGTCTGCTACCTTGCCTGTCAAAACTATTTGAGAAGATCCTACTCAGTAAAATTGATGGCCATGCACAAAATATCATTCCCTCACATCAATTTGGGTTTAGAGCAAAGCATGGGACTTTTGAGCAAGTCAACCGTTTAACTTCAGACATTCGGACTGCGTTTGAGCACCACGAATACTGCTCTGCAATTTTCTTAGATGTTGCCCAAGCATTTGACCGCGTTTGGTTGGATGGTCTTATATTCAAGATAAGGACAATGCTTCCCCCAAATACTCACAAAGTATTAGAAAGTTACGTCAGTAACAGAGTATTTACAGTTCGTCAAAATGAGTACACAACGGAAGAGTTCACTATAGAAGCCGGAGTGCCGCAGGGTAGCGTACTCGGTCCTCTACTATATGTAATGTACACTGCCGACATACCAACAGACCCTCGACTTACAATAAGTACTTTTGCGGATGATACGGCAATATTAAGCAGATCACGATGTCCAAATAACGCTACAAGTCTGCTGGCAAGCCACCTAGCTAAAGTGGAAGAGTGGCTGGCCAACTGGCGCATAAAAAATCAACGAGCAAAAGTGTAAACATGTGACGTTCACACTCAACAGAAGCACCTGTCCCCAGCTATCCTTAAATGCAACCCAGATCCCGCAATCAAACGATGTTGTATACCTAGGTGTGCACCTCGATAGAAGGCTCACATGGCGCAAACACATAGAGTCGAAAAAGCTTCAAATCAAGCTAAAGGCCAATAGGCTTCACTGGCTAATCAACTTCCGTTCCCCTCTTAAACTGGAATATAAAGTCCTACTGTACAAAAGCATCATAAAGCCTGTCTGGACGTATGGCTCGCAGTTATGGGGAAATACCTGTGCGAGCAGTGTGGACATCCTTCAAAGATCACAATCAAGAATTCTCAGAACCATCACTGGAGCGCCATGGTACATTCGCAATGAGTGTATCCACAACGACCTCAGCATTCCATTGGTCGAAACTGAAATAGAGCAACTTAAACAAAAATATTCTGAGAAGCTTCTCACCCACCCAAATCAACTTGCAAAATCTCTTTCCATGCTAGCAACGCATTCTCGCCTCAGGAGAAATGACCTACCAACCCAGCGACTGACTTGAAGGGCCGCAGAACACAAACTAACTCCAACAGGGGATGGTTTATAAAATAGCTTCTAGATTAAGATCTGAAAAATTATTGTTAGTCTCATTAAGAGAAGATTCAATAAATACAAAATAAGCATAAACAAAAAAAAAGGGGCGTGGTGCATCATGAGTTCTTGCCACAGGGAAGAACGGTCAATAAGGAATATTACCTGCAAGTTATGCGCAATTTGCGCGAAGCAATCCGTCAGTAACGCCCCTGCTCACAAATCGTTGCTTGTGCGCGACTTTTTGGCCAAAAACAACACACTAATGATGCCGCAGCCACCGTATTCCCCAGATCTGGCCCGCTGTGACTTTTTCTTGTTCCCTAAACTGAAGAGGCCCATAAAAGGACGACATTACGCTACGCTTGACGAGATAAAGACGGCATCGAAGAAGGAGCTGAACAAGATAAAAAAAATGATTTTTTGAAGTGCTTCGAAGATTGGAAAAACCGTTGGCACAAGTGTATAATATCTCATGGGGATTACTTTGAAGGGGACAAAATAGATATTCATGAATAAAAAAATAATTTTTGAAAAAACACAAATTTCGCGATACTTTTTGAACACACCTCGTATCTCTCGTATTTAAGCCTAATTTATACCATTCTATGGCTGTGCCTATGCATATGTTGTCGTTTTATTTTTATAAGAACACGTCTGCAGCTGTTCAATAGCAAAAAACCCACAAGCTGGGCTTTGTTTTATTTACTTTAATTTGAACATGTGGATATGTATTGCACTGTATTTGCACTGCGAACCAATCGAAAAACTTTTCTGCGCTTAGCTTCTGACAAAAACGAATACTGCGGTCAAAAAAAAACAAAATGCAAAATTAAACGGGAGAGTTGAAGATAAGAGAAAAAAAGTATGCGCATGCGTGGGTGTCGGTATGTGCTCCTACTAAGCAGCCAAGTCACAGCTGATTGATCAACAGCTTTAGTTATTTGCTGATAGCAAAAACATTAGCAATTTTGTGTGTCGCACTGCACTCACTTTTGCTTTCTCTTCTCTTCAAATTGCATGGTGGAATAATCAATAAAAACAATTAAGGGAGCTGTAGTCGAGTGCCCCGACTACAAAATACCCTGTTCCCTTGATTTCGTGTGTTTTCCTTTACATACACACGCACTCACACATACAAACACTCCAACATACACACAAACGGCCGCATGCCCGCGCGCGCTAACTGACAACGCAAGGGGGCTCTCCTACAAGCAAAATTGATTCGTATATAACTTCGGTGTTTTTTGTCCGATCTTATTGATCTTTTCAGAATAGATAGATATATAAAGTCTTGAGTGTCTAACTTAAAAATTGTGGC
This sequence comes from Lordiphosa collinella, assembly GCA_018904265.1. Taxonomy (NCBI): domain Eukaryota; kingdom Metazoa; phylum Arthropoda; class Insecta; order Diptera; family Drosophilidae; genus Lordiphosa; species Lordiphosa collinella. The sequence goes on from JAEIFV010000087.1 coordinate 480,758, forward strand.
TCTGACAGTTTTTTGCGCTTAAAGGGGGGAGGGGGAGGAATTTTCCAAATCTGAAACAAACTCTATTTGAATCTGGTATACAACTACCTACATGCACTAATTTGTGGCTCTAGCTCTTATAGTCTCTGAGAAACACGCGTTCATACGGACAGACGGAGATGGCTAAATCGACTCTGCTGTTGATGCTGATCAAGAATATATATATAGTACTTTATAGGGTCGCAAATGCTTCCTTCTACCTGTTACATACTTTTGCACAACTTCATCTGATGAAAAGTCTGATGAAAAGTTGAAGACCTCCAAGTTCTTTGATGGTTCGCTGGTTTGTTTTCGTTTGTTGATAGTCAACCTGAAAGGTAGCTTAACCGAATCTGCGTGTCTCATGCTGTGTGTGGCGCAACCGGAGGAACAGACTTAACCGCTGCTCGAGCACTGATTAAAGTTAACCGCGAGTTCAGTGCCGATGGAATTATTGAAATATTTTATCGTCATACAAACAGCTCCAACATTTGATATATTTATTTTATTATTTGCTGTCATGTTTATGAAAAAACGATTTTTTCAACTTCAAGCAATGGAAATGGAATTTGAAGAGGCAGAGCAACGAATAAAAAATGCAAGAGAGTACTGGCAGAAGCCTTATTGCTTAACTGATCTGGATAATGCCACATTTGTTCAATGATTCAGGTTGACAAACTCTAAATCTAAAATCTAATAGTAGTAGTTTTTTTTTTAAATTTTTTCTCACAACAACATATTAAGAGGGCGGTCCCAGAAATAGCCGACCTAACTACTAAAACACAAAAATATATAATTTTTTTATTTTTTATTTTTCAACATAGGATCCTTTTAGGTCGGCACACTTTTCCCAGCGATGTTCAATAGCTTCGATACCTTTTTTATAATAAGAACTGTGAAGCTCTTTAAAATAGGCATTAACCTCGGACTCCACCTCTTTATTGTTGCCAAATCTTTTTATTCCGAGCCATTTTTTCAAGTTTGGAAATAAGAATTAATCAGAGGGAGCTAGGTCTGGCGAATAAGGGGCGTGAGGTAGCAATTCAAATTTTAGTTCATTAATTTTAGCCATTGTAACGGCAGAGGTGTGAACCGGCGCATTGTCATGATGCGCATAACTTTTTCATGTCCAGTTTTTCGGTCAATATGCGATGTACAGCACCTTTTGAAATGCCAACACATTCAGCTAACTCACGAACTTTTAATCGCCGGTCACTCAATACACATTTTTTAATTTGGCCACCATTTCTGAAGTGGTCACCTCATTTGGACGCCCATTACGATGTTCATCTTCTCAGCTCAAACGAACTCGCTTAAACTCAGTCACCCAATATTTTATTGTTGTAAACGAGGGAGCAGAATTACGTAAGGTAGAATTCAGCTCCTTTTTAATATTGGTTGGACTAAGACCTTTTATATGAAAGTGTTGTATCACATAACGATGACCAATTTTGTCCATATTTGCAATGTACCTTCTGGTACTTCACCGGGCTGCCAAGCTCGTCGCGAGATACCCGATCGTTCCCTTTAGGTTCTGTGAAGTGCTCCGCCCTTCCGTTACAATGGATAATATAACACTTATGTAATTTATAAAATGTCATTTACATTTTCTTATACCTAAGCAAATTTGTTTATTAACCAGCTCCTGTACTTCATGGCATATCTATATATTAATACGCTAAAAAGCTTCCATACGAATGTACGGCCCCCTTTTTAGCATAGTAAAACAAATTCAATTAATTCAAAATTTATAACATATGTTCGTATGAGAATTTCAGCCCAGCCAGAGCAAAAAAAAAAATTAATTGCAATTATTTATTGTTTTATAACGAATTAAAAGTTGTACTAACACAGCCACACTTTACACGGATAGGAGAGCAACAACAGCAATAGGCCAACACTCAAGGTGTGCTTTGCTCAATTGTATTTTGAGCTTTGTAAACAGAGAGAGTGGCTCTCAGTGCGCTCTCCCTGTGAAGAGACGATCAACGGGAAAAAAAGCTTCTACGCATATTTTGTTTTTGTTTCAAGCAGATTTACAGTTGCTGGTCTGACTGAAATCCAATTGACAAGAAATTTTTTTGCGAGGCAAGTGCTGTTAATAAAATGTATTTTGGAGCGTAAACAATAACTAATATTCTTAAAAAATTTGTTATATTGTTAATCCTATTGATATGTTCGTCTTTCTTTCTAGCATGGTAATGTTGGAATGAGTATTATTTATTGTTTTATAGCGAATCAAAAATACATACGGTGACATGCAGATGGCATTAAATTCAATTGACTAAAAAATTAGTGCGAAAATAGTCAGTATTGTTCGGGAAATTTAATAAGATGACAAGACTTTATAAGGAAACATTCAGTTCGATGGCAAATTCACTATTCAAATTTAAATACACCGAGCACAATTGGAGACTGTGCAGTGATCTAGAGATCGAATCGGTATTACATCGAATCGGAAATACATCGATTCTATGGATTTAACGCCTGTGGTAGGGTCAGCCATTATCACTACGCTACAAAATCTCTTCAAAAATATGTATATATTTTGCCTTTCCACACTTTCTTTGGAGCCATCCTCAAGCAACATTTCCCAGGCTGTCGGCTTCAAAAATAAAGAAATGCATTGAAAATTGCTTTAAGACTTACACTTTACCAAAACTTTAACAAAAGATCAAGGAAAGAACGAAAGGATGTTTATTATGCAAAGTTAGTTAACCAAATGTTGTCTGACTGTTCAAAATTGGAATATTTGTTAATCAGGTTTTCCAGGGTTTCAAACCGATTCAGATACTATTATTTTTCGACCAAAAACTATGCAAATATGAGATTTTTTTGACATATTATTTTAGACTTAATGTTAAGTGTTAATTTGTTCGATGGTCGAATTTCGACCACAGGGCGAGCCTAGTTATAAATAATTCACTAGCCTAACCCAACTTCCATCTACGTTTCCATTTAAAATATTTAGTGTTTCCTGGTAGGTTAATGTAGTTTTGTGAAAATATCTAATTCTAAATTCGTTTAGTAATGCAAATTTGTATATTCTACTATCGCTTGCTGTTGCCTTTTCAGTGTAGTTGGTTCTTTGTTCTTGTCGAAGCTTTTCTAGAAGATTTCTGCATATAAATACTTCTCCAGTCTTCTCGAGTTGCGTTGTTTCGTAAATCGCCGCCGTAGTGTTCGATATTTCTTTGTATGTCCTTTTTCCATGTAATGTTTTTTTCATATATTTTGTTAGACATAGTATGGGGGAGTCTGTTACTTTTGTAATCGTACAACGTTTTGCCAACATATTTAAGGTGAAGGGAATAGGTGTAATGGCCATCTTCCATGCCCTTTTCCAGAGCCAGTACGTAGCTCGACGTGCAGTCAGGCAGTTTGAATATTCTTTTGCAGAAGTATCTGTTTAGCGTATCCACATCATCGAAGCACGTACCACCCCAAATTTGCGCACCATAAGACAGTACTCCTCTGCAGGCTACATTAAATAAATGCCACTTTGATTTAAGGCTTATTTCATTGTTATTTGCAAATCGGCTCCATATTGCATTGATAGTAGCTTTGGTCTCTTTGTTTCTTGTTTGTATGTGTTATTTAAAAGACAGCCGAGGTGTGAAATTTATTCCCAAGTATTTGTATTCCGATACTACCGTGACTTTGATTTCGTTAAGAACCCAGGACTCATTGCTCGCCAGGCGTCCTCCGTTTCGGAAAATCATGATTTCTGACTTCATCAGGTCTACTTCTATTCCCCATTTCGCACAGTACAACTCTAATCTCCTAATCATTCCTTGCAGCACTTCTACTTTGTCAGCAAGTATTACAATGTCATCAGCATATAGTAATATCCTAATATTAGTGTCGTCAGTGCTAAGTCCTCCTTCAAGGTAATCGTGTAAATTGTCTAAATAACGTGCGAATAGTAGCGGCGACAGCAGGCATCCTTGTTTTACACCACTCTTCGTTTCAAAAGTGTCAGTAAGGTCTGTGCCAGCCCATACTGCGGTCTTGGTATGTTCGTATATTTTTTCTATGAATCTGGCAGTCCTTGCCGATACGCTCAATATGTGCAATTTATAAATTAGTAGTCTTCTTGGAATTTTGTCAAACGCAGCTTTAAAGTGAACAAAAAATGCATAGACCTTTTTCTTTTCTTCGAGTTTGAGTTGCACTATAGAGACTAGACTATATATATTGTCAACTGTTCAGTAATTCTTCCGAAAACCAGCTTGGTATTCATTTAACTTGGAAATTTGCTCTGCCCAGTTAGTGTAGTTACCGGGGACATTCACACCTCCTTTTTTGTGAATTGGGAATATAATACTGGTTGTGAAGGCTTGATCCAATGGCTTATCATAGTGCTTAAAAAGCAGATATTCACTTGATGCGTACTTAAAGAACTCGTACGTAATTCTGTCCTCTCCGGGCGCTTTGTTCAAAACGAACTGTCTGGGGTTCAGAAGTTCCGTGTAATACTGTTTAAAGTGGTGGTCCCCGATGCTGGTTCCAATCTTGAAGCAGCTTCCTCTTGCTTCTTTTGCCACGTTCCACCAGTCTTTGCTAGACTGCACCTTATCCAGCTTAGATACAATGATTCCAACATAGTCATCCTTCTTCTTACATAAGAGAATATCATAAATTTTTTTCTTCTTGCTGTACTGGTCTTTGAATACTTCGTTCGTTGATTTTCTGAGATTTTTAAGTGCGTGAAACACCTCATCTCTAGCTCTCTTACATTCTGCGTCAAACTATTTGTTTTTAAATTCAATTTTGGAAGGTATGTTTGGAAAGCTGTACCTGCTTTCCTTATTATTGCACTCATATCACATAATCTAAAATCAGGGTTTTCTTCTTGGGCTTGAGTCAGACTTCGGTTCAGTTGGGACTTATAGGTATCTGTTCATATTTACTGAGTCTTGGTTAGTTGTGGTAAATTTCATACATAGTCGTATTGGCAAATGGTGCGACCAAATGTCACTATCCATTGTAAATTCTTTAACAAGTCGCACGTTATCACAGGATATTGCACATATGTCATTTACGGAGCTTCTTACGGTACTTAGATATGTAAGTTTTCCATCAAAATCTCCAAAGGTCCTTCCATTTAATATGATATATCTGTTGTCTTCACAGAATTCTAAGAAATGTTTGCCGTTAATGCTATGGACTTTATCTTCCGACTGTCTGACTTCCGCTGCCGACTCGAATTCATTAAAAATCTGCTCATACAGAACTTGCTGGTGGTCACCAATTCTAGCACTAATGTCATCGATGAGTATGGCGTTTTGAATATCTTGACACGTAAACATCTCCTTTATTGTTTGGAACTCCTCTATCCAGTTCGCTCCTCGTACATATACTGGTATTATAGTGTACTGTACTGTTTCATGCTTTATCTTGACTACTTTTATTTCGGCTATTTCCTCTTGGGTGTGCTTCAAACTCTTTTTTATCCCTATCAGTATGTCTCCACTTTCTTTTCCAAATCTGTGGCTTCTTACCGCTGGTTGCCAATGCTTATGAAATTCGGAAAATATATGTTCGTAATATTCTTTTGTATCCTGTTCGATATGCGTTTCTGTTAAGGCGAAGACGTCGCAGCGACTCAAGTACCTAAAAAATTCTGGGTATAAATGTTTGTTTCCTAGGTCATGAATATTATACGGTATTATTGTAATTAAACTATCATTGTCTGGAAAGATTACTGTTGAGTCTGTTGAGATTACTATCTGTTGAGCATACTATTTTAATCTAGGTTGAATCCGTTTACTTTTTCACCATAAATTTTCTTAGTGTCAAATTAAATCCAGTTCCCATCGACGTTGATACTGTCATTTTGCACGTATACCTTATGTGAGTTGTCGACTGAGAGCAGATGCCGTTTTAGACCTAGCTACACTATTTTGCACTGCTGTCGCTCTGTTGTAAGGTCTTTCTCCAAATAAATGGGCGTGTTCACCAGCATAAATCAATGACCAAAAATCGACTTATTTTGTTAGATTGTGCTGGTGAACGGGCGTGATGTGCAATCATGATTGCTTATTTTCGTGATTGTGTTAGATGTAAGTCCATCAAAGTATTTCTTTGTTAGATTGATTTGATTTGTGATTGTTATCGATAGCAAACAGCTGACAGCAATAAACAAAGAATTAATTTTGTAAAAATTAAAACAAAGTGGGCAAGGAATCATCTTTGCTTTTCGCAGTTTGGATTTTGGCAAAAAGGGAGTCCTTCTCATCAGTAGGTGACCGTTTCGACATACCAAAAAGCCCTTAATGGAGTATCCAATGTTCTTAATCCTGGTGCCCTCACCGCGTTCCATTCACTGCGTCCCATTTGCAGCTTTAAATACATGTCGCATGTCTGCCACACCACCGGCACCCGCTTGCCCAGCTCTGCCCTTAAGATAACTCGCTTCACCGAGGTGTGAATAACCTGTGCCTCCTCCGGTATGGCCTGCAGCACCTCTAGCATGATCCAGAGCTGCACATCTTCACTAACATTTGTTATACGCTGCTGCTGGAAACTTATTGAACAATGGTCTCGAGTGTTTGTGCTCTGCATCACATCGAAATCGGTTGGGAGAGAGCTTTCCTCCGAGTCAATCATGGAGCTGCAAAAAGGCCCACTAGTTGATTCCTCAAACCTAGCGGCATAAAACTCCTCAATAGCGAGCATCTGCAAGGAGTTCTACACTTCGCTTACAAGTAGCCAATAAAACAACCAGAGACAACCAAGTCGCCACCGAAGAGGTCGAAATTTCGCCATATCAGCGTTTTTGACGACAGTCACATCCAATGTAATGGATTGTACTTGATGTTATTCATATTTTAATATTTTTTAATTTGCTGTCAAAAGTTCAAAACTTCCGCCAATAAAAATATCGATATTTTTGTTGGCTGCAAATTCTATCAAAAACCGTTCACCAGCAGCCAATCACTTTTTTTGTGATTGTTGATTTATGTTAGATGATTGGTGTGTGCTGGTGAACACGCCCAATGTTTGTTCCTGCAAGTTTTTATTTGCATTTTTGATGACAGTATCTGCCAAGTCTTGACTTTCCAATTCCACGATGACGCCTATTTTATTATCTCGGTCATACAATCTCTGAGTGGCATTTATATTCAAGTCATTTAATTGTAACTTCTGGCTGCAAAGTTTAAAAACAGCATCCCTCATGTTGGGCTCCGTATGCAAGGCGTTAATTATGACGTTTTTTCTCTTAATTTGCTCAGTAATTTTTGCAAGCTCTTTTTTGTCTGCTTCTCTGTCTTTATGTAGTTTTTCTATTTCGATCATGTTTTCATTTTCCTTCTATAGCTGCACCAACTGATCCGAGGCGTCTGCAAGCTGTCCCTTTAGACCATCCAAATCGGTCTTTGTTGGTAGCATCGAAATCCGCTCGTTAATGTTTGCATTTCCTTGGGCTATTGCCGCCATGATGTTCTGCAGAGATAGTTCCTGGTCGCACACAGATTGCCGGCGTTTAGGCCTTTGCTGGTCCATAAGTGGGGCAGTCGCATTGTTTGAAGGGTGTTCGCTTCATAATTTGAATATTATCGGTCCGAGTTTAAAATATTTCCGTTGATCAACTGCTGCAAAGTCCGCTAGATGGCGATTTGCTCATTCATTAAGTTGCGCTTACATCTTGTTTTGCAATGATGTTATGGCACAGCTGATTGCATCCAGAGCATGTGAGTGAAAAGTCAGCTTTCTTCAGTTTTCGCGTATTTATCTTTGCTTTCTCGTCTTGAGTGACAAAAAAAAAACAAAAACAATTGTTACCTTCAGCTTTGTTTTTAATTTATGGCCGCATAACGCTATTGCCGAGTTCGCCGGCGCTATCGTGATAATTCACCCTTTGGTGAGAACCTTTATTATTTCCTTGGCCCAGACTGTCTCCAGCTAACGTTCCAGGTGTCAACAAAATCTCACAAAATGCGGGAGCTCACAACTTACACGTCCTTCTTGATCCACTTTCTCTCTCTCTCCCTCTTAGAGATTAATTTAATTAAAGATTAATTTAAAGCATTGACTTCAGCTGCGATTCAATTTGTTGTGACTAGGATTCTTAGCAGGACTTGGCGGCGCTGCGTTCTTATGCATGTAGCATCTTCCTTATTACTGCGGCAGACTATTGGGTAGTCAGCGTTCCTTTGATAATCCGTGCAGGTAAACAAGTGTCCGCAGCTATAGCTTTTGATTCATCGCTGGCAAAAGTATTACCAGCAGCATGCAATTGCATTCAAAAAGCCATGACAAAAATACCTTGTGGCAACCTCGATATACACTTCTGGCAACACTAAGGTGACCGAAACTTTTTGTAAGCCTATCCGTGAATGGTAGCACTAAGCATAGAGAGTAGCTACAACCACTACGCGAACGTCGCGCCATTTTTTCCTTATTAAAATTAAATAAAGTTAAACTTCGTGTTTTAATTGGCATAAAAAACACACAAATCCCCGATCATCATCTTTCCAAGCTGCGGCCATCTCCCATAACCTAATACCACAACCTAATGCAGCAATAGGAATTTATCGATATCAGTTGAAACTTCTGTTGAGAAAACCAAATGACTTGACCTCTTGTCAACTGGAGGAACAAATTTGACCGCCGCGGCGGTTGACAAACCGGAACCTTTGAGAAATCGGGCCTAAGAGATTTTTTTTTTAAATCACTGTTTTGAGTAGCGTTTGTATTCACAGGTGGCAAGCTTCATAATTGTGGATAAATATGTTCTCATGGGATGAGAATTTGTAGAATTTTATTTTATTAGCAAAAATACTCTGATTTTGATTTGCACTTTACACACACTAAAGCACTTGCAGGTTTTCTTTGGATTGCTTTGCAGTTCACACAAAATCAAATTAAGGGGAACAAAATGTAAACGAAATTAAATTATAAATTAATGTTGATTTTAACTATCTACTTAGTTTTGACTTTAAGGCCGCTGCTCAACTCTTAGCGAACTTTGATCAGTTTTCTGCTGATTTTCACTGCCACGATCTTCGGTTTTAGCACTGTTCTAGATGGTTGATGCCGTTGATGTTGGCTTGATGATGGAAGCCAAGACAAGGTAGCAAAACCGCCAGCATATGTAGAACTTTGGAGAGCCTCAAATTTCTCCGGAACACCACCACTAGTCAAGTCTGCTTCTGGCTCTAATATTCGCTCAAGGGGAGAAGTAATCAGACGATTAGCTCACTCATACGTCTCTTGAAGCCTCTTGCATGGGTTCTTTCTAAAATATAAGCGAGATGCCTGAGAAAATCATCTAATTAGGGGTCTGTCGATTTGGACCAGAGTTTTATTTTATATTACCTGATGCACTCGAGCAATTAGACTAGCGCAAGTCTGGATTATGCTGGTAGGACTGCATAAATGTTTCGAGCAAAAATTTAAGCCCGATGACTTAATCTTAGTCACTACAAAAAAATTTGCAATTAGGTTATGGTGAACAGGAAAATTAAGAAAAAATTTACTTACACCAGGGAAATGTTTGTACATTCGAGTTTTTTCGAAAGAAATAAATAATATATCTTTATGAGTAAAGTAGCTTCCAATTAGGTTGCCAGAGATATTCTCGGATTATTCTTGCCAATGTCAAAAAAAATATTTTCTTTTTATTGGACTTTTTATTGGACTTTTAGCCATGGCAAAGGCAGAGGTGTGAACCATGTCATGATGGAACAACACTTTCTTTTTCGCTAAATGCGGTCCAACACTACTGTGCTAGGTCGGCCATTTCTGGGACGGCCCTCGTAACCTAGCTTCAAGCAGAAGAAAGCTTACTAGACGTCAGAATGACTGTTCGACTCGATCAGAGCCTTTGAATTAATCGCGATGCAAGCCTGAAGCTAAAGTCTGTGAATTGCGGGTTGAGTCTATGCTAAACGACCGTTCTGATTTATATAATATAGCCGATATTTAACTAGGAGCTCATTGAATTTGGAACAAAATTTTAAATTGGCAGGAATTGTACATAACAACCGCAAACTAGTTCTACAGATCTTTATTCGGAGAACTAGCTTGAAGAAAGGCAATTACTGCTCTATATCCTTGGCATGAAATGTACCAAAAATCGAATCGTTATCGTTATCGAAGCTAGACGCGCCCAAAATTTGCTCCCAAAGTTTTCATTGATTTAAAACTGTATAAATACATTATTAACATTTAATACACCATAAATCAATTCAATCAACAACATACAGCACCGTACAAACAATATAAAACATCCTCTTCACAATACAATCACGGTTTGACTTGAACTGCAAGCCAAGCATTCACACAACTTAAAAACAAAAACAAGTAAGGGAGCTGTAGTCGAGTGTCCCGACTGCAAAATACCCTGTTCCCTTGACTTCTTGTGTTTTCATACACATATACACACACTCACACATACACACACACACTCTAATACACGCACGCGCAAACGCGGTAACTGACAATGCAAGGCCCCCCCTCTCTCCCACAAGCGAAATTGATTCGTATATAACTTCGGTGTTTTTCGTCCGATCTTATTGATCTTATTTCAAAATAGATAGATATTGGGCCTTACTTGATATATGTAAAGTTTGGAAGGTCTATCTTAAAAATTGTGGCTGTGACAGTTTTTGGCGCTTAAAGGGGGGAGGGGGAGGAATAATCCAAATCTGAAACAAATTCGTATTGAATCGGGTATACACCTACCTACATTCAAAAATTTGTGGTTCTAGCTCTTATAGTCTCTGAGAAACACGCGTTCATACGGACAGACGGACAGACGGACGGACAGACGGACAGGGCTAAATCGACTCGGCTGTTGATGCTGATCAAGTATATATATACTTTATAGGGTCGCAAATGTTTCCTTCTCCCTGTTACATACTTTTGCACAACTTCATGATCCCCCTTTTCCCATTTTCAATGGGAACAGGGTATAACAAAACAATAGCCAAACTAATACAATCGTACATACAAATAAGCACAGACAAACAAAACCAACACACAGCTTCGAAACATGGGACCCATTACTAAACGTCAGCGCGAGAACTCCTCGGGGGACATGAAGGCTGCCCAGGCCATTCCCTCCAAGATACTGGAAATGTTGACCAAGCGCTTCGACGAGCAATCTGAGCTATTCACCTCTACGATGAAGGAAACCGAGGAGCGTATTCTCTCTGGCCTTCACGAACGGCTTAAGGAGTCTCCCTGGATATGCAGCATCTTCTTCAGCGGGTTGAGCAGTTGGAGATCGAGGTTGCTGAGGTGAAGACCCTAAAAATACAGGTGGGTGTGCTTGAAGCAAGGCTGTCCGCTCAGTCGAAACCCGACGTCGCCTATGACCTACTCACGGAGCAGATGGGTATTCTCGAAGCAAAGCTGTCGACACAAGCTACTATGGACGTGGCCTGTGATCTTCGTCTGCACGGGGTGCCCTTAGTCGAGGGGAAGTCTTTGAAGACAATTTTTAACGCATTGTCATTCGCATTGGGAATAACACCGGCACCCTAATTGCGCGACATATTTAGGGTGAAATACCGCACGGAAAACAGACTGGTTGACCCGATAATAATAGTCAAGTTTGAGCACATGCGCGATAAGCTCGCACTTCTACGTGCGGCTGGAGACTACAGGAGAACAGAAAAACAACAACTTAGTCTGCATATGTTGGGCTTTGAGTCGCATAGCCCAATTTACCTCAACGAACAGCTTACAAAGGAGAATTATGAATTATTCAAAATAGCAATGGGCATGAAGAAACAAAAGCTTCTCACAGCTGTGTTCTCAAGGCGTGGGCTGGTCCACGTTAGACAGAGTGAGAGAGGGGCTATCATATGCGTGCACACCAAGAAAAAGCTTACAGATCTGCAACGAGAGAGCCTCTCCACAAATGTGCAGCCGGCTGCGCGCTCCCCCCCCTTCTGGAAAGAACAATGTTTGTGCGCAATTGATTTATAATTCAATATGAAAACTCAAATGCCCTTAAACCTAGATAGCTCCAAAACGAACAGTCATGCCATGATTAGGATTCTAAGCAAGCAGAATGTTGGTCTTCATGTATGTCACATTAATGCACAGAGCCTAGTTAACAAAATTGAGGAATTTAATTACTTGTTTGTAAAGTCAAATGTTGATGTTATATGTGTTTCTGAAACGTGGTTTGCATCAGAGCTAAGTGACTTGTTGATTGCTTGTGATAGTTATAATGTTTTTCGTTCTGAGCCATTCTGGGGGCGTTGCAATTTATGTTAGCAAGAGGTTCAGGTGTAAGGTAATTGACAAACAACCAACTGAGAGCATGACTGAGTATTTATTCATAGAAATATCTAATTTAAGTAGTGATCTAAAAATGCTGCTTGGGTGTATTTATAGACCGCATAAAAATATTGACTTCTCGAGTGTAATTGACACAATATCGAACTTATCACTGACGTATACTGACATAATCATTACTGGTGACTTAAATAGTAATTTGCTTCGGGAATCGAATCTTTCGATGTCAATGGAATCACTCGGCTTAAAACCTGTAAATTCTTTGACACCGACACACTTCTCGAACTCCATCAACACTCTTATTGACGTATTTTTTGTGAATAATGACGAAAAAGTTTTGCTATATGACCAATTATCTGTTCCAGCGTTTTCTAGACATGATCTCATATTTATAACATACTGTGTAAACTTAGACCGATCTGACGAAATTATTCAATATAGAGACTTTCGGAACATTGACTATATTGGGTTGAGTAATGTTTGCGCTCTTTGTGACTGGAATGCAATTTATACTCATCCATCAGTTGCCTTACAACTAAACCAGCTCACATATTATCTGGACAGCCTATATTCCAACTTTGTACCTGAAAAATCTAAAATATTGAAAGTAGCTGAAAAACCTTGGTTCAACAGCGAAATCAAGGGGGCAATTACATTGCGAAACATGTCTTACAATAAGTGGAAGCGCTACAAAATCGAATACTTGTACTCAATATTTAAAGCCGATCTAATTGCAAAATCAAAACGATCATTCTACACATCTAAGTTTAGCAGTGCAATAACTTCCAGTCAACGCTGGAAAGAAATAAAAAACATTGGAATTGGCAAACCTAAGGCTAATATTATTAACGATGTAGACGCAAATGAGCTTAACCTTAAATTCACCAAAATAAACGTACCTGAAACTACAAGCAACCCATATCTAACAGCCTTGCCATTTAATAATTGTTCTAATTGTTTAGAGTTTAATTGTGTACGTCCTTGTGATGTTTTAGAAGCAATTTCAAAAATTAAGTCTAATTCTGTAGGTCTGGATGATCAGAATCTCAAATTCATAAAAATTATCTTACCGACAATATTAAAACCCTTAACTCACATAATAAACACTGCGATAACTACGTCAACATTCCCAGAAATGTGGAAGGTTGCGAAGATATTACCAGTTCCAAAAGGTAAAGATGAATTTAGACCAATTTCCATACTTCCGTACTTTTCGAAGATCTTCGAACAAATTCTCGCAGCTCAGATAAGCACCTTTCTTCACACTAATAAACTCTTAAACAACAAACAATCTGGATTCCGGAAAAATAGAAGCTGCACGACAGCAATAATAAAAATTGTTGAAGATATTCGTAGAAAATTGGACAGTAGCCATGTTACTTTATTAACATTACTTGATTTCAGTAAGGCATTTGACTCGGTCAACCACGATATACTCCTAACTAAGTTAAGCAAGTTGTACAACTTCTCTGATACTGCTACCAAGCTAATGCACTCTTACCTAAGCAAGAGATTTCAAGCAGTGTCAACCAAAACAAATACGTCCATGTTTTTACCAGTTACTCGTGGAGTGCCACAGGGCTCAGTCTTAGGGCCACTTTTGTTTACTGTTTATATTAATGACCTCCCTGATGTGTTGTCAATGTGTGAATTACATATGTATGCAGATGATGTTCAAATGTATGTTAGTCGTCTTGTATGTCAAATTGATCAATGCATTGATGCCTGTAATATTGATTTGTTAAATGTTAGTGAATGGGCCGAGAAAAACGGTCTGTGTATCAATCCATCTAAGTCTAAGTGTCTTGTTATATATAAAAGAAGTTTGGACACAAAAAATCTAAACAAAATTTTAATAGGCGGTACACAAATAATGGTTGTTGATTCGGCTGACAATCTTGGCATAACATTCAATAAAACTCTCTCTTGGCAAAACCACACGAATAAGGCGGTGGGTAAAACGTATGCTCTTCTTCGACAGCTGGCGTTAACGCAGCGTAAGAGTTTTGATAGCAAAAGCCTATGTTATACCAGTATTGTTTTATGGAGTTGAAATATTTGCTAAGTGTGATGCTGCAAGTCAGCACAAAATTAAGGTGGCATTTAATAGCATAGTAAGATATGCCTATGGGCTTTCAAGAACCGACCACGTAACAAGCTCAGCTTCGCAAATATTTGACTTAAGCCTTAATGCCTGGACCAATTATAAGCTACTATTATTCCTGCACAAAATAATAACTACAAAGCAGCCAGACTATTTGTATGATTTTGTGAGTTTTGCATCGTCCAGAAGAACCAACAATATCGTTTGCCTAAGAAACCGACTGGCTTGCACTGACAGACACTTCTTTGTAAATGCTGTTCGTCTTTGGAACTCATTACCACATGACATTAAGACAATTAGTAGCGCACAAACATTTAGTAGTACTTTAAAAAGCCATTTTCAGAGCATAGACTAATTAGACAACATTAAAAATATAAAAACAATGTCAAATAGTAATAGTCGATAGTTTTAAGATTCTAAAAATCAAAAATTGTTAATCTAATGAACACACTGTCGTGACTAGTGTCCTAAGATAGGTTAAAAAACCTGTAGCGCTAGGATGAATAATAATAATAAACACTTAAGGTCGCCAAACATGTAAGTCTTCCAGAGCAAAGAAACAATTTCCCAATTTCTCTATTACTCGAGCCTTTATCCATTGTGGGTTGAGTTTAGCATTTACATTTTGCTGAAAGTTGCTCTGAGAGAAATTTCGCCCAAACACTTTTTGGCCTACTTCTTTTGTCTCTGGTTCGGAGATTGTACTAATGGACACTTTGATTATATGCTTGAGAGATATTTTGTCTCAATTTTTTCCAAAGTAATTTTAGCTGATCGTCTCTTTGAAGAAGATTTTCCGGCTCATCCAAAAGATTAAATGCTTTCAGCAGATTGGAATGGGAACCATGAGTAGCCATATCAAACCCGTAAAGGGCATGGTATGGTGAGCAGCCAATACTTTGGTGAACTGAATTTCGCAAAGCGCAACTAATTGCGTATGTATGCATGTCCCACTCTGTATGATATTCTTTTAGATACGACCGAATAGCCGCAATGATTGAACGATTTAAGCGTCTTGATGCGTTTGATGGGGGTGAATATAGTGCGGTATAAGTATAAGTAATACCAAGGGAAGTTAACCACGCATTAAAATCTGCCGATTTAAATTGTGAACCGTTATCGCTAACTATCACCTCTGGGATACCATAAGCGAAAAATATGTGATTTTGAAGATACTCTTGGATAGCAGACGCTCTACATTTTTTCAAGGGACATAACCAGTAGAATTTCGATAAGTGATACAAGATAATTAGTAATCCTATATTCCCTGTCTTACTACGAGGATAGGGCCCTAAAATATCTACGAAGAGTCGCTGAAATGGACGAACAGAAACAGTGGCTTTACCAATGGGTGGCTTGAGCGTTTGGTTCCGAGGCGGGATCAAGCCCACGACCTCTTGCACTAGCCGCTGAGCCACCCGGCCACTTAGTCAACTCTGTTGGAACCCAAAATTTCCATCATCGTGCTGAGTCCTAGTATAAATAAAACTGTCGACAATTTTTAAGTCACGAAATTGACCTTCGTTTTGAAGAATCTTTATTTTTAATTCGTTGTAATCAGGACCTTCAAAATGCGGGGGGTTTCAGGTCTATTTATTTCCAAAGTCAAAATTATTCACAATGACTGTATCCCTGAAAGCGCATCGGGGACAATATTGTCTCGACCTCATCTATGGCTAACAGAAAACTTATAGCCTGGAAGTTTAGTGGCCCAACGAGCCAACCTTCCACTCAAATTTGGCTGCTTTATTAGCCAACCCAAGCTGGCATGGTCGGTAATGACCTCAAATGGTTGCAGTTCTAAATAGCACGGAGATCTTTCAATCGCTTCAAGTGCAGCGAAGCAATCGCGCTCAGTTGCACTGTATTGGCGTTGGTAAGAATTAATTGTTTTTGACATAAATGATACAAGTTGTTCAATGCCATCGTTAGTCGTCTGCACTAACACACCGCCAATACCGTAGTCGCTTGTGTCGCAGTGCAGGTAGATCTTCTTACTAAAATCGGGATTAATTAAGACGGATGCCGAAACTATCAGATCTTTTAGCTATTCAAAAGGCTGCTGGGCCGCCTCTGTCCACACAAATTTCTTTTTGGTGGATAAAAGCTCGGTTATGAGGAATGTGACCTCGGAGAAATTCTCTATTATACGACGGTATCATCCTACCAAGCCGAGAAATCCTCTCGCTTCTCGTAAAGTTTTAGGAGGTGGCCATGCCCTAATTAACGCAACCTTCTCAGGGTCCGTCAAAATTCTTCCGTTTCCTAGTCCCCAAGTATGGCACTTCTGAGACAAAAAATTCACTTTTCGACATGTTAAGGGTTGGATTAGGTTAACGAAATTGGTCTGACAGATGGATCAAGACAGCCAAATGTGAGTCAAAATCCTCAGAGACCACACATGTCGTCTAAACAGCCGAAATCGCCGTACTTCAAATCTGCGGGGACTAATTCGTCTATTAATCGGCACATGGTTTGTGGCGCATTACAGGGGCCGAGGGTAGTAAAGTAAAATGGGTTGTCAAGTTGACGCAGCCCCAAAGGGCCAAAGCCGAGTTTCTCTTAATTTTCATGGCTTGTGCGCTTCTAGTTTTCGCGCAAGAGAAAGGGACCTACAGCTTAACGCCGAATCCGAACGGCAGTTTGAGAAGCTTTTGCATGGCTAATTACTACAAAGCTGGCGCCAACAGCAGAGAGGGATGACCGGATGTAAAGTTTTTTCAAAGAAAAAACTTTTCATTAGATGTTCCGAGGCGGGATCGAACCCACGACCTCTTGCACAGCGGGCGCACACACTAGCCGCTGAGCAACCCAGGCGAGGGTCATTACTGTAAATTGATGCAGTGGAATCCACGGAATCGAAAATGCAGTAATGGCTTTAGACTCTGGAGTTAAGGGGATTTGCCAAGAGGGGTCCTTAAGATCCAATTTGGTAATTATATTTGCCTTAGATAGCCCCGCAAAGACCCCTTCAATGCTTGGAAGCAGATATGCATCCTTTTTTGTCACCTCGTTGATTTTGCGGGCGTCAAAGCATAGGCGAAACTTGGCTGACCTAAGTACGAGACTCATTGGAGAGCTCCTAGGGCTGTGCGACTTTTCTTTTAGCCCTAACGCCAGCATTAATCCTTATACATACATTATGTTTTCTACAGCTGGGAAGACTGGATAGAAACGCTCTTTAATTGGCTTTGAGGCTTCGACTTCTCTTTCGTGCTTAATCAAAGAAGTTTGGTCTAGCCCTTGCTTTTCAAAATTTGGAGAATCAGTAAAAGGGTATCTTTTTCAGATAAAGTATCTACGTCTGCTTCAAGTGACTCAATTGACGATATCAATCCTGGAGCGAGATTAAACTTTTTCCAAAAGTCTATTCCAAGAATGACTGCGAAATAAATTTAATAACAAAGAACGTTATGGTGTGCTCTAAGTCTTTGTATTTCACTTTAAAGGAAATTTAATGCAGAATAGGGTGACTTTTGCCATCAGCAGTTTTAATACTGGAGCAAAGTTTTCGAAATTGAGGATACTTAGACCAATCCATCTGAGCTAATTTTTCGCCTAGGGGGCTAATGCTGGCACCGGTATCAAGTAGGCCAAGCTCGTTAATCTAGAAATCTAGAAATTTTAAATGCGCATAGTGGCCTCCATCGGATGCATCATTGACAACTGCAGAAACGAGCAACTTCCGAACATTTTTAAGTTCTCTTCTAAACTGACACATGCGCAATGTCGAACGTTTTGGTTTTTCTCTTATGCAATGAATTTCGGAATCGAAAAATCTTGCTCGAACCACCATGTATCGATTTAATCGTTCGTCATACGGACTAATAGGTTGCAAAACAGGGGGGCTTGAATCATTTTTAATGCCTTGAGCAGTATGGTTTTTCTTCGCTGTTTGCCTGTGCAATTTTTAAAAGAGATTTCTCGGGATGACAAAAGAGCGAAACCTACTCTATAGATTCGGGTTTTAAGTTTTTCGATCGTTTTTTATATACATCTATATCAATCTATATCAATTCTAGCCACAGGAACCGAAGCTGCAGAAGCCTCTTGCTCCTCGACCGATAAAATTGCACGATTTAAGTTCTTATGCAAGTTAGGACATAAAGCCGAAAAATCACTTTTAAGGCAATCTCCAGTTTGAGCTTTAATTCGATACAAAAACTCCTGAACCGTAGGGCCTATAAAGGAGCCATCGAACTTTATATTCTACCCGTGAATAATCTGGGTTACTTTTTCTTTGCTTAAACCTCGTGTCGGATTGCTAGGCCTAGGCCATCCAGAAAAAAATGGCTTAAAGCCTCTGAAAGCTGTGGCTGTTGCTGCTGCCTACAAATATTTGTTTGGGGTCTAGGACTGGGTAAGTTTTCCAGCCTAAGATCGATGAGTTGTCCCTTTCTGGCGTATATTAAATCCAGGTTTTTTCCGGTGAAGACATTGCTGATGTTCTTACCTGCGAACTTTGGGTCTGAGCGCGTGGTTGCTATGCCAAAATTTGGTTCAAGGATATTAATATTCAACTCAGAAATCTTACGATTGATAAGATGCTCTGTAACCTCAGAAAATTTTTGACTATTAACTTTATTTCTGGAAGGAGCCCTGCGAGGATTCGTATTATGACGTCCTAGGGGGTGGTACTGTCTGGGTGGCGACCTCTACGAGTTACAGGTGGTACCAACTCGTCACTGTTTGAAGTGGCATTTAAAATCTGTGTTATGTTTAAGTCAGGTGGATGAGCTTCTGCGACATCAGTTTGACTTGGTGTTTTAGTGTTTGTTTTGCTCCGAGTGAAGTGTGTTTTCGGAATTGCTCTTAAGTTTTTCTTGTAATTGGTTGCTGCTATCTGCATTGCAGTAGGTGGATTTGTAGCAGATGGATTTGTAGCAGGTAGAATATTTGTAGTTACGGAGTTGGTGGCCTCCTCAGCTGTAGCTAATAGTTCCATCGCACGCAAAAGAGTTTTGCAAATTTGACATTCATGGGTTTTATTTACAAAAGGTCCATATCAAAATTATAAGACACTTTTATAATAGAAGAAATATGACGAACGAAAGAAAAACACATACGCAATGAAAATTTACCGTTGAATGCGATTTTTATCATTGTTTGGAAAAGTGCCGTTTATTTTGCGCTCAAGTCATAGAAATTTGCTAGCTTGCAGCTGTATCAGAATTATAAGACACAACGAAAACTAAGGCCACACTGTTAAAAAAAAAACAACTCCACTTGTAATTTTTTTTTGTTCACGATTGTAATTTAAGCAATTTGAAATAAAATGGGTCGATCAACAATGCTATGCGAGAAAGAAAAGGGCTTAATTCTTGCCTTTTCAAAGTCCTGCTTGAATATAAGCCAAATATCACGTAAAATCGGTCGCAGTCGCACAGCTATTGCCAATTTTTTAGGAGTCCTGAAGAATACGGCAAAAAACGTAGAACTGGACGAAAACCAGTGTTAAATGACCGTAGAAAGCGACGCATTATTAACAAAGCGAGCAAGTCAACCGCCTCATGCTCCCAACTTGCTGCACTTAGCGCAAAAAATGTGTCCACTATGACGGTCTGGAGAGTCTTAAATAAATCTGATCACATTGTGAGAGGTGTACATAAAAAAATTCCTCATTTGACAGCCCGCCACAAAGCAGCTCGGATCGAATTTGCACTAGAAAACTTCTCAACAAACTGGGCCTCGGTAGTTAATGTCGCATTGTTAGTTTTCATATTTCTAATCAATTTTATTTTGTTTAGGTGATTGTTTCGGATGAAAAAAGTTTAATCTACGAGGGCCGTTCCAGAAACAGCCGACCTAACTACTAAAACACAAAAATTTATCATTTTCTTTTTATTTTTCAACATAGGATTCTTTTAGGTCGACGCACTTTTCCCAGCGATGTTCAATAGCTTCAATACCTTTAATATAATAAGAACTGTGAAGCTCTTTAAAATAGGCATTAACCTCGGACTCCACCTCTTCATTGTTGCCAAATCTTTTTATTCCGAGCCATTTTTTCAAGTTTGGAAATAAGCAATTCAAATTTTAATTCATTAATTTTAGCGATTGCAACGGCAGAGGTGTGAACCGGCGCATTGTCATGATGGAACAGCAAACGCGGCACCCATCTTGCGCATAACCTTTTCATGTCCAATTTTTCGTTCAATATGCGATGTACAGCACCTTTTGAAATGCCCACACATTCAGCTAACTCACGAACTTTCAATCGCCGGTCACTCAATACACATTTTTTAATTTTGGCCACCATTTCTGAAGTGGTCACCTCATTTGGACGCCCATTACGATGTTCATCTTCTCAGCTCAAACGAACTCGCTTAAACTCAGTCACCCAATATTTTATTGTTGTAAACGAGGGAGCAGAATTACGTAAGGTAGAATCCAGCTCCTTTTTAATATTGGTTGGACTAAGACCTTTTATGAAAGTATGAAAGTATTGTATCACATAACGATGACCAATTTTGTCCATGTTTGCAAATCGATAACAAGCGTTCTCTATTAAAATCGACTAAAAAATACTGTGCAAAGTAAAGGTACCAAACTTCAAACTTAAGCTTTTAATAGTCGGTACTTCCCCTTTTTTAATATTTTTTGTGAACATTTTCCAACACTACTGTGCTAGGTCGGTCATTTCGGGGACGGCCCTCGTAGATGGGCCAGATGGATTTCGTCATTACTGGCGTGATTTAAGAAAGGACCCCCTTTAGTTTTCGAAAAGAAATTTTGGTGGCGGGTCAGCAATGGTATGGGGATCATTCAATAAGTTTGGAAAGCTGGATTTGCAATTTACGAGCTCCAGAATGAATAGTGCAGACTACATTCGAGTATTTGTATTTATTAACCTTCTTTCTAACGCTGAAGTAATCGGAGTTACTTAAATTACTAGCATTAGTCACAATAGCACAATATTGGGCATTAGAACAGATGTTGTTGGACCTAACTTAACAATTAACATTTTGACACAAGAATTCTTATTAAAAATTTTTTGATTGAAAATAGTATTAAACAATGGGCGTGTTTACAAGCACACACCAAACAACTAACATAAATCAACAATCACGAAAAAGTGTTTGGCTGCTGGTGAAAGGTTTTTGATAGAATTTGCAGCCAACAAAACTATCGATATTTTTTATTGGTGGAAGTTTTGAACTTTTGACCGCAAATAAAAAAAATATTAAAATATGAATAACATCAAGTACAATCCATTACTTTGGATGTGACTGTCGTCAAAAACGCCGATATGGCGAAATTTCGACCTCTTCGGTGGCGACTTGGTTGTCTCTGGTTGTCCCATATTGGCTACTTGTAAGCGAAGTGGAGAACTCCTTGCAGATGACCCTTATTGTGGAGTTTCATGCGGCCAGGTTTGAGGAATCATCTGGGGGGCCTTCTTGCAGCTCCATGATAGACTCGGAGGAAAGCTCTCTCCCAACCGATTTGGATGAGATGCAGAGCACGAACACTCGAGACCATTTTTTGCGGGAGGACCCAAGATTGTGCTGCACTGTCTATGCATTGCACTGGGAGTTTATATAGTGCACATGCTGCAGCAGGATTGGCCGTGTGCCATTGAGGTGATCAATAAGTTCCAGCAGCAGCGTATACCATATGTCAGTGAAGATGTGCAGCTCTGGATCATGCTAGAGGTGCTGCAGGCCATACCGGAATAGGCACAGGTTATTCACACCTCGGTGAAGCGAGTCATCTTTAGGGCAGAGCTGGGCAAGCGGGTGCCGGTGGTGTGGCAGACAGGCGAGACTTATGTATTTAAAGCTGCAAATGAGACGCAGTGAATGGGACGCGGTGTGCGTGGGTGTGGGCACCTGTATTAAGAACATTGGCTACTCCATTGAGGGCTTTTTGGTATGTCGAAACGGTCAGCTTCTGATGAGAGGGACTCTCGTTTTGCCAACGTCCAAACTGCAAAAAGCAAATACGATTCCTTGCCCATTTTGTTTTAGTTTCTACAAAATTTATTCTTTGTTTATTGCAGTCAGCTGTTTGCTATCGATAACAATCACAAATCAAATCAATCTAACAAAGAAATACTTTGATGGATTTGCATCTAGCACAATCTAACAAAATTAGTCGATTTTTGGTTATTGATCTATGCTGGTGAACACGCCCAATAATTAGATTTTTGATATTTATTATTAGATTATAATTAATTAGATTTAAGATGAGTTATTATGTTTCGTTTAAATAGCGGTACACTCCTAATTGTTTTAATATTATTGGGCAGCATATTCCAAAGTCGAACAGCAACATCACTTCTTTGATTATCACTACAAGATAGCCTATTTCGGACTGCTATAAGATTGTTTGTTCTTCTGGAGCCTGCAAAGCTTAACAATTCATAGAGATAGACTGGTTCCCTGGTTGTAATTATTTTGTGAATTGGTATTATTGTTCGCAAATCTATCCAGGAATTCAGGTCCATGTCAAAGATTTGTGCTGCATATGTCGAAATATGGTCAGTAGGCTTCTTATTAAATACAAATGCAATGTTTTTAAAAGCTACGTTAAGTTTTTGCTTGCTTACAGCATCACTTTTTCCGAAAACTTCAATCCTATAAAACAATGCTGGAATAAGGTAAGTTTTTACAATTGTGAGCTTAGTCTTTATTTGCATGAAGTCTCGGATGAGTCTAAGCTGGCGAAGGTGACTGTAAGTTTTACCAATTGCGCAATTAATATGATCGTTCCATGTAAGTTTATAATTAATAGTAATACCTAGGTTCGTAGCACGGTCAAGTCACCACATAGTCAATAAAAGAATTATTTATTTTAAGTTTCGGCAAGTTGCTTGTGTTGATCTTTTTTTTTATAAATGACCATGCACTTGGAATTCGACGGGTTGATGTGGAGTCCATTTTTCCTAGCCCATTCGCCAACTAATTCTAGTTCGCTATTAAAAACATTTATACATTCAGATATTTCACTAACCGGACGACTCATATAGATTTGTAGATCGTCAGCATATATTTGGACATCGCATTTTGACAGTACATTCGGTAGGTCATTTACATAAATTGAAAATAATAATGGCCCAAGAACTGAGCCTTGAGGAACTCCACGATTTGTTATTAAAAATGACGAGGTCTGTGGAGAGGTTACGACTGCTTGACTTCGACCAGTTAGGTATGATAGCATTAATTTATTAGCCGTGGTGGAAAAATTATAGAGTCTTTCTAGTTTTGTGCATAGAATTCGGTGATCTACGGTGTCAAATGCCTTACTGCAGTCCAGTAGAGTTAGGAAAGCAGCATGGCTTTTGTCGACTTGTCTTCTAATATCTTCAGTCACCTTAAGTATTGCAGTGATACAGCTACGCTACGCAGTACGCAGTAGAGTGTTTTCTATAAAAAAAACTTGTTGTGTGTAAATCAATAGCTCGAAAATTTTTGAAATGAAAGGTAAGATGGAAATCGGCCTGTACTCATTACTTCACCGACTTGGGAACGTCGAGGTTGTTATTGAAGTATTGCAAATGTGCGTTAAGCGGCCCATACACCGCACAAATTTTTGCGCAAAACGCTTATGTGTGTTAGTGAAATATGACTGTATGCGTCACTCGCACGCATTTGCGCAAATCGAGACCGAAATCAAAAACGTTTTGATTTTTTGGGTTCTTTGCGCAATGTTTTGTGTGGTGAGTGTGCGATTTGCGTAAATTCTGCTTAGTTTGCAGCAAGTTGTTGTTGGAAAAAGAAGAAGAAGCGCTTGCTTTGAACTGAAATTTGTGCAAATTCTGGCGTAGTGTATGGGCTAAGTGCGTGTGAATTTTGCGCAAAAATTTGTGTGGTTTATGGGGGGCTTTATATGACTAAGGGTTTTTGGAATCAGGATTTTAAGAACTTCGGATCGATATTATCATGACCAGTAGCATTTTATTTTATTTTTAGAATAGCCTCTAAGACGTCACACGGGCTAACACAGGAGAAATTAAGACATTTATTACAATTATTATACGGTCCAGAATTCAGGTACGAGTTAAATAGCACTTCAGGTTCTAGAGAATGAGTTTGCACGAAGGTCCGATTAAGTTCATTAACTTCTATATCATCAACCTTTTCAGGTCGCTGTTTTCCCACCCCAAAATTTTTTAAGTCTTTCCAGAACTGTTTCGATGATGTTAGGTTGTTGAATTTCTCAAAATAAAATGCCTTTTTAGATGACTTGCATAGCTTATTGACATCGGCTCTGTATTTAATGAATGACTGGTGGAGTTCTGGGGTCCTGTACCTTTTCCACCTTTTATAAGCCTCATCACGTAACCGAATGTGCCGTTTTATATTTTCATTCATCCAAGGTTTAAGTTGGGTCTTAAGCTTTTTGCGTTTAAGTGGCACATATTTGTCGTAAAGATATTCGAAGTTATGGTGGAATTGGTCCAGTTGATCATCTACATGAGGGAGCGAGTATATGATGTCCCAGTTACATAAATTAAAGTCGTATTCAAGAGAAACATAGTCAATATGTTTATAGTCACGGTATTCAAAGGAATAGTCGTCCGTTTCGAGAACTGATCTGTAGGTAAGGAAAATTAGGTCGTGCTTGGCGAACGCTGGGACAGACAACTGGATATACAGTAGAATTTTGTTTGGATCATCAATGAAGTACACATCTAATAACGTGTCAGAAGTGTTAGAGAAGTGAGTGGGTGTTGTGGTATTAGCCTTTTTCTGATCAAGGGATGCAAAATCTGTCGAAAGTTGCCTTTCGGTTAATATATCACTGTTAAAGTCGCCTGTTACAATAATATCCGTGTTTGACCCATACCTGTTAAGTTGCCATTAGAATTACTAATCAATTAAATTATTTTTGGAAAATAGTCGTAGTGATTATATAGTTTGCTGGTGAAAAATTTATGATTATTTAATGGTTACGATTAGAAATAATCAAAAATAATGGAAAATTACCATAAATTATTAAAAATAATTGAAAATAATGGAAAATAATCGTTTCCATTATTTTCCATTATTTTCCATTATTTCCATTATTTTCCATTATTTCGACTATTTGAGACTATTTTGAGAGAAACAAATTATTTTCAACATCACATTTAATAACAATTAAATTAAACAGAAATATTAAACATATTCAGAGTTTGCCTTCATTAAAACTAATTTTTCGAATGAAAAATCAGACAATGATTGGCGCCTAGGGCTGTTTATAATACCAGCAAATGAAACAGACGCTTTACAGGAGCCGAAGATGTTAAAGGCGTGTTGAAAGCAATATACGCTTTTTTTAAAATGCCATATTTTAGCCATATATCTTCCGAGCTAGCATTATCACTCATCGCATCGGGCTTGGCACCCGATAGGCGTATCCCCACCCGCCAATGAAAACTAACACAATGCCTCGGATACGGACCCCCCCCGACAACGACCCACGCAAACGTTTTAAGGACCACGATTTGAGGATATGCACCTGGAATGTACGCACCCTCAATAGAGAGCGCGCGGATTCCAAGCTGGTGGATGTCCTCGAGGAACATTCGGCGGACATTACCGCACTTCAGGAAATAAGATGGACTGGACAGGGGTGTAGGAGGATAACATCCGAAACCAACGCCCCATGGGAGATCTACTACAGTGGACATGATTCGAAGCACGAGTTTGGTTGCGGCTTTGCAGTCAACAAAAGACTGTGCCGCTCTGTCATCAGCTTTACACCAGTTGACAAGCGACTTGCCGCACTCAGACTTAAGGCAAAGTATTTTAATATTAGTCTTATCTGTGCGCACGCCCCGACAGAAGAAAAGAACGATTCGGAAAAAGACGAATTCTATGAGCGCCTAGAAGACCTATATGAGCGCTGCCCCGATCACGACATCAAGATCGTGCTAGGCGACTTTAACGCAAAAATCGGGAGAGAAGAAGTTTATCGCCCGACTATCGGCCGATTTAGCCTTCACGATGATTCCAACGGAAATGGAGAGAGGCTAATAGACTTCGCTTCGGGCCGGAACATGGTCATTAGTAGCACCAGATTTGAACACCGCAACGACCACAAGGCGACCTGGAAGTCCCCTGGTCAATCAATACGAAACCAGATTGATCACTTTGTGATAGACGGACGGCACTCTTCGAGTGTTCTAGACGTACGTGTGCGCCGAGGAGCCAATATTGACTCGGATCACTACCTTGTTGCAGCCAAAGTACGCACACGGCTCAGTGTGGCACATGCCGCACAGTCTAATACACGCCGAAAGCTGAACGTTGAGAAGCTGCAATCACAACGGACATCCGAAGCCTACTCAGAAAAACTCACCCAGCTGCTCAGGGAAACCCCACCTGGCCCTCCTGGTGTTGACGAACAGTGGAAGCATATTTCACACTCTATGAGTACAGCTGCCAAGGAGATTCTCGGTTTCGCCGAAAACTCCCGAAAACAGTCATGGTACGATGATGAGTGCCGCCGCGCTACTGCAGAGAAAGACGATGCCTACAGGAGAACTCTGCAGTCGGGAGCAACGCGGGCTGTTAATGAGAGATACCGGGAGAAAAGGAGAGAGGAGAAGCGCCTTTTCAGAAGGAAGAAAAATGAGCAGGAAAAGCGCATGAGGGAGGAAGTCGAAGTGCTGTTCGGAAGGAGTGAGACTCGAAAATTCTACCAAAAGATTAGGCAAATAACCGAAGGTTTTAAGCCCAGAGTCACACTATTGAAGGACGAGCACGGAAATCTGGTCAGAAATCCGGAAGTGGCACTAGACAAATGGAGAAACTATTTCTCTAACCTGCTGGGAGGTGATGAACACAATGCCGCCTCTGGGGAAGTAGCGACACCACCAATCGATAACATAGAGATAGATCCGCCGGACCATAATGAAGTCTTGTTAGCCATAAAAAGGCTAAAAAATAACAAATCTGCTGGCGCTGATGAGCTGCCTGCTGAATTGTTCAAGGCTGGCGGTGAGGAGCTGGTAAGGTGCATGCACCAACTCCTATGCAGAGTATGGTCCGAAGAAAGCATGCCCGAAGATTGGAACCTAAGTGTACTCTGTCCAATATTTAAAAAAGGAGACCCTGCGGTTTGCGCCAATTACCGCGGGATCAGTCTCCTTCCCATCGCATATAAGGTTCTATCATGCATCCTATGTGAACGTCTAAAGCCGAGAATAAGTGAACTGATTGAACCTTATCAGTGTGGCTTTAGACCTGGCAAATCCACCACGGACCAGATATTCACACTGCGACAATTCTGGAGAAGACCCAAGAGAGATGTATCGACACCCACCACCTTTTTGTTGACTACAAAGCCGCCTTTGACACGCCGATAAGGTCAAAGTTCTTTGAAGCCCTGTCTACCTTTGGTATTCCAGCAAAGTACGTTCGACTTTGCATGATGACGTTGAGAAGCACACAAAGCTCCGTCAAAATAGGTAAAGACCGCTCCGAGCCTTTCGATACCAAAAGAGGTTTTAGGCAGGGTGATACCTTATCGTGCGACTTCTTTAATCTACTGATGGAGTACATACTGCGCCAGTGCCCAAATGCTAACAGAACGGGCACCATCTTTACCAGAGATAACATGCTACTTGCATATGCCGATGATATTGACATCATCGGCAAAAGCGAATCTGTGGTAAAAAAGGCGTTCTCAGAGATAGAGAAGCAGTCAAAACTTATGGGCTTAGCGGTAAATGAGGATAAGACGAAGTACCTACAATCAACGCGCAGTGAGTCTACGCTTGGACAATCTGTTGCAATGGGAGACTACAGCTTCCAGGTTGTTAAGGAATTTGTCTACCTCGGCACGACGATTACCAGCGACAACAACACCAGTCTGGAAATCCGAAGAAGAATAACTCTTGCAAACCGATGTTATTACGGGCTCAATAAGGAGTTCAAGAGCAGAGCCCTCTCTCGGAAAACGAAAATTGCGCTATACAAGTTGCTTATCATCCCAGTCCTGCTATACGGCGCAGAAGCATGGACAATGTCAAAAAAGGATGAGGCGGCAATTGGCGTGTTCGAGAGAAAAGTTCTTCGGAGGATTTATGGACCTCTAAACGTTGGCGGCAAATTTCGCATCCGAATGAATCGCGAACTGTATGAGCTCTATGGGGACACTGACCTAGTCAAGCGCATAAAACAACAGCGGCTGCGCTGGATAGGACATGTTACCCGTATGGATGATAACGCTCCAGCAAAGCGTGTGTACAATCGGCATGCGATAGAGTTGGGAGGCATTCCCCCGCCTGGTCGACCAAAGCGGAGATGGCGTGACCAGGTGCAGGGAGACATTGCGAAACTGGGAGTGTCCTTCTGGTGGAATGTCGCTCGGGACAGAGGCGAGTGGCGGGCATTAGTGGCAGCGGCCGAGACCGTAAAACGGTTGTGATCGCCAAAAAAGAAGAAGAAGAAGCATTATCACTCAAATAGCTAAAGAGCTGATGGCAAATTAAAGACCGTTGTGTCGTGCGTAGTTCATCTTGAGATGCACGCAAGTGTTGACTGCGCTTTGCCTGTTTCCATTCTGGGCAAAATAGTCTCAAATAGTCGAAATAATGGAAAATAATGGAAATAATGGAAAATAATGGAAATAATGGAAAATAATAGAAAATAATGGAAACGATTATTTTCCATTATTTTCAATTATTTTTAATAATTTATGGTAATTTTCCATTATTTTTGATTATTTTTAATCGTAATCATAAAATTATTGTGTGAAACCGAAAATAATCGCAATTTAATCATTAATTCAACTTTTAAACAAAAATAATCTAATTAATAATGACTACAATTAATAATCATTATTTAACAGGTATGGTTTGACCAAGTAAGAGTGGTAAGAATACTTAATACATTTGAATAATCAAGGTCTGTACACGCATCCTATTAGAATTTTGGTAGGGCTTGTACTATTGAATACCTCTATAAAGAGGTACTCAAGTTTACTTTCTACCTCTTGTTTGCAGACTACATTGACCTTTAGGCCACTTCTGACATAGATGACCACTCTACCAGCATGATCAACTCGATCAGACCAAAAAACATCATATCCCTCACAACTAATTAACGAATTACTGATATCAGACACAAACTACGTTTCGGAAACGCAGATAACATCAATACCTGAATTCACAAAAAGATACCTGAGCCGACGTTAGCGGGGGGTTTGGTCATCCATTTCACTTGGAGAGAGTACGGAACTCTGCTCCGGGTCTGAGTGCATCTCGCCATCTAGCTCTCTAAGCTTTTGCATGCTCTCAATGCAGATAACAGCATTGCTCTCCCCTCGCTTTACGTGGACTATGGCACGTCGTGTAAAGACTGCAGAGAGACGCTTTTGTCGTTTCAAGCGCATTGCCTCTTAAAAAATTTCGTACTGCTCTTTTGAAAGCTGATCATTGATGTAAATTTGGGCAGTGCAGTTGAAGCCTATTAGTCCTAAGTTTAGTTGGTTCTTGGTCCCGCGCCTGTAATTGCCGATCGCAAGCAGAAATATAATTTTTTCTCTGATGTGGCTGAATTTAATTATTATGATGGGATCCACAATAGTACGCGCGTTTCTTGAAGGCCTCATTCTGAAGATATCGGCGACTTGAGGCGGCGGTGTATGTTCCAAAGAGGAGCAGAGCGAGTGGAACATGACCTTGACATCTTCCCCTTGGGTAGACGGCACTCCATGTAAGCGAAGATCAGGTGCCAAGTTTTCGTTTTTCTTAAACTCAGCTATAGCTTTTAGCTGCGCCACCTGGTCTTTCGTGGAACGCATTTCGACGATCTCACCTTCAAGCTGCTGCACACGCTGGAGCAGCAGCTGCATCTCTCCAGCCATCGAGTTGAGCCGGTCATTAAGAGTGACCATTATGCGCCCCTCCATTCCACGCATGCTGTCAGTAATGAGCTTAGCCTGCTCAGTAAAACGCTTATTGATGCGCTGCATCATGTTGGTGACAGACTCGTCCGAGGATTTACCAGCTTTAAGGTCAGTTGACGTCTTCTCACGGACGCGTTTTTTTGGTGGCCCCATTTCGCAGTGTAGTATAATCAACCGTTATTTGAAAGATTGAGTGTCAGTTCTTGCTTTTTGGGAAATCTCGCAAGACGTGTCTACAAGGAAACCACAAGCTACGACAGTATTAGCAAGCTTAAAAGTGCGATTTTAAGAGAACGGAACCTCCTTGAACCGCAGTTATTAGTGAATCTGATAGATTCAATAAAAAAAAGAATTTTTGATGTTGGAAGATGTAGGGGATTGACAATTAATCTCTAAATCAGTGGTTTGAATTAGTTTAAATGTTATTTTTTTTATTCCTATAGACTTTAAGTGTTAAAACTATAAGTGTCTTATCATTTTGATAAAGTTTAAAATGCCACTTATTTTTTATTTTGCTAAAAAAACACACTATAACAGTTGGAACAATAAATATATTTGAGTTGAATAGTTTGTCTCCATCGTTTTAATATGAGTGAGCGACGGTTTATGCAATACGTTAAGATATCTTGAAAATTATATTCAAAATAAAAGGTGTCTTATTATTTTGATATGGCCTTATGTGACTATACACGTTCGGTGAAACGAATGCTCACATTTGGTAATTACGCTATCTTCAGTGTCAAGTAAGTCTTGGGAACAAATAGTATACTTTATTCCCGGACAGTCATCTTCTTGGTTCAGGTTTTCGTTACTACGTATCCGTACCATATTGGTATGTGAATTCAAAAAATATTGATTTTTAAGATTGAAAAATGTTCATAAAAATAATTCTAAATCCTCTTTTTCTTGGCTTAAATAAGGTGGCGAGTAGTGTAGACCAGGGACAGGCAGATTGCTATCTCGAGTGTATAGGAAAAGTCTGAAAGCAGCGCACAGCACAAAAAGAATCAGTTGCTGTTCAGCCGTCAACAGAGCACGACCGCGCTGCGCAACGTTTTGCTATTACACTGAGCGAAAAATGTTTAATGAAGAGTGGGAGAATAAGTTTTTTTATAAAAAATATGGACGGGGATGCGCAATGCGTAATCTGCTATGAGATTACCAGTCAATGTACACTGTTTTGCACTGAGCGACACTATACAACAAATCACGATGCCTTTGAAAAGTTATTGAGCGAACGCAAAAAATTTAAAAACTAAAAGCTAAATTTTTTCTGATCTTTGTAGCCGACAAAATTAAACCCAATAATTTAGAAGCCGATGTTGTTGCATTAGCTTTAGCAAAGCAATGTCATCCATTTTCAGATGGTTTGTTTTTTAAAAACATTATGATAGATGTATTGAAACGGTTTGGAGAAAAAAGTCAAGAAATAATGAACCATTGTCAAGATATTCCTTTATCACCTCGTACCGTCATCCGTAGAACTGAAGAGATAAGCAAATTCATCCATTGTGCAACTGGAAAAAGACTCATGAACTGCAAATATTTTTCTGTTTCGTTGGACGAAAGTACTGATATTAATAATATTTGCCAGCTTATAATCTGCATTAAGACTGTCGATCAAAATTTGTTCTGCTTTGAAGAAGTTTTTGACGTTATTTCGCTACATGGTCATGTTACGGGGCAAATTTTATTTGATGCATTCATGACAAAAGTGTTCTCGACAACGGATAAAAGCAAACTAAGTTGCGTTTGTACAGATGGAGCTAATGTTATGAGAGGGAAAAACAAAGGTCTAGTGGGGATTCTTAAAAAGAACGGAATTTTTTGCCCAACATTCCATTGCATCATTCATCAGGAAGCCTTTTTTGCTAAGGAATTAAAAATGATTTCTGCTATGAACATTTCTGTGAAAATAATAAATAAAATAAAAGGTGGACATAACGCGTTGACACATAGAAAATTTAAGGAATTCATAAAAGAATTGGATGCAGAACATGGAGATCTTCTAATGTTCACAGAAGTACGGTGGCTCAGTAAAGACAAATGCTTGCAGCTTTCTAAAAACGGTTGAAAAAGGCACAGAAGATCTTCTTTTTTCGCTTCAAAACGAGGACTTTTTATTGGACTTGGCGTTCCTCTGCGATATTACAAGAATGTTAAACGACCTCAATCTATCCCTACAAGGTAAGAATAAAAAAATCTTTGAACTAGTCAGATTAGTAGACAATTTTGATAAAAAAAACTATCATTATTAATTCACCAACTTAAAAACAATAGCTCTGTCAACTTAGAAAAAACATCCCTTATACTTTCTGAATTAAAAATCAATAGTTTTGTCAAAATTCAGGAATACGCTGAATTAGTCCATTTTAATTTTTATCAATTTTTACTATGCTTTTTTTCCTTACTCTTATTATAATTTTAGCATACGGAGCAATTCCATTTCGATTTATTTAATTTTAAATTGAATACTAAATATGGTTTTCATACCCTTGCAGAGGGTATAATAAAATCTTTGAGTTGTTTCACACAAGTCTACTAAGTTTTCTCAAAATCGGATGTCTATTGCATATATTCAAGCTGCAGGGGTATATAAACTTCGGAAGTTAACTTTCCTCTATTTTTCTATTGACGAAAACAAGTTAAAAAACTAATTATAATATTGATTTTCCATAAAAGTGGTGTATTCAAAGTGGAAGAAAAAATTTTTACTTTTTGCAACACACTAATTTTTTGAAGTGTAAAGCAAGAGAACGTCAAGAGCATCGTCTACTTCGTGTTGTACACACGCACACATACGCAATGCAAAAATGTAAGTGTATTTTTTTCCTGGCTCTGGTGTAGACTCTGCACTCTTAGGAAGATCATGAGCAGCTTCTTTATTAAACCAGGAAAACCAGGCATTAATTGAGTTCTAATTATTTTCAAATTTGTTGCTTATTAAGAGGACGAATCCAAGGATTTTCCTTTAGAACGTTTTCCTAAATAACTAACAGCAAAGTCGGAAAAAAATTCTTCACAAAAAAAATGATGGAAATTTGAGTTTTTATTGACAGTCGAACCAATATTTATTTAAGTACCAATAACAGCTGATAAAGTTTCCTCATGTGTCCGTTTTAAGCATAAAGAATATACGAAATCTATCAAGGTAGCGGACGATAATTTGATCATAGTCAAATCTCGTACGTCCTGCTGGCCTATGGGTATTTAAATTCAGATGCTCATTATTTAAGTCAGCTAAGAAAAAGGAAATTAAAGTTAGAAAGAAAGTAGATAAGATTAAAGTTAGAGAAATGTCGGGCATTCTAAAGAGAAATAGAACTAGCAGACCTAAATTTAAAATTTAGTACCTTCGTACTGGGGGTACGTGGGGCTACGTGTTGGGCGCCAAATATGAAATATAACCAGGCAGCTTTAAGGCTGCTGCATGGTCCAAGTAATATGCCAGCTCAATGCTGTATACCACAATCCTTCACCCGAACGACTGACAATCTCATCTTATGACTCAGACCCATAACACTTCCACAATACACATTAAGAAAATCCCTTAAAAGCCTTCGATCACATAGATGCAAACTCACAGCATGTAAAAAAGAATAGAAAGCAAAAACTTTTGATTAAGAGAGAATAAAAGAAAAAAAGAGAGAAAAAGAGAGAAAGCGAAATGAGATAGAGAAAGAGAGAAAACAGACCTACATTTAATAAGCTACTACGATGGTTTCGTAGCTTCGCTTCTGCACCCACCCAACCTGTGATTTCCTATAGCGGTCACTTTGTTTGGAAAATCCCGAAAACGGCTTACACCGCTTTATTCAACCCTTCAACCTTCAAGGATGGTAATGGTTTATCAAAATCCAAAAATTCATTTTCTATAACAGGCTTAATATAATATCATTAAGGTTTAAATAGCTCCATGACTAAGCTGCTCAGCTTAAGTTAAATATAACAAGAAAGTGGCCAATCTAATTTAATGTAATTTAATATCTCTCGTGTTGAAGCAAATTTTATATCATTCTATGGCTGTGCCTATGCATATGTTTTTGTCGCTTTATTTTTATAAGAAAAAGTCTGCAGCTGTTCTATAGCAAAACCCTCAAGCTGGGCTTTGTTTTATTTACGTAAGCTTAAACATATTGATATGTTTGGTGATTTGTATATTTGCACTGCGAACCAAACCTAAAACTTTTATGGGCCTTGCTCTTGAAAAAAACGAATATTGCGTTCAAAACAAACAAAATATGCAAAATTAAACGGGAAAAAGTATGCGCATGCGTGGGTGTCAGTATGTGCTCTTACTAAGCAGCCAAGTCACAGCTGATTGATCTACAGGTTTTATTATTTGCTGATAGCAAAAACATTAGCCAATTTGTGTGTCGCACTGCACTTACTTTTGTTTTCTCTTCTCTTCAAATTGCATGGTGGAATAATCAATAAAAATAAAGGCATGCCAAATATTACTCACCCATCTGATGAAAAGTTGAAGGCCTCCGAGTTCTTTGATGGTTTGTTTTTGTTTGTTGAAAGAAATTTTAATGATAAGTGCACCATGGCTAGGTTGTTGATTTGGAAATAAAATTACCAAGGCCCGATTTCTCAATGTTCGGTTAGCCAACTTGACAGGCAGTTTCACCGAATTTGCGTGTCTCATGCTGTGTGTGGCACAACCGGAGGAACAGACTTAACCGCTGCTCGAGTACTGGTTAAAGTTAACCGCGAGTTCAGTGCCGATGGCCCTTAACAAGGCCTACAAAACACTGCTTTTGACGAGCTCAAAAAAAAAACGTATTCATTCTCAAAATCACGAAAAATTAATATTTTTTTTTTAATTTTCGTGATTTTGAGCATGAAGACGTTATTTTTTTTAGTGTGGTCGAAAGAAGTGTTATGTAGGCCTGGTTAAGAGCGACAGAAAACAAAGAAGTAAAATTCCAAATAGTTTATGAGATATAGACCTGACTTTTTCAAAAAAGTAAATTTTCCTATGAAAACTTCAGGAGTCTTTTACAAAAAACCTTAGCCAATCAGACCAAACCCAGCCAGGGTTATTCAACTACCATAGTTACCTTTCAAATTTGGTGGGTCTCGTTGGTATCAAAAAACTTTTGATGAAAAATGGTTTTAATCAGTCCAGGTTCCGTAGTGGTTGGAGCAGTGCCTCAGCAATATTAAAACTAACTGAAGATATTAGAACAAATGGACAATAGGCAAGTCACTTTTCTCACCCTGCTTGACTTCAGTAAAGCGTTTGATTCAGTGAACCATAAGATACTCTGTACAAAATTTCCAAAACTATCTAATTTCTCTGACGCCTCACTCAAACTTCTCTCCTCCTATCTCAGTAATCGTCGTCAGTCGGTCGTAACATCATCTGACTTTTCAACCTTTCTTGTGACTAAGCGCGGTGTGCCTCAAGGTTCCGTTCTTGGGCCACTGTTATTTACTGTGTATGTAAATGATCTTCCTAGTATATTGTCAAATAGTGAAGTCCATATGTACGCTGATGATGTCCAAGTGTATGTTAGTGGTCCGTTAATTAGAATAAGTGAATGTTTAAATGTATATAATCCCAGTCGGACTTGACACTGAAAAAGGCAGATCTTTCCTACTTATTTTTATTCTCTGCACCAGAGGTACACAGAGTATAATAAGTTTGTGCAAAAGTATTTAACAGCCAGAAGCAACCATCTCCGATCCTATGAAGTATTTATATTATGGTCAGCATCAACAGCCGAGTCGAGTCCGTAGAAACAAACTGATCTCAGAGATAGTAAGAGATGGAGGTTTGACATGTATGGGACAAAAACTTCTTATACTTTCAGGCAGATCAAGTTTATTTTTAATTTTTGCCAAGGCCCCTCCCGCCCCGCAAAGTTGAAAACATCATATCTCCCACAGTTTTATAGATAGAAGGCTTGTTTCTTTATCGATCCGCCAAAGGAATGGTAAAGATCGGATGAGCGAGTTATAAGGAAAACAAACAAATTTGGCCAGCAGCGGTCGTAACGGCGATGGGCAGTACTTCACAGGACTTTCTTACTTGTTCACCGAAGAAGTAGGTCCAAAAACCGGAAAAGATCCATTCGCTTTTGTTAAGGCGTGAAAATACATCCTTGAGAACGTTTTCTTCGCATGTATTTTTGATGTTGCTTCGTCAATCGTTCGGGACTCCTTTCCAATTTCTCTTTTTCAAAGAACGGTTCCAGATGTAAATTCGTCGGAAGGGTAAGGGTAAGGCGTTCGCTACTAAAACTATGTGTAAATAACACGTTCTATTGGAAGCAGCTTTGGATGGCTTAAAAAACAGCATGCTAGACACTTGAATTTTTATATAATATCGAAATAAAACCATGTTTATAGAAATTTTCATTTCAATCAAATTCTTTTAGTATTTATTTAATCAAGTTAAATAAATAGTCCAGTCAAGTTAGAATTTTTCGATGCATATAATTTAGACCAGCCCGATTTTTGATATGTGGTAGGGGACAGTCTAAAAGCCTTAAGTTGAAATTTGTGTCAATTTGTGGCATTGGGAACGGCCGCTATATTGCAAAACGCGAATTGGCCCATAACTCTGAAAGTATTGCTTTTAGACAGAAATTTTCAAAGAGAAAGTTAAGGATATTAACATTACCTTTCTTTTTTGTTCTCACAAATTTTTTTTGCGGGCAATGGTTTTCAATTATATTCGATAAAAAATGAATTTTTCACCTTTATCCCATTTTTCTTGTTTCCGGTGAGTCCTACGCACAATTGCTTCATAATATCAATAAATGTGAATAAAATTTGCAACAACTTTCGGGCATAACATTTTGCTTTGCGATAAAGCGTTACAGAACTATAGCTTATCAAATATTGAATCGTCTCGTTTCTTGCCGGTAACAGTTCGAAAAATTAAACTTTTTTGAAAGACCCGGGATGTAACCCTGAAATTCTGATAAAAAGTACTTTTGTGAGCATCACCTCATAACCAGTTTTTTAACTGGACCATAGGTTCGCGTTCTATGCGTAATTTTGTACCAGCAACACACAGCGACAACAACATTAACTCAATTGTTCAGGATAAAAATCTTCAAAGTTCAGGAAATATGGACAGTGTAATTGGTTGATCGGACGACGTTTCATGAGGATTTCTATTAAGTTTCGAATGGCTCTCTTAAGCTGTCTTTTTGGTGTTTTGCGCGCAAAGCTGCCTTTGGAATTCCCAAACAGTTTTGCCGTCGCGGGCATGGAGAGACTGCTGTTTGGACAGACATTTCAGGCTCAAGATCGCTGATGAGTGAGGTAGGTCCCTCATGAAACGTCGTCCGATCAACCTGATGCCTCCTTTGTTGTGTTGTGTGCCTCTGTTTAAAGTTATGTCAATAACATAGCAAGACCTCGAGCCAGTAAAAACTGCAAGTTAAAAGTATTTATTTAAAATGTTTCTTTCGCTGGTGCACACTGTCTTTGCCTCAATTTCCGCTTCATAAAAGTCAATATTTCTACTTTGAAAGCCACTCCATTCTCTGGAAGTTCAAAATAAATAATAATAGATGCAACACACAACAATGTATTGGGTAATAGTTAAAATATTTACAAATATTGGCACTTCTTGTATTTTAATATTTGGGTTGCTGGTTGCGATGTATTGGATGTATTGAGCCATTCAGTTCAGTTGATCGTTCACAGATGTAATACATTTGTTGCGAAAATAATTAATAAAAGCAAAATGTACCAATGATAACTCCAAATACTTACATATTTACGTATATTTATTATAATTCGGGCAAACTGTATGTTAATATAACTTTGATTTATATTTATTTTTAGGACAAACGCACTAATTTTCTACTTATTCCGCCGTTCCTCTTTATTTAAAATTCTCTTCCTTGGCTTGTTCGTTTGTCTTTTCATTCCGTATTTCTTCTTTTCTTCAATAGGTGCCAAAAGCACAACCCAGAGCAGGGTCAATTTCATGTTATGGTGACTTTTTGCCTTCCGAACTAATAAAAAGAACGGGTTAGAAAGAAACCAGCGCTCGGAAGTCGTTCGGGTCTTTGATTGCGTTCTTTCTTGTTGCTTACGCATGACAAAGGCACAACCCAGAAAACGCACGGTTTCATGTTAACGTGACTCTTTGCCTTTTAAGCGCATGAAAAAGAATTTAGTGACAATAAAGATTTTTTTCATACAGATTTTTTAACTTCAATCATACTAAAATCATTTTGTATTGACTTTTCCCCGTTAAAAGAAGTTCGAAAAATGACATTCTCTTGGCAACCACATTCTGCAAAGTCCGACGGGGTTATTGAGCTTCTATAAACAAATGGGCACAAGTGAATGGTCTTCGACTGAATCCCATTAAATCGAAATGCGATCTAATCCATAAGAAACAAGTAAAAAAGTCGGCCAAGCCCGCTCATAATATACTCTGTATCTCCCAAAGTTTGTGTTAACGGACAGACAGACGGACATAGCTATATCGACTCGGCTGTTGATGCTGATCCATAATATATGGATGATTCCATGAAAAATTTACCACCCATATTTTTATTTTGGACAAAATATTTTTTTGCGTATTCTCTATTGCAAAATAGTGCTTACGTATTTCAACATTTTGTCGAAATATGCTTAATTCGCGGAAAATAATTTTTTGAAAATTTGGCTTTTTAAAATTTAAAATTATTTTGAATTGCTTGCTATCCAAAGCCATTGCTAATAAAATTTATATAAAAATCGAAAAATTTACTTCCGATCCTATACTTCCAATTACCTACACTTAAAAACTATTTTAATCTTTTTTGGTAACCAAATCGCAGAAACTAGTACAAAAAATAGGGGAAAGTTAAATTCGGCTCGGCCGAAGTTTTGTATACCCTTGCAGCTTCCATTGAAAACATTCATACTGCAGCTTTATGCTGTAGTCATCCGATTATGATAAAACTTTGTAGAAATGTGTTAAAGTATATAAAATAAGAAAGGACGTTTTCATTAAAAACAAAAAAGTTTTCCTCACTCGAACTAGTTTTTCGACCGATCGTTCCTATGGGAGCTATACGATATAGTCATCCGATTTCGACCAAACATGTGAAATCATGGGAAAGGATAGTAAACTAAGAAATTCGTATTTTGGAGGCATTTCCATTAAAAACAAAAAAGTTTTTCTCACTAAGACTATTTTTTCGACCGATCGTTTCTATAACAGGTATATGCTATAGTCAGCAGCGTATTTGTATCAAAAGACTTCGTGCAAAGTTTAGTGAGGATAGCTTTAAAACTGACGGAGGAGATAGCATAGAAACAGAAGGTCAAACGGACAAGGCTAAATGAGCTCAGCTCGTCATGCTGATCAAGAATATATATTCTTTATGTGGTCGGAGATGCTTCCTTCTATGCGCTACAAATATCCGCACAATTTTATAATACCCACTGCAAGGGTATAAAAACTAATTGCCGAAAAAGGGAATTTTTTTTGTTTCTCTCATTTTTTTCTCAAAATTAGGTCTTGTATTCAAAAATATACTGTACTAAGCTGTAAATGGGAAATCTGTAGTGTGACTGATGTACAATGTGATAGTGCTGTTAAGCACACCACGAACTAGACGACGACGATAAATTATGGTTAGCACTGGGGAATCTTTCGGCTAGGACTCGTCGGATGGGAGGGATCTTTTGGTCGTTACTAGCTTGTCACACACAAGAGAATTTGTGCTAACCGGGCCCAGAGGTGCTAAGATAAAATAAGCCAAGTTTGTATGCTTGTCCTGATCAGAGTTAGATGTTGCAACTCCGTCTTACCCGCCCAACCTTGTTAACACTTTTCGTTTAACTTCGTGTTAACCCTATTCTAATGATGTTTCCTCCTTTAATTCCCCATCCCTCTCTATTCCAAATTCATTTCAATTGACTTCATTTAATTCTCTTGTTATAGTTTCTAAGGCAAGGGTTATTTCTTACAAAATAACAGTGTTTCACACTATATAGTGGTAGCAAGACTAATATCAAGGTTAATAATACAGGGTATGTGATAATTATGGCTACTAATTCAAGTAAATGATCATGATTTGACAAATATTAACATATAGGAAAAGCAATATATCAAGTAAGGACTGCGATTTTGGTGTTACCTTAAATTTTTATAAATAATTACGTGGTTGATTTACCCGAGTCCATCACTGCATGCAAGAAATGTTATTAATGGGAAATCAAAATTGCAGCACACAAAATAATTCATTTAGGAAAACTAAGAAAAATCATGAGTCCTTTTGATAACGCTTCTTTCTTTATCCAGTGTTAATCATTCTTGCTGAGGTGTAAGAACGCCTATCAGAATCCAGATGGTGTGTTTCGCTGTAGCCAGTACTGACTGTACCGCCTATCCCAAATTTCTCCAACACAAAGGCTTTAAGGTTAATTCCACATGAGCTGCCGAAATGGTCAAACTCTCTCGAAGTGAAGACTGCTATGGGGCAGCAGAAGGTAGACGAAGGAGGACGAAGGAAGACGAAGGAGCCCTTTAAAAATAAAATTCTCATTAGCCACATGAGTGAGGGTACGTCACCAAACCTTACCTTCTCGGGCTCAAAAGATTAAAATTTAAATTCAAGGGATTGTGCACAAAACAACGCAGCGAAAATGAAAGTGCGCTTATTTCGTTCGGCGGAGAAGGCGATCTTTATTCGCACTCTGCCTCACTAAGCAAAAGAAAATTTTCATTAACCACAAGCCACTGAGATATTACATAATCATATTTTACCTTTTTAGGGTTATGGAAAATTTTACTTATTGTCCGCGAATATTTAACACTTGAAACTGCTAACAAACTGGTCTCCTCACTTGTGCAGTTTTATTGATTTTGTTTTCTTTTTTTTTTTATCAGACACTGCGTTTATTCTAAGCTGGCGATCACTTTATCTTGTGGTAATTCCTGCTCGTGTTTGGTTGCCAAAATTGGTACCATCCCAGCATGGGAACTTGACCTTGCACAATGCGTGTAGATTTTCGACTGACTCGTTCGTCAGCTTCGGAGTTTTAACAAGCGCACTTGATGTACAATTTGCGAAGAAGTGGTATTGGTGAGATAAGACAAGGCTCACCATCAGACCACGCTTTACGATAAAGCGGTCGGCTTATCTATACACTATACACTGCTGTGCATAAAAATACGCCTAATTGCGTTTTTTGAACAAATGGACCGTCACAAATCGAATAGTTCCAGAGTTCTGTTCTGTTTCTCATTTATTAAAGCAAGCTTACTCCTTACATATAAAATGTTATGTTTCCTTACTGATGCATTACTTTGTTTATGCCGTTCGTGTTTGAAGCCAGCTACCACATAATTTAGAATCAGTTACAAGCGCCTCGAAATTTATGAAAAACCTCACTAGAATAGCATATTATATTATAGTTTTTAAGGTAAGTTCTCATTTAAAACAAGACAATTGCAATTAAACTCTTTCTTTTGATTTTCTGTTCTTTAATTTTCAACTTTGACTGTTATAAGTATTATTTTAATTTAAAAATTTATCTCTTGTCTCTTAAATTTAAATATGATCTTTAAACTGTTATCGTATTGACTAGCACAAAACCTTATAAAAATAATTCTTTTCGAGCTAGGAAATACATCAATAAACAACAACAACACTAACGACATAGTGTCTTAACGAGGGCCGCCACAGTCCAACCATCCATCAAATTTCTCTAAAGAACCCAGTCATTTGCTAAGCTCTCTGTGTGCAAAAAGCCGCTTGGAGCAGATGATAGTGAGTCGACTTACAACGTGTAGGTCGTGAGTTCGAGTCCCATTACAAGAGCGTATTATTTTGTGATTTTTTTTAACAATGCACTTTGGTCCGCCAGCGAATGTACAAAGTAGCACAGTAGTAAGCTGATTTTGAAGATATGTGCATAGAACAAAGGTAAAATAAGAAGAAATTATTCTGCTATAGTAAAGATGTATTAATCATTGACTTGAGCGGAGATTGTCCTAGTGAAACTGTAACAGCAATCGAACGGGAGTAGTCTTTGTTCAAAATTGTGAAATATACATAAAATGTATGTACGAGATTATATGAAAAACTCTACAGGCATGTTCTCAATTCCGCTACGCTTTTAAAAGTAAACCGAAAGCAATTCCGTTTCGCTGTTCTCAATTCCGAATGAAATTGCTTACGTTTTACTATTGGCAAACCATGGTCCAAGAAAAATTGGTACGAGAGAGTCAAGCGAAACGATCGAAAATGAAACAGTGGGAATTGAGAGAGGCTGAGGAAACGTTTTAAGTTTCGTTTTGCCTGGCACTGCCAATTTCTCAAGACATTTTCCAAAAAAAGTTATTTTAAATTCAGTTAAAAACTTAAATGCATTTCGAATTACATAATTAAGTTATAAATTGATCACAGAATTAAGGAAAATAAACTAAATGTAAATTTGGTATCTGTGCGAGTGCGTCATTCGCCAATTACTTTTCATTTCACCGGCCGACAAGCCTAATTTTTTAAAACGAAAAACGCTTTCGACCTTGCGTTGCGAGAATCTGTTTCAATTCCGTTTGCGAAAAGATGCAGTTTAAGTGG
Source organism: Lordiphosa collinella (assembly GCA_018904265.1). Taxonomy (NCBI): domain Eukaryota; kingdom Metazoa; phylum Arthropoda; class Insecta; order Diptera; family Drosophilidae; genus Lordiphosa; species Lordiphosa collinella. Next base: position 523,538 of record JAEIFV010000087.1, read on the forward strand.
AATTGAGAACATACCTGATAATTAAATTTTCCACCAAACGGTCGGAAAGAATACTTTTAGGGGCATTTATGCAGCGTTGAGATAATTCCGAAATAAATAAATAAATAAAATTGCATTTAGGTCAAGACTTATTCTGTAAGCACATTTTTTCGTTTTACTAGATAGCCGATGTTTGCTAAGAAATACACTATCAGTATCGGTAAACGGAAACCAAATTCATCTATACAACATTTGACCACCGAAGAATGAATTGGACTAATTATTTATCAGACATCGCATTACATCTCTGAAACCATTGAAAACATTGATTATAATACGAGTATACTAAGAAAACCAAATGAGCAAATTTTGGGGGCTCTCGAGGAAACCCAAGTATGAGGAAGTGCTATACATGACTTGTAGTAGTTTGTAATAAGACAGATTGTCAAATAAAAGGAATAAATTGTTTAAAAAATCGCAAAATTTCAAGAATTTTATATTGATTAAGGACAACCATGAAGATTTAATAGATGGTAACTGTAAACTGGTAATTAGGAAGTGCACATCAAAGAGAACATTACCAACAGACCTGGGAACATTGGGAGGTGTTTTTGCCTTCTTCTACAGTTGGGGAAACCTGTTATGTGCTAGTATCCGATAGTCGGCATTCTCTCCAGAGCTGCGCACAAGAGGTTTACTGGGTCGAGCTGGTTCAGAAGTTCAGGGAGTGAGCGTCTCAGAAATTCAAATTGTCACCGTCCTGGTCGGATACTGACCCAGCGGAAGAAGAAGGTATTATTAAGACATAGAAAGGCATCGCCAAGGGTCGTGCTGCAGAATGTTTCACATCACAGTGCCGGTAAGAGAAAACATACGGAAAAGTGGCCAAAGGGTTTTATACCAATTTAAAGTAAAGCCAAAGATACACGGCATGACAGTAGATTAGTATAGTATTTATTTAAATTATTTCTTTAACGTATTAATTTCACTATAGTGCATATTTGATATTTCATATTTATTAAGTTTGTGCTTCCTAATGCTACAAGTACAGAGACTTATTATTAACACTGCTCGACAGCATTTTCCCTAAATTCACCAAACCTACTTTTTCTAAATTGCACATAAAAAATCTGTCGAATCGCTATCGATATATTATCGATAAATAGTTTTTCGCTTTTTTCAAAAGTTGTCCCCACGTTAACTCTCGTACATTTGTATACCCTTGCAGAGGGTATTATAAAATTGTCCGGATGTTTGTAACGCATAGAAGGAGATGCTTCCTTCCATATAAAGAATATATTTTCTTGATCAGCATGACGAGCTGAGTTGATTGAGCCCTGTCCGTCCGTCTGTCTTTCTGTCCGTCTGTCCGTCTGTTTCCGTGCTATCTCTTCCGTCAGTTTTTAAGCTATCCTTACCAAACTTTGCACGAAGTCTTTTGTACAAATACGCTGCTCATTTGTCGGAACCGGCCGGATCAGATGACTATAGAATACAGCTGTCATAGGAACGATCGGTCGAAAAACTAGTTTTAGTGAGAAAAACTTATTTGTTTTTAATGGAAACGCCTCCAAACTTCGTATTTATTAGTTTACTTTGCTTCTAAATTATTCCACCAAATTTGGTCGAGATCGGACATCTATATAGTATAGCTGTCACAGAAAAGTAGCGTCTGAAAAGTAGTCTTAGAAAAACTTGTTTGTTTTCAATGGAAATCTTCTCAAAATTGGCTTGTATTTCTTTTATATGCTCCCACACAATTCTGCAAAGTATGGTCAAAATCGGATGACTATAGCAAATAGCTACCATAGGAACGATCGGTCGAAAACTAGTTCTTCTGAGAAAAACTTTTTGCTTTTAATGGAATCGTCCCTTACGTTGGCATATATTTATTTTAAATACTTTTACACAATTCTACGAAGTTTTGCCAAAATCGGATGACTATAGCATATAGCTGCAGTATGAATGGGCGGTCGTAAAAGAAGTTCTAGTGAACTTTTTTGTTTTAAACGGAATCGCCTTCAAAAAAATTACATGTTTGTTTGTTATGATTTTGAATGATTCCACTTAATTTGGTCGAAATCGGACTTCTTTATAGTAAAGCTCTCATAGAAAATTAATGTGCGGAAAGTAGTCTTATTTATAAAAACAAACTTCAAGGGTATATATAACTTCGGCCGAGCCGAAGTCAACTTTCCCCTATTTTTATACACTGTACCAAAGGTACATAGAGTATAATAAGTTTGTGCAAAAGTATGTAACAGCCTGAAGGAAGCATCTCCGACCCCATAAAGTAAATATATTCTTGATCAGCATCAACAGCTGAGTCGATATAGCCATGTCCGTCTGTATGGGACTAATGATTCTTATACCTGCAGGCAGATCAAGTTTATTTTCAATTTGCGACGCGCCCCCTCCCGCCCCGCAATTTGCGAATAACGTTATATATTCCACAGTCTTAAAGATAGAAGGTTTGAACCTTCTAGACATATTTTCTAATAAAAATTTTTGTTCGATTTGCCAAAGAAAGGGTAAAGATCGGATGATGGTAGTAAAGATATGAGCAAACGAAAATTCAATATATCTGGGCTGCAAAGTCATAGCCAACAACACAGCAAAGTCATAGCCAACAATATTTTAGGACAAATTTTTATTTAACGCCCCGCCAAAAATTCCACCTTTTAAATGAATTAAACCTGCAAATATATTGTCTGAGTAATTCCAACAACTTAATCCTATACAAAACCTAACAGCTATGGCTAGCTCATTAGATCCAATTGGATTCTTGCAGCTAACTGGGACGCTCTCATTTTCCCCCTTCCCTTTCCCACATACACAGTATTGAGAGAGAGAAATTAGAGATGGTCGCGGGACAAATATATCGCCCGATACCCATCTGACTACTAAGTCGAGGATTGTTTAAATTGCAAATAATATAAAAATAGTCTAGTTCTTTAATTCTAACATAATATCAAGCAATCACAATGATGTTAAGTCATTCTGGTCACTCCGGAGTCCCGCGTAGTTTTCGATGTACGCCCATCTCTAGCTCTGGCAAATGCAAAGGTTTTTTTTTGTCTGCGGCGCGTGCCAATCCATGTTGCCCATAAAAAAAATATAATATAATCGGGAGCAAATGCGAGCGGCGACCCCAACTGGTACAGAGTATAATATAGTCGGGCTTGACCGACTTTGTTCCTTGTTTGTTCTTGCATCTATTGAAATTTAAGGCGAAGAAACATGGCCAAATGTTATGTTGGCAGAGTTTTGGAACGCTAGCATTTAAATCCAAAAAGTTTTTCTCACTAAGATCGATTTTCCGACCGATAGTTCCTATGGCAGCGATTTGCTATAATCATCCGACTGTGACTAAACTTTGTACAATTAGGTAAAAGCATATCAAACAAACAACTAAATTTCAAGACGGTACCATTAAAAACAAAAAAGTTTTTCTATTTTTCAGACCAATCTTTTGTTCGTTTTTTATCAAACTTGGTATAATTATTAAAAGGCATAGAAAACCAATAATCACAAAGTTTGGAGACGATTCCATTAAAAACAAAAAAGTTTTTCTCACTAAAACTAGTTTTCCGACCGATCGTTCCAATGGGAGCTATTTTATATAGTCATCTGATCAGATCGGTTCCGACATATTAGTGGAGTGTAGTAAAAAGAAAGCCTTGTGCAAAAGTTTAGCTTGATAGCTACAAAACGGAGAGACTAGCTTGAGTAAAAAAACAGCCACAGCGGCATCTGAATAAAAATTTAAGTTTTGTCTAGCTTCACCAAAAAATTTGTGAAAAAGACATTTCATGTTCGATTTTTGCGTTTGAGAACTTTTCCTAAAGTCAACTCAGTTCATATATTTTGTTTAATTATTTGCATTTACAAGCATTTTAATTTCAATTTTGTTTTGTCAACATTTGTCTAAAAACGAAACATTAGGCCAGGCTTCTTCCTTTAAATTGCCTTAAAGCTTTTTAATAGGTGCAGAAACAAAAAGTTATGAGAGTTTATGTGGAGGCAACTTTAAAAAAATATAAAAAAACAGTTTGTTGATAATATCTCGATAACGATTCTACAGATTTTCTTTTCACGTCGATTTTCGTGCTCAGCCAGCAGCATAGCTCGCAAATGACAGTTGATTGTTTATTCCAGGGTTCCCCAGCCATGCCCCGGGGGGCCGAACACACTCGGAAATTCACACCGAATGCTTGCCGAAGTAATGTATCAGTGTGTGTTAGAGAGAGTCAGAGAGCGTCAGAGAGCCTCTCTTCTTGGGGAACGCTGGTTTATTCTAATATGCTCTGCTTCGTAACATTATCGAAAAGATTGTGCAGACACGATCTCTCTCTGAGCGGCTCTCTTTTTTTTGTTTCGAAGCAGTTTTCGCTCAAGCGCTTTGCATTGACTAATTCGTGTGACGCTCTCAAATGAGTGTCGCGTGCAGAATAATACGATTTTCGCTCACACAAAGACTCTCACCAAAAGACAGTTTGACTAAAAAACTCAACAGAAATGATCTTTGCCTTCGTGTGCATGTAAATACATACATATAAATGTACATGAGCATGAAAATAATAAAAAAGACGTGCAATCGGTTGTTAAATAAAAATTTGAAAAAAATATTTTGTTTTTTAAGGAACAATGTTTATTTTTATTTTGTTTTCAATAATATATATATTATTTTTAAAATGGAGTTTAGTTTAACAACTAAATTTGTTAAATATGTCCCAGCCATTTTAAAACCGCAAACATTACATATAGATTTATTTTCTTCGATAACAAATCTAAAAAAATGATGAACTTTTTTATTTTCGTCTTTTCCCATTTCGCAAAAAATATAATGCTCCGCACACACTGAATTTAAAACGCAATTAATATGTATAATGCAAACAAAAAGAACGCAACAATCGCGTGTTTACCAATACATACTCAAAAGACAATTTGCTTCATTCAAGCAAACGATCAGTGTTTGACTTGAGCGAAAAGAAAACAGAAATAACTGTCTTGCTCAGAGCGCGAGCGAGCTAAGTCAGACGCGACAAAATCAGTTTTTATCTGAGTCTTTTTTATTGTGTGAGTGAAAGACACTTATTTGCAGACAACGAAAAAGTGTCAACAGTTATTTGCGAGCTATGGCCAGCAGTGTAATTGCATTGTAGAGAATATAATATATAAACATTATTCACGGGGGGTGACACGGTTTCGAATAAAAGTTTTCATTTCAAATTTAAGTTCTTTACTTTTACATGTTATGTAAAAAGTATTTCTTCAGTTGCTTAGTCAGATGATGAATGTTAAGCGATGTGGAACAAACTACCTAATGCAGGCCATCGACACACGAATTTGTTCGACGATCTTGTTCGTTAAATAAAAGAGTGGCTCATTTTGGAGGTCTTCGATCAAATGCATTAATTCTTCGCCTATTTGGCAATTGTTCCCTCTACAAAGATTTTTAACAAATTATGTTCGCGCAATTGTTGCTTACATGTTCGTGTGAACACACTTAAAATAGAAACATTTCTATTCCTTGCAAACAAAACTTCTAACACAAAAATTTGCCCTGAACACCTTCACCTACGATGAACATTTTGTCGAACCGAACAAATTCGTGTGAGGATGGCCTGCTGATCATTCTTTAAACATCGCTTGTTCGATTTTTTCTCTCTTATCTAACCAAGCTTTTCTGTCTTTCACATATAAAGTAAACTCTATTTCAAAACACAAGCGTAACGAAAATCCTGATTTTTGCACCCTCGTATATCTCTAAAAATATAAAAAGTTTGTCCCCTGACTGATTGCAATCATCCACGCCCGCTAGCTTCGAATTTCCTTATGTGTATGCTTACTAGACGGGGTTTTGTAAAATTCTACCCTGAAAGTCGGAAAGCGTCGAAAGTTTGTGTGGGAAAATGTTTTATTTCTTCTGATTGACTTGAAACTCGGTTAGTAAGCAAATTTTGGAAACTTTTTTTTGATTTCGGAAAATCAGCCCACAAGGAAAATTCTCGGAAATTCGATATGCACAAAACTATTTATAACGGTAATGTTACCCAAACCCGGTCAAAAAAGAAAAAAAGCTAACGACTTGAAATTTGGAGTGAATGTTGAATTGCCCACAAAGAAATTTTTGGACTAAAAGTTGAAGTGGGCGTGGCACCTTAAAGGCCGTAAAATACGGAAGAGCAGAAATTTTTAATTTTTTTAACATACAAACCGCAATGAAAAACAAGTAAGGGAGCTGTAGTCGAGTGCCCCGACTACAAAATACCCTGTTCCCTTGACTTCTTGTGTTTTCATACGCATATTGTTTAAAACGTTAAACACAAGAAATACAAAATGTAAATATCTACACTCAAAATGAACTCACACAAAACCAAGAAACTACACCCAGAAAAAAATTAGAAAATCGCCCTGTTTTTAAATTTACCCTGGTATTTAGAAAAATTTTCTAATAAACAGAAAAAAGTTTTCTGAAACTAAGAAAAATATGCCATAAAAAATTTTTTTTAGAAAAACTTTTCTAAAAACAAGAAAAGGCCAGATTTTTCTGATAATTTGGGCGCATTTTTCGTAATTATTTTTCTTAAAAAATAGGGCAAAATTAACATTTAATTTTAGAAAATAGTAGCCCTTAAAGAGTCCTCTGTAATTTCCTAAAAACAGGAAAATTTTCTGGAACTAATTTTCTTAAAAATATGGCGATAGTAGCCATAACTTTTAGAAAAAAAAGGCGTTAGATTCAGTGCAAAAATATAAGTACCCCATTCAGACGTGCCACTTCAACGCTGTGAGATAGCCTAACCGTCTAAGCGGCCGCCGTCGTTGCGCGCGACAAAGGTCTTGGGTTCTAATCCTAGTCAGTCCCTGAAAATTTTTATTTATTTAATAAAAATTAATTAAAGCAGCTTGGGTGTTGTTCAAGCGAAGCGGACCTGGACCAGTGGTGGACTTGGACCTGGACCGGTGGTGGACCTGAACCGGTGGTGGACTTGGACCTGGACCGGTGGTGGACTTGGACTTGGACCGGTGGTGGACCTGAACCGGTGGTGGACTTGGACCCGAACCGGTGGTGGACTTGGACCTGGACCGGTGGTGGGCCTGAACCGGTGGTGGACTTGGACCTGGACCGGTGGTGGTGGACTTGGACCTGAACCGGTGGTGGACGTGGACCAGGAGGTGGGCATTGAGGTGGAGCTGGACCCGGTGGTGGACCTGAACCGGTGGTCTTAAACATTTTTTTCTGCTTTTAAGAAAATACCCTTTCTCTTATTAAGTAAAATTTGTCTCTATATTAGAAAAAAATTTCTTATTTCTAGAAAATAGTTTTTTTGATTCAGAAAGAGATTCTTATTCTAAGAAAAGTAGCCCTTTGGTTAAGGGGTTAAGTGGGTTTCAAAGGCTCAAAACAGGTACATTTTTACGAATTTTTTTTATTTAACCAACAAAATATTTCATTCCATCAATTTACCATTTAAAAGGTATATATTTTATAAGTAAATTGTGAAATTTTCATTGAAAAATATTAAAAATTAAGGCGTGGACACGTCGTCTCCTGTGACCCCTCAAAAAAAGGACCCTCGGCGTAGTCAGGATAACTCATGACAGATTCATCCAAAATGCAAAAACCAAAAATTTTCTGTTAGTAGATGCTTAAAGCTCGTGCTTGGACGAAGGAAAAAAAAAAAAAAAAAAAATTGCATTTTTGGCGGCGTTGAGAACAAAAAACCCTCTTTTTGAGTAAAATTTGCACCCTTCATGTCCTTGAAAAATCACTTAAAATAGAAATAAAAAAAATCCTTCGTTCAAGCACGAGATAATGTTATTTTAAAGAAGTGTGCAAAATTTGAAAGAAATCGGTTCATAAGTTTTTGAGAAATCGTGACTACCGATTTCCAAAACGTAGTTTCGAGAAAAACGCGATTAAAGATTTACATTCACGCTGACATAGCCTGATGGGTAGAACATCCGAAGGCTATATCTCTTAAAATATTACTCTGATCGTTTTAAAACTTTGAGAGAATATTCTAAGCATATTGAATTATAAGATAAGCAAAAAAAATACATTTTTTTGAAATTTTGAAACCCACCTAACCCCTTAAGAAAAGCTTTCCATAATACAGTGTGGGTCAAAAAAGTCATCCGATGTTGTTTAGCTTTCATTTTTTTTCTAAATAAAAAACGTATATATGAGTTCGTGGTATATTCACTTTGAACTGTATTTTAACTTTATTATAAGTAGTTCTTGTACACTGATTGTTTCATACAATATTAGTGTGCTTATTATTGTTTTATTATTAATTATAAATTTGATTGACTCCATTGACAATAAAAAGAACTTAGACAAAAACGATGTGAGCGAAACGAGACCTTGCAGCAGAATAACTATTTCATCATACTTACAGCATACGCATAATGTAGCGATGCTGCCAACTTGCTCAACTGCCAGAGTAACAATGTAGAGAGCTAAAACGGACAGCCACTGCGAGTTGCTCTAGACGGCCTTGCTTTCTCTTGGGATCCCACATTCGGCCGTCCTGACGTTTCCTTCGACCCGAAGGAATCCCATGCCTTCATAAATTCTGACACTGTTGAGGTTTTGAAAGGTCCTTCTCCATCTCCAACTTTTTCAACTTCATATCTACCATGCTTCATTACTTTCACTACCTTGTAAGGCCCCAAGAATTTTCCCTTCAATTTTAATCCTGTGCCATACTGGGTACGCTTTATGGCAACCAATTCGTTTAAGCCATACCGACGATCTATTTTTCTTTTCATGTCGAACTCACGCTTGTTCTCTTCCTGTAGCTTTAGTATATTCTCACGAGCTTGTTCGCGCACTATCTTACGCTCATCTTCTAACTCCTCGAGCAAACTATCTTTGATCAGTTCTTTCAACTCTCCTATATCATTTGGCAATCGCATTTCGAGGCCTGTTATAATTTTAAACGGAGATGCCTTTGTACTTCTAGGAGCGGTATGATTAATGATTTGCTGCACCCTTCCAATATGCCTGTACCAACTTCCAGGGCCTGCGTAGCTTAGTTTAGAAAGCATAGGTACAACAATCTTATGCATCCTTTCTACCTGGCCATTCCCACGTGGTACCCCTGTAGCAATAAGCAAATGCACAATACCTTGATTTTCACAGTATTCTTTAAAGTGGTGTGATGTAAATGCAGTACCCCTATCACTAATGATTCGAGCTGGATTACCGAACAGAGCCGACTGTTTTTCCAAACAATTCAAGACCTCCTCGACTCCAGTACTACGAGTTGGGTACAACCACACAAATTTGGAAAATCCATCCACAACGACTAATATGTAGTTATAACGTTTATTCGTTACTTCCATTGGCCCAACGTGATAAAGATGATAAGTGGAAAACGGCTTATCTCCCTTGTCTATTGGCTTCAAGAACCCTTCTCTTTTCCCAGCTTTTGCATTCACAATGATGCACTCAACACAACCTTCAACAACTCGAACTACCTTTTCTTTCAGCTTTGGGATGTAGTAACTCTTCTCTACCAGCTCTTGAGTTTTTCTAACAGAAAAGTGACCCTGTTTATGCGCAAGTTGAATAATCTCGTTTTCCATTTGACTTGGTACGACGATAAGTTCACGATTCGGATCTTTCAACAAAATTTGGTTGTCAATATAGAAATCTTCGTATCCCGTTTCCTCAACTACATCTCGTTTTCCATTTGACTTGGTACGACGATAAGTTCACGATTCGGATCTTTCAACAAAATTTGCTTGTCAATATAGAAATCTTCGTATCCCTTTTCCTCAACTACACTACGCACAACCTTTGACCAATCGTCTTTCAACTGTGCTTCTCTTAGTCGATGCACAACGCTGTCAGTCAACACAAAACATGAGATGCGACTTAGAGCATCTACGTGACGCATTTTTGAACCTGATCGGTGCTCAATCTGGTAATTAAAATCTTGCAGATACATCGCCCACCTGGCTACACGCAACGGAACTTCTTTTTCTTCATAGTCATTGTAAATGCGTTGCAGTCAGTGATGATCTTAAATTTTATGCCCAAAACGTACACCCGCCATTTGATTAGAGCACCCATAACAGCCAAAACTTCCAACTCGTATGAGTTGTACTTCTCTTCGCAAGCTGATGTCTTACGACTCATATACTGCACCGGATGAAACGAACCATCGTCTGGATCCCTCTGAAGCAACACCGCTCCGAACCCAAACTTGCATGCATCTGTGTGAATCTCAGTTTCAAGCTTTGGATTATACAGCTTTAATACTGGACCAGTGGTCAACGCCAACTTCAATTGCTCGAATGCAATATACTGCAACTCCTTAAATTCAAACTTGGCATCCTTACGCAAAATATCGGAAAGTGGCTTTGCCATCACTGCAAAGCCTTCTACAAATTTTCGAAAATATGATGTCAACCCCAAAAATCTCTAAATAACTTTCTTGTCCCGAGGTATTGGGAAATCAGCAACAGCCTGAGTCTTTTCCTTACTTGGTGTTATAGTACCCCTCTTGACTATGTACTCCAATAAGTTGACCTTTTCTTGCAAAACCTGGCATTTACTCCAATTTATGCGCAAACCATTTTTCTCAGCAACGTCAAGCACTCTTTTTAGCTTAACTAATCCATCGTTCACATCAGTGCTTGGAATGATGATGTCGTCCATATAGACATATAGCATCACCGGTCTGGATTAATTCCCTCATAACTGCCATTATAAATCTTGTGAACACTGCTGGTGAGTTTGATATTCCGAAGGGGACATATAAGAACTCGTATTGTCCACTTTGTGTCACGAATGAGGTATACTTTTGTGAGTCTCCGGTACATTGTGAGTCCACCGGTACATGGAAAAATCCGTTGGTCAAGTCTAACGTAGAAAAAACTGACGCACCCTGCAGCTTTTCTAAAACACTATCTATGTGTGGCATTGGGAAATTATCTCGGATCATTTTTTCATTTAATTTACGATAATCGCAACACATTCGCTTATCGTCTTTCTTTTTGGCCGCTAGAACGACGGGCGCAGCGTATTCTGATGTGCTCGGCCTGATAATCTTCTCCGCTAGCCACTTCTGCACCTGCTTATCGACAATTTCCTGATCACACACCGCCATACGTCTAGGATGCTGATACACTGGCACTTCATCCGTTAAAAGGATTTTCATTTTAACTGGAGAATCAGGATTTCTTATCGGCTTGTATGATCGAACTAGTCTATCAATCTCCATTTCTAGAGGTTTGCTCAAATGGGACAACTCTAGATTAAAAACCCGCGTATCTTCTTCCATGCTTAACATGCAAATGTTCTTGAATTCATTTCTCAGTTCAAAACAAGAACCATTTACAACCGCCTCTGTATTCTTGCAATCCACTTTGCTTTGATCTTCGGACGTACTCTTTAACACTGTGCCAGCCTTGGTCACCTTCATGTCCACAACATTCAAAATCGTTCTTCCGAGAATTGCTTCAAACCCCATATCCTCATCCGAAACTACATAGAACTCGACGTTCATCGGTATGTTGTCAATCTTAACAGGAATTTTTGAACATCCAAAAGTTAGAATCTCGCTTCCACCTATACCAGTTAATATCTTGGAACATCCCGAAATCTGTTGGTTCCCTAACTTCAGAAAAACACACCTACGCATGAGACAAAGATCTGCTCCAGTATCTATAAGGCCTTGGAAAATTACTGTTCCACACTCGATATCCTTCAACTCAAGACCAGAAGATGTGAAGTTACATGACGGTATAATAGACTTCTTCTTATCTTGGACAACGTTTGTTGACTTTTCGTGCTTCAGTTGGCTCTCAGCCTTGCACTGCGCTGCACGGTGTCCTGACTTACCACATTTAAAACAAGAGAAATCTTTTTTGTTGCAATCTTTCAGTAAATGAGAATCGTCACCACATTTGAAACATTTACGCACTCTTACTTTTCCTTCTCTATTTACTACAGGTTCTTTTTTATCAACCGTTTCTACAGCTTTGTTTGACGACACACTCGAACATCGCGCTTTTTGATAAGTCTCTATGTGAACTTTTAGCTGCTTGACCGTCTTAGCTTGGTACAAAAGCATCTTATTTGTCCTCGAATCATTAACACCTTCAATAAAATAATGAATCAGACTTTCATCTTCCAGATCTATCGGCTTAGCAATTTCCATAAGGGAGTATAGAAATTCATGTAGCGTCTCCCCTTTCTTTTGTTGACGCTTGCCCAACCGTCTGTGGATTTCTGCTGATGACACTTTCACCTGAAACTCCCCTTTCAATGCCTTTTTCAACGAATCCCAACTGCTAATACCTCTCTGACTACGAATGTAAGACTTAGCTGCCCCTTCTAGCAACTGTTTCGCATACACAAACAACTGTAAGTCACTCCACTGAACTGTGATTGCGCATTCTTCCAATTCACAAACCCATTGTTCAATATCAATCGAGTGATACCCATCAAACTTAGAAACGCTGCCTTCTACATCTTTAAGAGTAAACCATGATCGAACTTATTCAGGCCCTGGCATCGGAGGGGCTGTATGAGTTGAACCATCGATATCTTCTGAATCAGTTTCGTCTTCTTCTAGTCTATAATATGTCAGAAGTCTAGTTCTCAACTCAGTTTTGCGACCCGTCGTAGCTAATTGCAACTCTGCCAGCTTCCCCTTTAGCTCTTCCACATGAAGCCCCAAGATTTTGTTTCTCTCCATCTCACAATATTCTCACGACAAATTGAATAAAATTCAGTTAATATTGTTAGATTTTAAGCAAAACTTAACTTATTTGGTTAGATAAATGTTAAGGAATAGTGTTAATGCACATAGACCTAATATCGCCAAATAACTCCTCTCCAATCAGCTTCTAATCAACTCCAGACAACTTTTATTCAGCTCCAATCAGCTCCTTGTCACCACCTGTGACCCCGCTCTCTTCTTGAGTAGTTGCCCAAAAATGTGTATGCGACGCACAAGATCCACCACTTGCCGACGCCAACACAAATGCCCGTTGCTCCAAATAACAGCGCAGCTGCAACTCACCACTAGAAGTCCGTCGTTATTCAACACAGATCAACACCAGCCTTGTGCCGACTTTCCGCTCTTCACAACAGCTTCAGAAAATCAACCCCTTCCTACGCACCGGCTCTTCTGCCTGCGTAACCGCTTTGCACCTGATTTTTTGAATTTCAAAACGCACCGGCACATCCGCCTGCGTACCGCTTTAATTCGATTTAAACAGCTCCTACGCACCAGCTCTTCCGCCTGCGTACCGCAAGATTTGATTCTGCTCCAGAATTTTTCAGCTCCCTTCTCAACTCTCTTGGACAACAACACTCCTTATTCTGTTCAGTTTTCAGTTGGCAAAAGCAAAAATTCTCTTCGCGCTCACACACAAGCAACACATACATACACACAACATTTTCTCGAAAATTCGATCGTTTGCTTGTGGCGTCACTCCCCGTCTTGAATGTAGGTAGGTGTATACCCGATTCAATACGAGTTTGTTTCAGATTTGGAAAATTCCTCGCCCTCCCCCCTTTAAGCGCAAAAAAATGTCACAGCCACAATTTTTAAGATAGACCTTCCAAACTTTACATATACCAAGTAAGGCCCAATATCTATCTATACTGAAAAGATCAATAAGATCGGACGAAAAATACCGAAGTTATATACGCATCAATTTCGCTTGTGGGAGAGAGGGGGGCCTTGCATTGTCAGTTACCGCGTTTGCGCGTGCGTGTGTTAGAGTGTGTGTGTGTATGTGTGAGTGTGTGTTTATGTGTATGAAAACACAAGAAGTCAAGGGAACAGGGTATTTCGTAGTCGGGACACTCGACTACAGCTCCCTTACTTGTTTTTTAATGTTTTTTCAGCAAATTTACACTCCTTTTAATTTGCAAATCACCTTTTCCACACCCTTGAATTTTAATCTTTTAATTGTTGTCTTTGGGCAATCCCGGTTGAGCCCCCAATTGTGAGTTCGTGGTATATTCACTTTGAACTGTATTTTAACTTTATTATAAGTAGTTCTTGTACACTGATTGTTTCATACAATATTAGTGTGCTTATTATTGTTTTATTATTAATTATAAATTTGATTGACTCCATTGACAATAAAAAGAACTTAGACAAAAACGATGTGAGCGAAACGAGACCTTCCAAGGTCTCGGGCTTGGTTACGTAAGCACGGGATTTCAAAAAAACCCACAAAAAAAGTCTGGAACGGTTAAATCGGGCAGAAATGAGGTGGAAATGAGCCTCATCGCTCATTATGATTTTGGTCGAAAAATCGATTATTCACGATTATTCCGCGTTCTTGGGGAGTATATCGATCCATGACTTGTACACTTGTATTCTACATCTGTCTAGTCCACAAATGTCAAAACAGATCTAACTTTGGCGGCTACTTGTAAAAATAAGAGCATCTTCCAATAGGGTGACTTCTTTTGACCCACCCTGTATTTAGAAACAATTTTTCTAAATTTTAGGGTGAGTCGCCTTAGGACGGATTTTAAAGGCGAATTTCTAATTTTAAGGGCTAATTTGGGACTTTTTTTTATGAGTGTACCTGCCTATCTAAATGTAATGTCTATATATAGATTTCATCCCCCGCGGACAGCAGATGCATTTGTGGAATGTTACTATGCGTTTGTCGAATGTGTCTTTGTAGGAGATAAGAGTTAATGTTAATATTTAAGTATAGGATTTTAAGAAATAAAGGTTAGAACTTTTGAAACCGTCGGCGTATTCATTTGAATGTTGGGCGACCACTAGTTGTCTTTGTGGCTTTTAACATTTTGGTCCTTCGAGCCGGATTGTTGGGCGACCTCAAGTTGGAGGTCTCTGTCCGATAACATTTTGGTCCTTCGAGAAACTCTTGTGTACCACTTGGGGGGTAAGAGACACGGAGTTGAACCAGCACCCTAAAATTCTGTATGTTTCAAGACTACAGTTACGGGTCGCTTAAAATAATCTAGTCTTGTTTTCCCCCAAGTGGTATGAGAGTATAAAAATTAAAAACACAAAAGAAAACTCCTTCTTAGTGTTTAAAAAAATAATAAAAGTATATACGGTATAAATGTGTGGTGTGTCCGAGACCGAGACAAAATAAAAATTATTAAAAAGTGTGGCGTATCTGAGGCCGGAACATCGGAAAATCAAAAAAAAAAAGAATGAGATGCGTCCGCGGAGAAGGAAGCACCTAGAAGCAGTGCCGCAGCAAACAAAGAGCAGCGGCAACGGCAACAAAGCGGCAGCGTCGGAAAAAAGCGGCAGCATCTCCAAAGAGGGGGCAGCGGCAAAGAAGCGGCTACACCTCCAAAGAGGTGACAGCGGCAAAGAAGCGGAAGCGTCGGCAAAGAAGCGGCTATATCTCCAAAGAGGAGGCAGCGGCAAAGAAACGGCAGCGTCGGCAAAGAAGTGGCGGCGTCGGCAAAGAAGCGGCAGCGTCGGTAAAGAAGCGGCATATCCAAAGAGGGGGCAGCGGCAAAGAAGCGGCACCAAAGAAGGGGCAGCGGTAATTAGAAGCGGCATCGGCAGAAGCAGTAGCGGCGCCGGCAGAGAAGCAGCAGAGAAACAAGCGTTTGGGAAGAGCGGCAACAAGGAGCAACATAAGATAAGTTAACCTGAAATGTATATTTACTTAAAACATATGTATATATATATTTAAAATGTTGTCCGAAAAATCAATAATACTCCTAAAGAAGCAGTCCGAGCTGGTAGCCAAGATTTGGGCATTAAGGAAGGTAGATGCTAGTCTGATCACTAGCAAAAAGATAGTTGAGTTAGAAGAAGATGTAAAAAGT
Source organism: Lordiphosa collinella (assembly GCA_018904265.1). Lineage (NCBI taxonomy): Eukaryota > Metazoa > Arthropoda > Insecta > Diptera > Drosophilidae > Lordiphosa > Lordiphosa collinella. The sequence continues at coordinate 539,331 of JAEIFV010000087.1, forward strand.
TTTACAGCAAATCATGTTTTGCTAACGAAAATTGGTATGCTAGACCATGACTATTTTAATAATAAACAGCATGACCAGACAATGCAGGTAGTTGCAGAATTAAATAGGAAAATTGATGAATTTTCAAAGAAGCCAGTGGATTGGGAAGATAAATTAGATGCTAGCAAAAACAAGAAAGCTAGTGTAGGAAAAAACGTTAGCGGCGAAACGGAAACTAGTGGGGAAACGTTCAACCCAGAGATAGCCAGAAAGATAGTGGACGAGACCGTCGAAAAATTAAAAGAATATCTTCTTATAACCATGACGGATGTTCAAAATGGTAGTAGCAAAGAAGGTTTTCTACTCAGAAAGAGAAAAATAGAAAGACATTGGAGACAAATTACTCTGATTATGAAAGGGTTTGAAGAAAAGTATGCAGAAAATATAAAATTCAGCAGGGACCTTGAGGACGTAGAGTTTGATGTTGATGAAATGATTTTAGCATTAGAAATAAAAATAGGGGAAAGTTAACTTCGGCTCTGCCGAAGTTTTGTATACCCTTCCATTGAAAACAAAAAAGTTTTTCTAAGAATACTTTTTGGACATTACTTTTCCATGGGATCTACACTATAGAGATGTCTGATTTTGATTAAACTTGGTGAAATCATGGAAAAGCATAATACACTGTTAATTACGAAATTTGGAGGCGATCCCATTTAAAACAAAAAGTTTTTCTCACTAGAACTTCTTTTTCGACCGATCATTCATACTGCAGCTATATGCTATAGTCATCCGATTTTGATAAAACTTTGTAGAAATGTGTCCAAAGTATATAAAATAAGTGTACGCCAATAAAAAGGACGTTTTCATTAAAAAAAAAAAAGTTTTCCTCACTCGAACAAGTTTTCGACCGATCTTTCCTATGGGAGCTATATGCTATAGTCATCCGATTTCGACCAAACTTTGTAGAATTGTGTAAAAAAATATAAAATAAGTGTATGCCAATGATAAGGACGTTTTCATTAAAAACAAAAATTTTTTCTCTTTAAGACTAGTTTTTCAACCGATCGTTCCTATGGCAGCTATATGCTATAGTCATCCGATCCGGCCGGTTCCGACAAATGTGCAGCGTATTTGTACTAAAAAACTTCGTGCAAAGTTTGGTGAGGATAGCTTCAAAGCTGACGGAGGAGATAGCATAGAAACAGACGGACAGACGCTCAGAAGGACAGATGGACAGACGGACAGAACTAAATCAACTCAGCTCGTCATGCTGATCAAGAATTCTTTATGTGGTCGGAGATGCTTCCTTCTATGCGTTACAAACATCCGGACATTTTTATAATACCCTCTGCAAGGGTATAAAAATAAAGGAAATGGACACTAGTCAGGCCCCCACAAATAAAAAAACGGCAACAGATAAAGTGGATGAACTTCCAGTCTTGCCAAAAATTGCAATACCAAATTTTTTGGTGACTCAAAAGAATGGGATGTGTTTTCAGATATATTTCTTGAGGTCATCGAATCAAGAAAAGATCTGAGCGCATCTAATAAACTTAATTACTTAAAATCCGCATTACGAGGAGAAGCAAGGATCATGGTTGCTCATCTGTTGACAGGTTCCGCGGAGAACTATAAGGCTGTTTGGGAGCTTTTAGCCAAATGCTATGAAAATAAAAGAAAAATTTTTTCCGAACAGCTGAATCGCTTATTGGATTTGCCAAGTTTAAGCATTAAATCAGCTAAACAAATCAAATGCTTTATGGATACGTTAAATAAAGCAATTCACTTAATAAAGATAAAAGCGAATATGTCAGGAGAAGTTGATGTGATATTTGCTCACATGATTTTAAGAAAATTTGACAAAAAGCGCTACAATCATATGAAAGTCATGTCAAAAAATCTAAGGAAGTACAAATATTGTCCGATGTAATGAAATATTTGGAGCAGCGGTTGAGTTCTCTTTGTTCTCTACAAGATGAGGAGAAAAAACCAATGCGAAAAAACAATAATTTTAAAAACAAGGAAAATTGTCCCATATGCAAGTTAGCAGGACATTATATTTTACAATGTTTGAGGTTCAAAGGTATCCGTTAGAAAGATCGGAAATGGTGAAAAAGGCACAAGTATGTCTTAGGTGCTTAAAACATACTAGTTCCAGAAGGTGCATGAGCGAAATTCTATGTGCGCAATGCAATAGAACCCATCATACGATGCTTCATTTTGAGAGAAAGGAAAAGGTCAACACATGTGTCGCAAAAGAACAGGCGCTATTGGCCACGGCACTTATAAAAGTCCAAACAGTTAATGAAGGCTTTGAAGTTCTTAGGGCATTAATTGATAATGGGTCACTATGCACAATTATATCAGAGGAGGCAACACAGATGTTAAAGCTTCCTAGGATAAAAGCCCATACAGAGATCAGTGGGGTAATTGATAATGGGTCACAATGCACAATTATATCAGAGGAAATTGAATGAAATTGTGTATTAAGGGCCGAGACTATACAAAAGAAGCACTTAAAATTGAAGCAATTGTTCTGCATAAATTGATGAAGGCCTTACCAGGTAAATCAATGGATGTGGATAAGTCAAAATGGGATAGTTATGTTTTAGCTGAACCTGACTTTAATAAGCCGAGTAGAATAGATGTGATTATAGGAGCAGATCTGTACACTCACATCTTAAAAAATGGAGTCGTAAAGATCGATGGACTTCATGGTCAAAATACTGACATTGGCTGGATTGTATCCAGACGTACAAAGTCCAAAGGTAAAAAGGTGATAGTCGCAACGATTATTGAATTAAAAGAATTTGAGCGCCTTTGGAAGATAGAAGAGGAGGATGAAGAAGACGAAGAAGCAGACATATGCGAGAAAAATTTTATTGACACGACTAAAAAGACAGCAAATGAAAGATATGTAGTATCTATGCCATTTAAAAAAGACAAGGAGTTGGGTGTATCTAAAGCACAAGCAAGAAATTACAAAGAAATCAAAAACTTAAAGAAGATTACGTAAAGTTTATAAGAGAATTCAGGGAATTGGGAAATATTGAAAAAGTCCAGAAAAATAGGGACGAAAAAGGGAAAGTTGCAAAGGTATGGACACAAAAGGGTACATATACAAGGCCTTTACAAGGTCCAATACAAGCCTTTAAAGCATATACTGAAAACCAAAAAATAAAAAGAGCTAAGCAGAACAAAGGCATTCCGGGAAAATTAAAAATACCATGTTGCAGAATCCTTAGGAAGATGTTAAGGCTTTACAGATATAAATACAATTAGTGTCATTTTCATTAAATCGAAAGAAGCTAATTATTAAAAGCAAGCCCAATCGAATTGAAGGGGTTCCATCACCAGATCTCAGGAAAGTCTTTCTTGAAAGTACAGACATAAGAGACATAAAAACAAAAACTACGAACAGTCACCTTTCCTAGCCCTTTGCAGAATGTTTAAGCAAAAACACGAAGAAAATCATTTAGAGTTGCAAGGGCTTAACTTCCACCATATATCAGGACACGCTTCTTTGGGAGTACGAATAATTCTAACCTGAATTTTAATTGTATTCGCAATAACAAAAATAAATGTAAAACGAAGACTACAAGCTATCACCTTTCCTGGCCCTTTGCAGAATGTTTAAAACGTTAAACACAAGAAATACAAAATGTAAATATCTACACTCTAATTGAACTCACACAAAACCAAGAAACTACCTGCCTATCTAAATGTAATGCCTATATATAGATTTCATCCCCCGCGGACAGCTGATGCGGGCTTGCATTATCAGTTACCGCGTTTGCGCGTGCGTGTGTGCGTACTTTAGAGTGTGTGTGTGAGTGTGTGAGTGTGTGTGTATGTGTATGAAAACACAAGAAGTCAAGGGAACAGGGTATTTTGTAGTCGGGGCACTCGACTACAGCTCCTTTTTTTTTAAATTACACACTAGGTGTGCCCCTTAATAAAAAAAAAAAAACATTTTGTTTTTAAATTGATTATTTCTGTTTATGTTCATGCTTTTGCTTGTTACTTCAAAACTATTAGCCAAACAAATGAAAAATGGGCTTGTCTTAAGGATAATTAACCGTTGCGACCGGTGTTGCCCATAATTGTTTGTTTTCCTAATAACTCGAATACCGTTCATCCGATCTTTAAAATTCCTATAGCGGATCAATAAAGAATCCCGAATATTAAATATGTCCAAAGGGTTCGAACCTTCTATCTATAAAACTGTGGGAGATATGACGCTTTTCTCGATATTGCGGGGGCGGGAGGGGGCGTGGCCAAAATTGAAAATAAACTTGATCTGCCTGCAAGTATAAGAATCCATCTCTGAGATCTGTGCGTTCATACGGACAGACAGACGGGCATGGCTATATCGACTCGGCTGTTGATGCTGATCAAAAATATATATACTTTATGGGGTCGGAGATGCTTCCTTCTGGCTGATACATACTTTTGTACGAACTTGTTATACTCTTTGTACCTTTGGTACAGAGTAAAAAAAGAGCGATTTTCATATTTTTCGCAATTTTTTTAAGTTAAAAAAAAAACAACTCATAGTGGATATTAAGATTAGGCGAAATTATTTTTTTCCAATTTAATAAGAATCCAAATTTGAATCACAACTCTCTTGTCTAGATCACACTTGGTTTTTTGAGTTGTTCGCAAATTTGCAATATACGGATCTGACTAATATCAGTAACCTATTCAATAGCTCTGTTTTCGTGTGAACGCGTGAAGTTTTGCTGGTAAAATGTTCACGGTAACTTCTCACATCTTTATTTTTAGCTTCCTGTGCTTCCTCGGAAAAACTGCCAATGGGAAGAATGCAGAAAGAAATAATTTCCTTCCCATGAAATAACATTTTGTGCGCAGTTACTATCATGTTGAACCAGGTAGTGCTGAAAATCTTGACATTTTGATTTTGTATCCACTTGCTATACAAGTCAGAATTGTACGAAACTTCTTCTTATTCTTCTTATTTGGCCCGATATTTCTATCACAACCGTTTGATGATCTCGGCCGCTGCTATTAATGCCCGCCACTCGCCTCTGTCTTGTGCGAGCTGGCACCAGTTGGTCAGTTCAAGCGCCTTTATGTCTTTCAGCAACCGTTTTTCCCAATTAAGTTTCGGTCGTCCTACAGCTCCTGCTTTCCCTAATTCGTTCGCCATCCTCCTGTGCACTATTTTTACTGGAACTTCATCATTCATAAGAGTAACATGTTCAAGCCAGCGCAGCCGCTGTTGTTTTATGCGCTTGACTAGTTCAGTGTCCCCATAGAGCTCATACAGTTTGTGGTTCATACGGGTGCGGAACTCATCGCCAACTTTTACAGGTCCATAAGTCCTCCGAAGCACTTTTCTCTCGAAAACGCCGATCGTCTCCTCATCCACTGTTGTTATTGTCCATGCTTCTGCGCCGTATTGCAGGACTCGGATATAAAGCGACTTGTAAGGCGCAATTCTCGTTTTTCGAGAGAGGGCTCTGCTCTTGAACTCCTAAGCCCGTAGTAACATCGGTTTGCAAGATATATTCATCTTCGGATCTCCAGACTGATGTTGTTGTCGCTGGTAATCATCGTTCCGAGGTAGACAAAGTAATTTACAACGGTAAGGTTGTACTCTCCCATTGCAACAGATTGTCCAAGAAGCGTAGGCTCACTGCGCGCAGAGACTAGGAACTTCGTCTTTTCCTCATTTACCGCTAAGCCCATGAGTTTTGACTGCTTCTCAATCTCTGAAAACGCCTTGATTACCGCCCGTTCAGATTTGCCGATAATGTCAATGTCATTGGCATATGCAAGTAGCATTACATCTGTATAGGAGATGGTGCCCGATCTGTTAGCATTTGGACACTGGTGCAGTGTATACTCCATCAGCAGATTAAAGAAGTTACACGATAAGGTGTCACCTTGCCTAAAACCTCTTCTGGTATCGAAAGGAAGAGGTTCTTTCCTATTTTGACGGAGCCATGTGTGCTTTTCAACGTCATCATTAGGCAAGGCTTCAAAGAACTTTGACCATATCGGTGTGTCGAAAGCGTCTTTATAATCAACAAAAAGATGGTAGGTGCTGATTTTCGTCGCATGGGTTTTCTCCAGTATTTGTCACAATGTGAATATTTGGTCTATGGTGGATTTACTAGGTCTAAAGCCACACTGATAAGGTTCGATCAGTTCGCTCATTCTCGGCTTTAGACGATCACATAAGATACATGACAGAACCTTATATGCAATGGGTAGGAGACTGATCCCGCGGTAATTGGCGCAGATTGCAGGGTCTCCTTTTTTAAGTATTGGGCAGAGAACACTTAGACTCCAATCTTCGGGCATACTCTCTTCGGAACAAATTCTGCATAGGAGTTGGTGCATGCACCTTACCAGCTCCTCGCTGCCAGCCTTGAACAATTCAGCGGGTAGCTCATCGGCCCCAGCTGATTTTTAATTTTTTAACCTTTTTATGGCTGACCAAACTTCGTTATGGTCCGGTGGGTCTATTTCTATATCATCGATTGGTGGTTCCACTACTTCTCCAGAGGCGTCATTGTGTTTGTCATCGCCTCCCAGCAGGTTGGAGAAATAGTTTCTCCATTTGTCTAGTACCTCTTTTCGATCTGTGACAAGATTTCCGGCATCGTCCTTACATTGTGAGGCTCCGGGCTTAAAACCTTCGGCTAGTCGCCGAACTTTATGATAACTTCCTTTCCTGCTCATTCTTTTTTCTTCTGAAAAGGCGCTTCTCCTCTCTCCTTTTCTTTCGATATCGCTCCTTGACAGCTCGCGTTGCTCCCGACTGCAGAGTTCTCCTGTAGGCAGCGTCTTTCTCTGCAGTAGCGCGGCGGCACTTATCATTGTACTATGACTGTTTTTGGGAGTGCTCGGCATATCCGAGAGTCTCCTTGACAGCCGTACTCATGGAGTGTGAAATATGTTTCCACTGTTCACTTATACCTGGAGGGAAAGGTGAAATTTCCTTGAGCAAGTGGGTGGGTTTTGCAGAGAAGGCTTCGGAGGTCTATTGTGATTGCAGCTTCTCGACGTTCAGCTTTCGACGACTACTAGAGCGTGCGGCATGTGCCTTGGCTGCAACAAGGTAGTGATCCGAGTCTATATTGGCTCGTCGGAAAGAACGTACGTCTAGCACACTCGATGAATGCCTTCCGTCTATCACAACGTGATCAATTTGGTTTTCCGTTTTATTATCAGGTGACCTCCAGGTCGCCATGTGGTTGTCGCGGTGTTTAAATCTTGTGCTACGAACGACCATATTCCTGCCCGCAGCAAAATCTCTTAGCCTCTCTCCATTGCTGGATGTTTCATAGTGCATCGATTTATGCGTTAAAATCGCCTAGCACGATCTTAATGTCGTGATCAGGGCTGGAATGTACGTTCCAGGCACTCATAGAATTCGTCGCTCGTCGTGGCGTCCTTGACTTCTGTTGAGGCGTTAGCACAGATAAGGCTAATATTAAAATTTTTCTGCCTTAAGTCTGAGTACTGCTAGTCGCTTGTTAACAGGTGTGAAGCTGATGACAGAGTGACGCAGTCTTCCGCAGACTGCAAAGCCGCACCCAAACTCGTGCTTTGTAGCATTTCCGCTACAGTAGATCTCCCAGGGGGCATTGGTTGATGATTTTCTCGACGCGTTCCCTTGTCCAGTCCATCGCATTGTACGAAACTTCAGAAAATGGTTTTATAGCTCTTTCGCTGCGGTTTGAGGTTGAAGGTACGAAACTTCAAAAAATGGTTTTATTGCTCTTTCGCTGCGGTTTGAGGTTGAAGGAGCGACCTTAATCTTATAATCATCGCCTTTTATTGCCCTGAAGCTAACTTTTATTACTGGAAATAAATCTGGATTTATTTCTCCACCACAACTCAAATGTATGGCACATTTGTGTTAAGTGCAACTTTAATTTTTAGTGATCAATATCACCATCGCTGAGTGCTCTAGTTTAACCTTAACAGTTCTTACGTTGCTTGACCAAACCTCGAAAAACTCTGCGCGTGTTATTGCACTAATTGCTTAATTGAAGGCCTTTGATTCAGATTCAGAATGATTTTTTGTAGACTAAATATGTTCTGGTTGATTTGAATGTGATTGAATGTTGTTAATTTTTTTTTTTCAATTAAGTCCCCCTACACTGTGCGGCGGCGAAGCGAGGCGCGCCGGGATATATGCTAGTTATATTAATATATTATTTTCTCCACAATGCAATTATTAATAAGTCTCTGTACTTGTAGCAATAGGAAGCACAAACTCAATAAAGAAATATCAAATATACATGTGGGATTTGGGGGATGTCCGAGCTTTAAGAACTACCAGTCCAGCTATCGATGTCGTACTCATCGCAGAGTCAGCCGTAAGCTAGCCGGCGACCGCAAGTTGGACCCGTAATTGAGGGTAGAATCATAACAAACCATGTCATTCATGGGAATTAAGACATCAGCCCTGCTAAAGTTAGTTTGGCCTCTTCACCTGGTAGTACTAAATTTGGGGAAAGCCCTTTTTAATTATTTGATGCATATCATGAATCGATCGATTGTCAATCTTGTCAGAACCCATCGATGAATCTATTTCGGAATTTTGCAAGAATTTCGTTGATGTTTAACCTATGACTTCTTTGCAAAAGTCATTCAAGAATCATGGGAGAATCTATTGCCATTACCATAATAGGTTCATCGGTGATTCCATCTTGGTTCATAGGTGATGCTTAAAGAAGGGTACCCATAAATATACTTTATACGGATATGAATACCTTCATAAGCGCTCTAAAAGCTTTTGACCATAGTTAATAGACCCTTGCAAGAATACAGAAGTAATATAATTGATCATCTTATAAGAAAATGTAGTTTGTTCTTTGTGAAAAAGGGTGGAAGGGTTGTCAAATTTATCATTATCTAAAAGTTATACTTTTAATTTTATACTCAAATGTAGTAAGTGCATTCCTTTGCTGGTTGTTGCCCACCACTGGATCGGAGGCTTTGGACTAAGTATCATTGCGTTGGCACCTGATTAAAGGACTACCTGATTAAGGGACTATTCAAGAAATGCATCCGTATTCGTAAATTTTTAAGAAATGAATTATTCTGAGATCAGTTTGTTACAAATAGTTTTTAGTTCGCAATTCGTGTACATAATTATATAAAAAAAATAAATAAGATTATGTGTGTTGTAAATCAATATATTGGGGGTGTTCTCTAGAGAACTCTACAGAAATTCTCTAGAGAGTTTGTCTTGCAGGTCGCACGAAAAGTCAAATGGTGTTACAGAACTTGAGAGTTTTCACCTGTATTAGTTTCAAAAAAGGGCGACCTGCGTGAATGTTACAGCTGACGCGGATAGATCTGGATCGCCTGAAAGACACCATAATGTCTATAGGCGAAGATCAAGCTGGCTTCAGAAAGGACTTGTCGTGCACGAATAAGATAAACACTGTGCGCATCCTGATCGAGCAATGCACCGACTACAGATTAGAGCAACATATGGCCTCTGAGCACTTCGCTAAAGCCTTCGACAGCGTAAGCAGAGAGTGCCTATGGCAGGAGCTGTGAAGGAGGGTGGTTACCGAAAAACTCTGGAATGCTCTCCCAGCCTTTTCCTGTCGCCCATGCTGTTTATAATGGTGTTCGATACAATGTGACTTGCGCAAATCATCAGCGGCATAAGGTGGACAAGGACTAAATCTCTGGGGCATCTGGACTATGCAGACGATATACGCCTCCTAGCAAATGGGATAAGCGACCAGGCCTTAAAATCAACATGGCGAAAGTAAAAGAATTAATGAAACCTATAATATTCTTGAAAGTTCATTTAACCTCAGCTTCCCTATTAATCCCATCTTTGATTCTTCTCTAATTGTTGTTGTTGTACTAGTGTGCTTCAAATTTATTTTAGTTGCGTAAAACAGTACTTTTCTTTTAATACTCTGTATCAAAGGTACACAGAGTATATTTAGTTTGTGCAAAAGAATGTAAAAGGCAGAAGGAAGCATTTCCGACCCTATAAAGTATATATATTCTTGATCAGCATCAACAGCCGAGTCGATCTAGCTATGTTCGTCTGTCCGCCCGTCCGTCTGTCCGTATGAACAAACAGATCTCGGAGATGGTAGGAGATAGAGGTTTGAAATGTATGGGACATATGCTTCTTATACTTGCAGTGTATAGGCGAAGTGGCCAAGACCAATGCTTCACAATAGATTTAATTAGTAGATTTAATTTGATAATTATAAGCATTTGTTAAAGTGGAAGGAGCACACAAATATATTTTTCCTACTTTAAATTCTAACGGTCGGCTTATGATCTTGAGCGCGTCTGTCGTCATAGCCAAAAAGAAAACGGAAGAATGGCGGATGTGCGTAGACTTTAGGCAGCTGAATGCGCACTCCGTTCCTGACGCTTACCCCGTCCCTAGAATCTACCATATCTTGGAGAAATTGCAAAACGCTCGCTTCATATCTACGTTGGACTTGAGGCATGGATGTTGGCAGATTCCTTTGGCGTCCGATAGTCGAGAATGTTCCGCTTTTACGGTACCCGGTAGGGGTTTTTCCAATGGAAGGTGATGCCTTTCGGCTTGCGTTCGGCTAGCGCTACTTTCCAAAGGCATTGGATAGCGTCATAGGAGCGGATATGGAGCCTCATGCATTCGCATATCTCGACGACATAATAATCGTTGGAGAAACTACGTTGGAGGGGCACGAAAAGGTTATCGCCTACGACAGTTGACGTCTGTTAAAGGCGGAGGATAACTATAGCACCACCGAGAAAGAGTGCCTCGCAGTTATATGGGCTATCAGGAAATTCTGCTGCTACCTGGAAGGGTATCGTTTCGAGGTGGTGACCGACCATATGGCACTCAGGTGGCTGAACTCGATCGAAAGCCCCTCGGCTAGGGTTGCTCGTTGGGCGCTAGAGCTCCAAAAGTTTCAATTTGACGTTCGCTATCGCCGAGAGAAACTCAACATCGTGGCCGACGCCCTTGTGACGTGATTCAACAAGCTGTAGAGCAGGAGTCGCAGTGTAGATGGTTGATCGATGTGATGGCCAAAGTGCGACAGCAACCGGAGAAGTTTGCAACCTGGGACATAGAGCTGATGACGAAGATTACTACCCTTGGAAGCTCTGCGTCGGCAGTGAGCACAGGGCCCGAGTTCTCCATGAGTGCCTCGATACGCCGACTGCAGGCCACTTGGGGGTGCGGAAGACAATCACCAGGTTGATGCAGCGCTACTACTGGCCAGGTATGTTTAGAGACGCGGGCAGGCATGTTCGGCAATGTGGGTCCTGTCAGAGGCTTAAAGGGCTGCAAAAAAGCCAGCGGGTAAGATGTTGACCCTACGTACCAATGTACCTTTTGACGTAATGTGCGCAGACTTCGTAGGGCCGTTGCCCCGTTCCAAGCGCGGCAACACGATGTAACTCTTTCACGTTGTTTTCTCCAAGTGGGTTGACATAATCCCTTTTCGAAAAGCAACCACTCTGCAGGTGCAAAAGGCATTCTGTGAACGCATTCTCTGTCATTTTGGGGTACCTTGGGATTTTTGTGTGCGACAATGGCGCGCTGTTCACAATTAGTTCTCTTAAGACTTTTTCAAGACATTAGGAGTAGAGCTAAAGCATACAGCCTCGTATTGCCCCCAAGAGAACCCAACTGAAAGGACCAATCGCACGGTGAAGGCGATGATAGCGCAACTTATCAACGGCAATCAAAGTTCTTGGGGTGAGCGTTTGCCCAAAATTGCGCTGTGTCAATTTATGTTTCTTTTTCTATACCCAAATTTTATTTTTACAACATAAATTCCCCCCCCCCTCCTCCCCCCCCCCCCCCCCAAAATTAACTATTTTTATAAAAAACCTTTTAAATTTCTTTTTTTTTTTTTTTTTTTTTTTTTTTTTTTTTTTTTTTTTTTAATTTTTTTTTTTTTTTTTTCTTTTTTTTGGAAGGTGATGCCTTTCGGCTTGCGTTCGGCTAGCGCTACTTTCCAAAGGCATTGGATAGCGTCATAGGATCGGATATGGAGCCTCATGCATTCGCATATCTCGACGACATAATAATCGTTGGAGAAACTACGTTGGAGGGGCACGAAAAGGTTATCGCCTACGACAGTTGACGTCTGTTAAAGGCGGAGGATAACTATAGCACCACCGAGAAAGAGTGCCTCGCAGTTATATGGGCTATCAGGAAATTCTGCTGCTACCTGGAAGGGTATCGTTTCGAGGTGGTGACCGACCATATGGCACTCAGGTGGCTGAACTCGATCGAAAGCCCCTCGGCTAGGGTTGCTCGTTGGGCGCTAGAGCTCCAAAAGTTTCAATTTGACGTTCGCTATCGCCGAGAGAAACTCAACATCGTGGCCGACGCCCTTGTGACGTGATTCAACAAGCTGTAGAGCAGGAGTCGCAGTGTAGATGGTTGATCGATGTGATGGCCAAAGTGCGACAGCAACCGGAGAAGTTTGCAACCTGGGACATAGAGCTGATGACGAAGATTACTACCCTTGGAAGCTCTGCGTCGGCAGTGAGCACAGGGCCCGAGTTCTCCATGAGTGCCTCGATACGCCGACTGCAGGCCACTTGGGGGTGCGGAAGACAATCACCAGGTTGATGCAGCGCTACTACTGGCCAGGTATGTTTAGAGACGCGGGCAGGCATGTTCGGCAATGTGGGTCCTGTCAGAGGCTTAAAGGGCTGCAAAAAAAGCCAGCGGGTAAGATGTTGACCCTACGTACCAATGTACCTTTTGACGTAATGTGCGCAGACTTCGTAGGGCCGTTGCCCCGTTCCAAGCGCGGCAACACGATGTAACTCTTTCACGTTGTTTTTCCAAGTGGGTTGACATAATCCCTTTTCGAAAAGCAACCACTCTGCAGGTGCAAAAGGCATTCTGTGAACGCATTCTCTGTCATTTTGGGGTACCTAGGAAGTTTGTGTGCGACAATGGCGCGCTGTTCACAATTAGTTCTCTTAAGACTTTTTCAAGACATTAGGAGTAGAGCTAAAGCATACAGCCTCGTATTGCCCCCAAGAGAACCCAACTGAAAGGACCAATCGCACGGTGAAGGCGATGATAGCGCAACTTATCAACGGCAATCAAAGTTCTTGGGGTGAGCGTTTGCCCAAAATTGCGCTGGCCGTCAATTTCAGCGTGTCCGTTACTACTGGATACACCCAATCGTTATTTACCCAAGGACGAGATCTACGCCTCCCAGCTACATTGTATGACGTGTTGACCCGAGGTACCGCGACACGTGTGTTGGAGCCGGCGGAGCAGCTTAAGTATATCTTCAGGATCGTGGATACAAATACGCAACGCGCTTCCCAAGACCAAGGGCGTCATTAAAATTTGCGACGACGCGAATGATGGCCTGACCTGGAGGCGATGGTATTTCTTCGCCAGCATCCCCATTTTAAGGCGGCAGAGGGCTTCGCCGCAAAGCAAATGCCGAAGTACGACGGGCCTTACCGTGTAGCGAAGGTTATCTCCCCCAAACTCGTCCGTTTCCATCAGCCTGAAGAACGGAAACGCCGAGAAGCCAACAATTAAAATTATGGGCATATTTTCAATTATAGTTACCATTACAATTACAATTATTTCGTATTAAAAAAATTGTTACTAATTACAATTATTTCAATAATTACTTAATTATTTCAATTATTTGGTAATTGAAATAATATAATTGAAATAGTTGGAATAATTGATGTAATTTCGGAATTATTTAAACAAGATAGCAGTATGGGAAGGCAGCAACCTATCGGAATGGTTTGAGTCCAACACCGGAGTAAAACAGAGATGTCTTTTGAGCCCACTACTTTTTGCATTGTATGTGGACTACATAGTGTCATTTTTGCCAGGTGGCGTTTATTTGGGTTCAGAGCACGTAAAAGTGCTAATGTACGCCGACGACATAGAATTACTAGCGGAAAGCCCCGTAGAAGTGCAACTAATGATTGACGTAGAAAGCAACTAATGAATGAATATTGCCAAACGTGGAGCCTGCAAGTCAACTGTGTAAAATAAAAAATTATGATGATACGAGATAGCAGAGGCCGCAGAGCTGTTGCAGATGCATGGAAAATAAACGGAAGGAATCTTGAAGTGGTCAATAAATATCGATTCTTGGGAGTGACTTTAACACAAGGCATGCCTTTTCATAAGCACCTTAAGCAAAAACTCAGTGACTCCAAAACTGCAATAAACTCAACTTGAAGAGATGCTTAGAAAAAGGAACGTAAGCCATAGCACCAAATACGGTACACCCTACTTACAGCCACCGCAAGAGCAATTATGTGCTACTCTACTCAGGTATGGGGCTTTAGTCAATTTGAAGACATAGAAAAACTCCTTCGGTTTTATATCAAACGAGTGTTCCATCTACCCCAGAATTCCCCCAACTATGCAATACACCTAGAAACAGGACTACCTACCATGTTACAGTATACCATGCAATTACATTTCGACTATATTGCCAAGACCATGCGAATGCCGTCCACTCGTCTCCCAAGAATCGTCACATATCTACTTGAGACCAAAACGCAGTTTATTCGCACTTGGGAATCCATGGCAGAAGAACACAACATCAAATGCAACCTGAACGACTACATCACATGGAGCGTTTGGCAAACCCAACTTCAACGAAGTATTGACTGAAGGGAGAGGTCCAGTTTCGAAGCAGACACGCGAGGCAGTCAGTCTCGCATCACATACAACTGGAGAACAACCTTTCGTCTAGGAACTATTTTCAAGATGACCTCGAAGCCGCAACCATATCAGCTATCTTCCGTGCGAGAACCAAACTTGTAAGACTGCCATTGCACACTTTGCAATACCATAGAGAGAGAGGACACTAAACATTTCTTACTAAAAGAATTCAGGGGGCTGCACTTGGGTAAACCAATTCTGTCGTGCCAGGAAACACACGCTCTGCTGAACGGAAGACATTGGCGCTCCCTCACCTCTTACTTGAGAATGAGCCTGCAATATCGCAGAAGCTTTTTTATGGACTGCGGTGATACGTGATATGGAAACCAGAAAAGCATGATGTCACAATTACTATTTGTTCTACATACGAAATTTTTTAAAAACTGTTTAACTTAAAAATTATAAATTCATATTTATAAAAAATCTAAGATAGGAAATGAATACTACTATGTACTTATTAGTTATTTCCTGCGAGTGGTCCTCTAACGCACTATTACCGGTGAACGATTTGATATCTCGGGACGACCGGGGAAGTCAAGTATAGTAACTGGAAATTGAATATTGTGGACTACTTAAGGGAAGTATGGGCTGACGGCACTAATTGCCATGCCCAGAAGCATACCGATATTTGTTTATTTAGTAATCTTTATAAAGTCACTACGAGCAATTTTTGTCATCAAAAGTTAAAATAAATAAATTCTACTACTACTATTACTACTAGTTTCGGAATAAAAATGAATTACCTTTATTATTTTGTGTGAAAATTACACACCTTACCTATATCCAACTTTTTACTTCACATACCACTTTTCTCTATGTAAAAACTTGTAATTTTCATACAAAATAGAAAAGGTAGTTCATTCTTATTTCGTTATTACTTCAATTATTTCAATTATTTACTTACTTCAATTATTTCAATTACCAAATAATTGAAATAATTAAGTAGTTATTGAAATAATTGTAATTGGTAATAAATTTTTATATACGAAATAATTGTAATTGTAATGGTAATTGTAATTGAAAATATACCCATAATTTTAATTGTAATTGTAGTTTACAGCTCTGTATCAAAGTATTGTTAAGCTAGCAAGCCCCGTCCGATTTTCAGATGGATGACGAAGACGTAATCGTGCTGAGCGACGATACTTCCTGCTACATGGAACCCTGTCTTTCTTAGTAACAACGGCAGGACGAGCAGGCGTTTCAACACACGGTGGATGACCTGTCTGAGGAGGAGAGTGACACAAACGCTGACGATGACCCGCGAGCAACCCGCTACGCTACCAATTCCGAAGAGGTCGCTTGGACGCGTCGTGATCCTCAAGCCGACCGGCCAAGCTATGGACGGACTCATCAAAACTATGACGAGGACCCGCTTGCAAACAGCTACTCTACCAATTCCGAAGAGGTTCTTGGACGCGTCGCGACCCTCGCGCCAACCGGCAAAATTATAGACGGACACCGCAAAAGAGCGACCGCCCGCGCTTCACTCGGTGTTTTACACCGAGGAGAACCATGCGAACGCCTACGATGGATGCGTGACCTTTATGCGGGTGCACACCACCACGATCATCATACAGGCACCACTAGCCTGAGGAGAGTCTCTATATTACGGAGAACCCCCCTCACCCCCCTTGGTCGAGAACCAACCACCTACGGAAGACGTTCTCGGAATCTTAGCCCTCACGGAAGGAGACCCAAATGATTCGCCCCCACGTAAGCGACCTCGCCAGGAGGAAGACAGCCCCTTCGGCTTTCCATCGCTCGAGGAGTTGGATCCGGAAAGGCAACAATGCGAGGAAGAGCACATCACTACGGACGGCATTACCCCGGTATCGGGTGATACGCCCTCGGAACCACCCATCTCCCCAAAACAGGTTCGACGCCTATCTTGGGCCAGCGAGAGTCGGGAGTTGATGCACGATTCTCGTATAATGGGGGTGTTACAGCAGGAGAGTCCAAGGCTCAAGGTCCGGGTATTAGACAGTCACATTGGCTTGTGGACCCGACCAGCGGATTTCCCCACGTCTGCCTGCTCCAATTGGAATCAAGAGACATCTCGGTGGAGGAAAGTGAACCTGCGGTTGTATTATCCGAGAACGACAGACTTTTGGGAAATTCTCTGTCTGCCTTCGTTTGTGCCCCACCGGGAGAACCCCTCGCCGAATGGGAAGGCGAGGTATTGGACCAGGTTCTGTCTGACTTGGAAGACGAGCAAGGGTGTGGCCATCTGTCTCTGGACCCCTCCAGCGAAGACACCTGGTCGGAAGCAGTTTAAGGATATATATTTTCGGAGAAGACACTCTTGACCAGGGAACCCTAGACCGGGTGCCCACCGACGCAGATCTGGTATCTTTGCCTTGTTACGTGGGCCAACAAATTAAAAAGCCACCTTCGCCATCCCGAAGGCGCAGAATCCCGAGAGATGTAAAAGTCTCCAAGGCTTAGCAATTAGACAAAACGACATGCCGACAGCAGCTAGTCAGTTTTGGAAGCTGTGAGCAGCAATAACGCGTGCGAGTGAGCGGCCTTACGATTAGTTGTCGTAAGCGATCGAACTGAACGCACGTCATCTTTTCTTCTCGCCTTATCGTTGTTGACATTAAAAATTATTAAAGTCATTTAAACGCGTCTCAATTTATCTATAAATTTAAAACTGTTCAACCTGACTGACTGGTGACTGTCGCACAGCCTAAACGGTAAGAGCTAGAGGGCCGAAACTTGGACAGGAGTTTCCTTATGTGGTGAAACTGCGTATTTAGAAGGGGTTTTGGAAAATTCCACTCGGGAAAGTTTGTATGGGGAAAATTTTATTTTTCATCCAATTGACCTGAAATTCGGTTTGTAAGCATAGTATGCGAAATAATTGGAAATAATCGGAAAATCCGCCCACAAGGAAAATTCTCGGATAATTCGATATGCAAACATCTATTTTTCATCCGATTGACTTTAAATTCGGTTTTTAAGTATAGTAAGTGAAATAATTTGTAATGTAATTTTCTGATGTTGGAAAATTTGACCTTAGGGTCGGAAAACTCATGGAAAACTTAGCAGCCAAAAACCCATTTTTATCCGATTGGCTTTAAACTTGGTTTGTAAGGATAGTATAAGAAATAACGATAACGGTAACGGTAACTCGGGCTGTCGTTTTTCATTGTACTGGTTGTCTGCGGGACCTGGCCCTCGACCTGGAGGTGGAACTGGACCTGAACGTGGACCTGAAGGTGGCCATGGAGGTGACCATGGAGGTGGCCGTGGAGGTGGCCATGCAGTTGGCCATGGAGGTGGACATGGAGGTGGCGATGGAAGTGGCCATTGAGGTGGCCATGGAGTTGACCATGGACGTGGCAATGGAGGTGTACCTGTAGGTGGACCTGTAGGTGGAACTGTAGGTGGAAATTCTTAATCTCGGTAAAACTTTGGTTATTGGTTAGACGCTTGCCCTGGAAGGTTTCTAAGTAGAAGAAATGGGCGGAAAATGTTGGACAACCCACGATATTTGGGAAATTTTGGATTTCAGTGAAACTTAATGGAATGGTAGACGCTTGCCCGGGAAGGTTTCTAAGTTGATGAAATGGGCGGAAAATGGTGCACAAACCGCGAAATTTGAAAAATTTCATCCGATTGCAATGCAACTTTGAGGAATGGTTGGAGAATTGGTGGAAAATGTCCCAAAATCTGTGTTTAAGGCCAATCCTTATTTTTGGGACGATCTTAATCAAATTAGGTTTGTAAGCTTTATATTTTAAAAGTCCACCACCAAGATCAGAAAAGTCAAGAGAGACTTTATTTTTAACCGCGGGCGGGGCATAAGAGTTAATCTCTGCTTTGAGCCGATGTATGTAAGATACAATACCCTAACTTTTCCTAAGCCTTTATGATCCCTAGTGTCTGCCTAGGTGCTAAAACTTACGGTTCTCTGCTCTAGGTGATAACCTCAGACACAACCTGTAGTTATTTCTGCTCAGGTGTTAATCTCTGATCTGGCCAGACACTATTTCTGCCTTAGGTGATAACCTCAGATCTAGTAGGTCACTATTTCTGTTTCAGGTGATAAACCTCAGATATAGTTTGACGTAGGCGACTCGTGTTCTCTGCTAGGTAGCTTTACTCCGCCATCGGACTGTACCCGCTCTAGGTGACAAACCTCAACTACACTTGACCGTAGGCAACCCGTTTTCATTTTATTTTCCTTCAATTTTCTTCCCTTCCTCTTCGATCCCTCGTGTCTGCCTAGGTGTTTAACCTCAAACACGAGTGATTATAGACGATTCAACCTCGGATATAACTTGCGTTTGCTTTCCGCCCCAGGTGATAACTTGGGAGGCATCTTACATATCTGTTTTAGGAGGCCAGATCGGAGGCTTACACTCCGATCTGGCAAGAACCTATTTCTGCTCTAGGAGTTAACCTCAGATATAACTAGTTACTACCTCTGCTCTAGGTCTTAACCTCGGATTTAACTAGTTACTATTTCCGCTCTAGGTGGTAAGCTCGGATTAAGTTGGTTACTGTTTCAGCTAGGTGTTAAACCTCGGATACAGTTTGTCATAGGCGACGCGTGTTCACTACCAGGGATTCTCTCACCTCGTCAACTCATTGTTCCGGCTGATGGTGATGAACCTCCGGTGCGATTGGTCATACATTGACCCTGGCCACAGACACCCTGCCCTCCTATCCACTGAGCTTCCTTTCCTACACGCAAATTCTCGACGTGACTCAGACCCCCACCTAAATTGAGCGCTATCCTTTATAGTCCTAGTTAGTCCCAGCACTTATAAATTTTTCTGTAGTGGCCCTGGCCAGACTGAGTTATACCTTAGCCTTAGATACTACCTTACCGATGGCGCCCGAGCAGGGACCCTGGGACATATATATTAAACAATTTAGGGTAACATCCTTCATGGCCTAAAAACCCATCAGTTCAAAAATTAAGTCGTGAGAAAGGAAATAAGAGGAAACTTAGCGGCAGAGTATTCGTCTTCGCCTAGTCCAAGGGACGTTTTATTAAATTTAAATAAAATTCCCTGTACTTGTATGTATGTATTGCATGTAAGCCTCAGCCACGTGCTTTATAGGTGTTCGCGTTCCGATTTCGTCATTCCTAAAATATAATTAGCTCATAAGAATCACATCAATAATGTGATCAGTTGGTTAACGGGATGAGAGTGTCATCTCTAACCGCCTATGTATATATAGTAGTAGTAGTAGTAGTAGTAGTAGTAGTAGTAGTAGTAGTAGTAGTAGTAGTAGTAGTAGTAGTAGTAGTCTTTTATCCGCTTATTTCTTCAAAAGTTGCGTATATATTATAAAATTCTAAAGACATATTTGTGTAACTTTAGTGGCTTGGTGTATGGACCGTCAGCCACATCTTCTTCTCTTCCCTATGCTGGTACTACACATGGCTGCCAAGATCGTCTCAAGATACCACATTGTTCCCAACACAGAAAAGATCGGAAGATCATCAGGGTTTTTATGATAAGTTTTCTTACAAATATTGATTAATTAATTTAATTGTAATACAAAAGGCATGGAGAGAAACATAAAAAAAAAAAAAAAAAAAAACTAAAACTCTGTGACTAAGATTTTTCTATACGCCATTGCTTGCTTTACGTAGGTGGCAAGTTTTGACCAATTTTCACCATTACTTCCATTTAAAACATCTATCATTTCCACCTCAGTTAAACATGTCTTGTTGAAGTATCTCCATCTGAATTCCCGCAGCACTGGGCATCTTCTAATAAAATGTTGCATGGTCTCATCTTCATTGAGATTACACAGGTTGCATAGTGTTGACCGGCTATTAATATACGAGTTTCCCTTTAACCATAACAGCCCTCCGCGAGCTTTTATTATCGACGTTATTTCCTTTTGGGTGAAGTTCTCACAGCAGTATTCAGATCCCTTGTTATAGTCATGCACTGCTTATTAATTGATTTGACCTGTTCAGCTTCATTTGTGTTAAAAGGTCGATACACATATTGCACCAATTCGTTTTATTTACTTCATCAGGTAGTGGAATATCAGAAGCTTGAAGGTGTCTATCTAGATCGCTGTACCAGTAGATTTTTTGCCTTTTAATTAGATTTGACAGTATGTGCGGTAGTCGGGTGGGTTCATATTCAAACAGAGTTTTGGTTATGTATCTCAGGTGCAAATTGTAAGTATAGTGGAACGCCTCTTCTACTCCGGTTTCAAGGTTCAGCACATAGTTCGGGGTGTTCGCAGGTAACCTCAGTATTTTCTTGATAAAGTATCGTATCAGCGCATCTACTTCATCAAATAATGAGTTGCCCCATACCTGCGCGCCATATGTTTGCACTGCGCGAGTTGCAGCTTGAAAAAGTTTCCATTTTGCGGTTAGATTTACGTTTGGTTTGCCTAGGAAACTATCCCATGTCATGTTGATACCTTGTTTGGCCTTCCGGTTTTTTCGCAAAGGTGCTTGTTAAACGTTAGGGTTGGCGTAAATATAGTTCCCAAGTACTTATATTCGTTTACAACTTTTATCGGATTCCCTTGATAGGTTCATTTTTCGTCTGCAGCCAGCCTCCCTCGTTGGCGAAAAACCATAATCTCGGATTTAAGCATGTTTACTTCCATTCCCCATAAGCTACAATAACTCTCAAGATGGTTGGCCATTAGTTGTAATATATTGGGAGTATCAGCTAGCAAGACGATATCGTCTGCATATAAAAGGAGCCTGATGTTTAGTTCGCCGATGTAAAGGCCACCACCCAAGCTTTCATGGAGATCATTAATATATAGTGCAAACAATAAAGGTGATAACAAGCATCCTTGCTTTACACCATTGTAAGTTTCAAAACTTTCCGACAACTGGTTTCCGGTCCATACTGCGCTGCTAGATACTGCGTACACCTTTTCAATAAAGTTAACTATTTTCGTTGGTACTCCGATTGAATGTAGCTTAAATATCAATAGCTGTCTTGGCACTCTGTCAAATGCTGCTTTAAAATCCACAAAGTAAGCGTACGTTTTCTTATTTTCTGCGAACCTAATTTTGACTATTGATGCGAGATTGTAGATGTTGTCGTTTGTCGAGTACTTCTTTCGAAATCCTGCTTGATATTCGTTAAGTTTTCCATATTTTGAAACCCATTCGGATAGACGATCATTCAGGACGCCCATCATTATTTTTGCTCCACAGTTCATGAACGAGATGCCCCTGTAATTTCCGACGTTGTTTGGATCCTCTTTCTTGTGTATTGGGAAAATTATGCTTTTTATAAAGGAGTCGTCTAGATGTTCACTGTTCAGATTCCTTGTAAATATTTGAGCCAACTCTGATAACAGTTCATCAGTGGCGTTTGCGTAAAACTCGTACGGAACTCTGTCTTCACCTGGTGCCTTGTTGCTTTTGACTTTGCGTAGCATATTTTTTAATTCCTCTATTGTTATGTCTCTATCCAACTCATCGTCCGTATTTAGCATCAAGGCGTAGTGCATCCTATTTATATTTCCAGCTGTGTTTAAAAGGGTGCTGAAATAATCCTTGAAAGTGCTGCTGAGTATGTCTGAGCCAATTTGATATGTCTGCGAACGCTATTCTCTTACTAATGTCCACCATTCCTTACTGTTTTGGATACCATTTATTTTGTTCTCTATGGTTAAGATGTATTGTTGCTTTTTTGTGCTGCACAGAGGGTCGTACATTTTCTTTAAATCCATATATTCCAATTTGTGTTACGCATCGTTCGAGTTTCGATACTTGTTAAGAGCATTAATTACATCACCCCTAAGCGTCGCACATTGTGCATCAAACCACTTGTTCTTTGCAACTGTTTTCGGAACTGCTGGTCTTGCATATGTCGAAGACTTAATAATTTGGCAAATGTCCGCTATATTCATTTCGGGATTTTCTTGCATTTTTGTTTCGATGTTTGATACGATGTTTGATACGATTTTCATGATATACTGCGGTTGTAGATTTTCTTTCCATATAAGTTCAGGTAATAGGCATAAATCCTGGGTATTAGCAATTTCGCATCTTGTTGTCAAAGTGAGCAATAACGGCAAGTGATCTGACCATATGGCACTTTCTACTTTTAGTTGCACGATATTCTTTATAAAGCTGCATCCAACCGCACATATGTCGTTAACGGAGCTTCCGACAGTGTTGACAAATGTAAATCGCCCATCACGGTCTCCATTCGTTCTGCCATTTAAAACGATCAGCCCATTATCATCGCAAAACTCCATTAGGTTTCTTCCCGCGGCATTTACAGTATGGTCTTGGGATTTACGGGTACTGGATCCATCAAATTGCAATAGGAGGTCTCCAGTAATAGGCTGCTGCAAATCTCCGATTCTAACATTAAGATCCCCCAGTAAAATTGGATTTAAAATGTAGTTACTTTGGAAGAAACTTTTTACCTTATTAAAATCGGAAATCCAGTCAGAGCTTCTTAGATATAAGGGCAGTATCGTATATAAAACATCCTTTCCTCTTAATTTGATCATAAAATGTTCATCTTTGTATTCGTATGTGTGGCTTAAGCCATCACACTGTAGGTCCCGTCTAATTCCAATGACAATACCACCGATTGCTCGGCCAAATCTGCTGTTCCGTGTTGCTGGTTGCCAATAGAGATGGAAACCTTGAAAGACATTCTCATATCTGCTGACTCCGTGCTCCTCCACATGCGTTTCTATCAGCGCGAAAATATCGGCGTTCCGTACAAAATCAAAAAAGCCTGGGTACATAAACTTATTTGCTAGTCCATGCACATTATATGACAAGATATTAATATTTCTAGAGTGCTGTGAAAATTGGTCTCTGGCGTTGGTAAAATGATTTAATCCAAAGGTGTTATGCGTATTACTGTGTCTACCCTTATTATTTAGTTTTTTGGGATTTTGTTTAAAAGCGAAGCTTGGGTAAAGTTATGGTCCTCTAGATTAACGCTATAGATCTCCATCAAAACACATCTCCCATCCTTCTCTCCACACTTTAGTCGGCCTTCATTGTCGAATTTAAGCCATTTTCCATTAACATTTAGGCTGTCACCTCTGACGCTAACACGGTGCTTATTGTTTATTGATGTAAGTTCCCTCCTTATTTGCAGCATGGCTCTCTTTTTCATTTGACGTTCATCACTAAGATCTCGTTCCAGATATATTTTCGATCCGACTAGTTTACGGGAGTGTTTTAATATCTGGGCTGCTGAGTCCTCTGTCTCCATCTCCGCTATGATATTCACGTCGTTGTTCCGTTCAAAAATAACATGAGCCGCCCTGACTATTGTTCCACTAAGGCCCATTTTTTCCGAACATACCTTTTGTACTGCCGATCTTGGTGAGCTTCCTTTGGGTAATCCTCTGAAGAGTATGTTCCTCTTTTTGCCATTTTCGATAAGACGCGTAAGCTCCTTATGATCAGAGTCTACTCTCTTCTGTAGCTCGTCCACTTTGGTTTTTAAGGCCCTGTTTTCCTCTCTAAGGTCCTCCATTTGCTTTGTGACTAAGCCAATTTGACCTTTTATCTCCTGCACATCTTCTTTCGTGGAGACATTTTGGAGCCGATAATCAAATTTTTGTTCGACACCCTGTATGGCAGCCAATACATCCCGCAATGACAACTCTTCTGGCTTATCAGCTGGTTTCCTCACTGGAGTTCCACTTCCAAGCACAACAAGTTTTCCAGAATTCGATGCCAAGGGTGACCTTGGTGATCGAAACATTTTCGTTTAAGCTTAGCGCCAAAGTTTAAATCTAAACTGGCTTTACAGCGCCCTCTGTTGGTGGTGTCTTGGTACGATCGATCCAAATATAGGGGGCGCACTAGTGCAAAAGTTGGCGTAAGCTCCGCTCCACCACTATTTTTGATGTTGTCTGTGTGGGTGGCTTTATACTTGTTCTTTATGTTGTTTTGTTTTTGTCTTTTGGTTTGTGTGGTGTTCCTCGACAATCCCCGATTCGTCCCGTGTTTGTCTCCAGCTCGCCGCTCGCCTCCGTGATAATTTAAGCCTTTGCAACGTCTTTTAGCGCGGGGAACTTTAAATTTAAGTCGAAGAGCTTTGAATTCGCTGAACTACTTCTTATCAAGGTTACTCAAGAGTCGTCTATGTCTATATATGTCTATGTATATATATATACGAGTGTTTAAGCGCTAAAAGTTTAAGTTACAAAAACGAAGGCAGAGAATCAAGTGTCAAATAAAATGTAAATAATTAAGTGAAACACCCCCAAGTTGTCGGCAATTATTTGGACCACTGGATAGCCACCCCACTACGATCATTTTGGTCCTTCGAGCCGGATAAATAAAGACGCAGCGCAAGTCAACAAGCAACGGTGGAGCCAGCCCCTAAAAAGTTAGGTGCAAATTCCACTAAATATATGTGTATATTTTCAATTGCAAATTGCTACTCCGTTAAGTTCAGCCAAACCATTGTCCTTCGCATTGTTCTTGGCAATTTCCGTGCTTAAATATACACATATATATGCACATTTCAGTGCACATTCTTTTGCTACATACACATATGCATGTAACTTTTCCCTCCAAAAAAAATTGTCCAATTCTACATACATACGTCCTCATATATATACACACACACACACGATCGCACGCAATCTTAGCAAAAGAAAATTCTAAGTCAATGCCTAAGGAGGCTGCCATATTAGTTGCGTTCACACATACTCAGTGTCAGTGTCCAATCCTACATACATACATACGTCCTCATACCCTTCAGTACTCAGCATTAGTGAATCACCAAAGATTCACCGATGAATTGGTCAGAGGTATCGATGAATCATAGGTGACCTCCCATACAAATTATGCATGAATTTAACATTGGCATGTCCTAGGCGTTCACGCATGACAGTTTATGGGTGAATCACTCATGAATTCACGAATCGATTCATCGATGATTCACACGCGATACCCTTTTCAACTCATATTATGTAAGGGCATATCCGACGTAAGAAGTATTTGTGTAAGAAGTATTTGTCCATAAATAAATAATTTATTTTGGGATAATAATAATTAAAGTCTATATTAGGGCTTTTCCACTAACGATCTGTGCAATCCACTTGTTCAAAATTCTTTAATATACATATAAAATATGGTTTTAATGTTCGGTAAAATTTGAAGGGTATGCAAACTTCTTCGTTCGGCGATGGCCTGTGTGTCGCAGCGCGACGGCTAACATTTTTTGTGACTGCAATAGGTAAATTTGCAACAACAAATAGACACAAATTTCTGTTCTGCCGACGTCGACTTCAAAGCAGATCCGGGAACAAGGCATGAATTTGACGATGCATGAATTCTAGAACTGAAGGGTATATACACACACACACACGATCGTTCGCAATCTAACCAAAAAATTCGATGTCATTGCCTACGGAGGCGGCCATATTAGTTGTTTACACACATATGCATGTAACTTCTCCCGCCAAAAAATGATCCAATCCTACATACATGCATACATCCTCATACATATATAAACACACGATCACAAGCAACCTAACCATAAATAAAAATCAAAAATTCATTGCCTAAGGAGGCTGCCATATTAGCAGCTTACACACATACGAATCCAACTCAGCCAAATCTACATACGTACATATTCTACTGCATGCAAATATATTACTTACAACATACATACAAATCCAAAAATTTTTTGCCCCAAGTCAATAAAAAGGAAAAGCAAAAGCAGCGAGCCTGGTGTCAATCAGCTTTAAAGCAAATAAAAAGGAATTAAAATCCTAAATAAAAAGAAATTACAGGAATCATTCAACAAGTTGGGCTTGTATAAAAAATTTGTGTTGATTTTTCTCTGCAGCGTTTCCACTGATCTGCTTTTCCTCTACTGAGTATCGAGAAAATTATTTATGGTGTTTTTTTTCTGTGCCTATAATTTGCTGCAAAGAATATTAACCGATTTACTCCAAAATAATAAAATAAATATTTTAACCCAAGTCTCAAGTAACGATTTGGTGCGAGAAATTTATTTATGGTGTTTTTCCTATACGTACAATCTTCTGAAAAGAATATTATCCGATTTTCTCCAAACTTTCATGAAATTGTATATATGTTGTGTTCACTGCTGCTGACACAATATTCGATTTCATCCCCCAATTTGTCTGTTGAACTGGCATTTTTTGCCAATAGTTCGCATTCTTGATTCGGGGTCAAAATTCTAGTCGTGAGCCAAGTAGGGGCCAATAGGGGACGAACCGAAGGAAAAGATTCTGTTGACAAGAGGAAGAGGGGAGAACGCAGTTTCAGTTCCAGCAACCAAAGTCACCGTGGCAACTCAGGCAGCTTTAGAGAAGTTTGTCGCAACCATTGACAGGCTTAGCCAGTTCGAAGCGAGAACTAACACCCCCGGCGATTCCGCTCCCTCAGTCTACCAATGTCAAGTCCGACGAGACCATGTCCGATCGCTATGGGAAAAGGTAGAACAGGAGTATAAATGTTGCTCGGCCGTGATTACTGAGGAAGAAGTTTTTGACGACCTTCCGGTCAAGCAAGCCAAGTATAACTGTTGTTATACGGTCTACGAGCGCTGTGCCGCCAATTTAACAGAACACATTGAAAAAGCCACTGCCCAAAATTGGCTTCCATCTGTGTGTCGCCTTCTTCCTTGCAATACGGAGATATTTAGCGGAGACTACTAGCGATGGCATACCTTTAAAAATCTCTTCACTACAATTTATGTAAATAATCCAAGGTTGACAAACGTGGAAAAGTTGTTTCATCTCAACGCCAAGACAAGTGGTGAAGCGAAGGAGATTGTCTCCAAGTCCCCATTGACCAATGATGGGTTTTCCTCGGCATGGGAAAGTCTGTCAGAAAGGTTTGATAATCCAAGGCTCCTTGTTAATAGCCAGCTGAAGATTATGCTGAACTTGTCTCCGATCCCACAAGAATCCGGGGACTCCTTAGAAGATCTACAGAGCACAATCCAAGGGTGCCTAAAAGCTTTAAAGCTGGCCTAGGTGAATACTGCTAGCTGGGATTGTCTTCTTGTATATCTGTTTTCTTCCAAATTACCAAAGTCAACCCTAGCGTTGTGGAAACAATCCCTCCAAAGTAAGTCAGACATTCCAACCTGAAATGAACTCAATACATTCCTGCTCGAGCGCTATCGCACTTTGGAAGCTATTGAGGACCTAATGCCTAGTCCTACCTCACACATCCAACAGAAGGGCGGCCGAAAGGACCCGCTGACTAAGGTTGTCAATGCATTTGAGGCCAAAGCTAGTAGCAAGCCGCAGTCTTGCCATCTCTGTGGCAAAGACAATCATCCAGTGCTCCTTTGTGCTCGTTTCGGGAGAGACGATTATGTTTGAATTGCTTCGCAAGGGGGCATCAACTCAAAGACTGCAAGAGCACCCATAATTGTTTCCAGTGCAAACGTCGTCACAATACTCTCCTGCATCGTGGCGACTCAGCAGCACCCTTTAGTAATCCTGTTTTATCCAACTCTTCAAACCATCAAGTACAGTCCACATCCGTAAACCCAATTTCGAACGTCCAAGCCCACCTAGCTACAAACTCACAAGGGGTCTTTCTTGGTACGGGGCTTGTGAACATTACGCATCTGGGTACCAATTACCAAACACGAGCTTTGATAGACTCTGGTTCCGAAGCAACCTTCATAACAGAGCGTCTTTTGCACTCAATAAAACTCCCATACCAGACAGGCGAAGCTTTAGTCTCGGGCCTCAACTGCACGGTAGCCGCTCGATCACAGAAGTTGTGCACCGTGACAATTGGGTCTCTTGCCCACCCAAACCACCAAGTCACAACTTCCGCAGATGTGCTTTCGCAGTTATCAGGCAATCTGCCGTCTCACACTATTCCTCGGAATGTTTTACAAGATTTTCCTAATATCTGTCTGGCTGATCCGAATTTTTACAAGAGTTTTCAAATAGATGTCCTTATTGGTGCAGATATTCTTTCCCAAATCTTGCTAGAAGGCTTAAAGCCAAATGTCTGCGGTACTCCCTTAGGCCAGGAGACGATTTTCGGGTGGATTTTCACCGGTCTACTACGGTCTACGGCGCAAAGATCTATATCTTCGTTTTCAACGCAAGTCGTGCCAACTTCAGAGCCACGGTTAGATGAACTCCTTACAAAGTTTTGGGTCGTGGAGGATCTTCCGAAAAAAACTGTCAGTGATTCCGATTCCTTCTGCGAAAATAACTTTTTACATACTACTGCAAGAAGCGCTTCCGGGAAATATGTTGTCATATTACCGTTTCGCAATCCAGACAACGACGAGTTGTGGTTGTCAAGGGCAATCGCACTTGCCCAATATATAAGAAACGAGAATCGTCTAAAAAAGAATCCACAGCTCAAAGAACTGTACGATGCAGTAATCCAAGAGTACTTAGACCTCGATCACATGAGATCACATGAGACAGGTGCCAGCGTGAGACGACTCTGCTAGTTTTTACCTTCCGCATCACGCATTACTCAAGTGCGGTAGTGTTTAACGCCTTCAGTCCTTCCACTTATGGCAAAAGTTTGAATGACACTCTTCATGCAGGGCCTGTTCTTCAGTCTGACTTGACCACTCAGATTTTAAAATGGCGATATTTCCAGTATGTGTTCAACGCTGACATCACTAAAATGTACAGGCAAGTTCTTGTCCATTCTAAGCATACGCCTTTCCAGCGCATTTTTTTCGTAGCAAAGATGGTGAATTGTGCGATTTTGAGCTCCTAACTGTTACTTTTGGTGTCAATTGTGCTCCTTTTCTCGCAATCCGAGTGCTCCAACAGCTTGCAGAGATGTGCAAGATACGTATCCGCGCGCTAGCAACATTATCCGTAAGCACATGTACTTCGACGATGTCCTAGCCGGAGCACACGACGAAGAGGAAGCTCGTCAGTCAATCACAGAACTTCGTGAGGCTCTCCTTAATGCAGGCTTCCCATTGAGGAAGTGGACGGTTCTACGAGATATCCCCAAAGAACACTTGCTTAACTCCGATTTCCATGAGATTGACGAAGCAAGCACAGCTAAGACGCTGGGCATCCGATGGAAAGCGACTTTCGATGAATTTTTCTTTGTTTCGGCACCCCTTGAGCTGCAACCCTTCTAAACAAAGCGCGAGGTCCTCTCGCAAATTTCGAAACTATTCGATCCAGCTGGCTGGCTCGCTCCCTTCATTATTAGCTCAAAGATTTTCATGCAGGAAATATGGCTGCAAGAGCTTGGATGGGACAATCAGCTGCCCGCCAATCTTCTCCAGAAATGGCGTGAGTTTCTTCTCAGCTATAAGGCGTTGAGCGAAGTCAGAGTCCCCAGGTGGGTCGGTAGCCAGCAAAAGTTGAGCATCACGGGTTTTGCGATGCATAGCAGCGGGCATATGGGGCTGCTATTTATGTTCGCGTCGAGTTTGAGCAGCAAATTTTCGTCTATCTCCTTACAGGTAAGACACGAATAGCTCAGGTCAAGACCGATTCACTTCCACGCCTAGAGTTGTGTGGCGCAGTCCTCCTATCCGAGATGGCAGAGGCTTTCTTATCCGATAAGCCTACCAATAGTTCCAACTTTTATTTGTGGACAGATTCCACCATTGTACTAGCTTGGCTGCGCAAACCCCCATGTCAATGGACTACGTTTGTGGCCAGTCGAGTCGCAAAGATCAGCGAATCCACAAACATTGAGGACTGGCATCACGTGCGCTCAGAACACAACCCTGCAGACCTGGCGAGCCGAGGCATTCCTTCACAGGACCTCATTCATAACCAGTTGTGGTGGAGCGGACCTGAATGGTTACGGCTTCCGCAGTGTTCATGGCCGATGTCGACAGATGCGGTTCCTGAAACTGACCTCGAAAAGCGCTCTATAAAGACCCATTTCAAAAAGGCCAGAATTGGAAGATCTGTTAGCACGTTTTTCCGATTTCGGACGAGCAATTCGTGTGATTGCACATGTCAAGCGTTTTGTCCGGTACTGCCAGAGGAGGCCAAAAAGCTCCGATGGTAAAATCACTTGTGAGGAGCTAAAAGAAGCAGAGCGAGCCCTCCTAGTCAATACGCAGCGCTTACATTTTGAATCTGAGATCCGCTATTTGACTGAGAAGAGACCCGTCCATTCCTCCAGTTCCATTTTATGTTTGAGCCCATTCCTCGATCAAAACGGGATTCTCAGAGCATGCGGGCGTATCAGGGCTTCCACGTCTCTGATATACGATGAGCAGCATCCCATCCTACTTCCGGCAAAATGCCAGTTTTCGCGTCTTCTTGCCAATTTTACGCACAAGATTACTCTCCACGGAGGTAATCAATTAATGGTGCGCTTGATGCGATCCAGATACTGGATCCCTAAGATTAAGACCTAGGTAAGAGCTATAACAGGAGCATGCAAGGTGTGTGTTATTTATCGGAAGAAGCTCCAAACACAGTTGATGGGTGACCTGCCCGTCGAACGTGCATCCCTCTCTCGATCATTTACATATACTGGCGTTGACTTTGCAGGCAGGGCCTGCCTTATTACCAAAAGATACGTATGCGTGTTCGTGTGCTTCGCCACCAAAGCTATCCATTTGGAAGTCACCTCATATTTAGCGACTGAGAAATTCCTAGCTGCTTTTGCCCGGTTTATAGCCAGAAGAGGCTGTCCATACCGTAACCACTCCGACAACGGGAAAACGTTCGTTGGTGCGGCAAAGCAACTCTCGCGTGACTTTCTAGAAGCACTTCAAACTTCCGTAACAGCTGCGTATAGCCGCAATAGCATATCCTGGCGTTTCATACCACCTGGAGCACCACACGTGGGAGGGCTCTGGGAAGCGGGCGTGAGCTTCAAGATCTTGTTTTATAAGTCCACAGCGGTCATGAAGTACACTTTCGAGAAACTCTCCACCATGCTAGCTAGAATCGAAGCATGCCTCAACTCGAGGCCCTTATCTCCCATGTCCGAAGACCGTACGGACTTGTTGGCGACTACATTCATTACTTAAATAACACTTGTGACTAATTTACTAATTATAAGACATTCTTGTAGCATTAAAAATAGAAAATAAACTAAACTAAACTAAACTACACCAGGCCATTTCCTCATTGGGGGCCCTCTGCTTTCCACAGCCCAACCACAAATTAAGGAGTCGGCCCTTTCTATTTTAAATCGATGGCGCCGCCTGAAAGCTGTTAGTCAGCAATTGTGTCTTCGGTGGAAAGACGAATATTTAAAAGAATTGCATGAGAGGAGTAAATGGCAACAGCCAGAGAAGGATATGAGGGTCGGCGATATGGTCGTCGTAAAAGAGCACAATCTTCCGTCCAATGAATGGCGCCTCGGTCGAGTTCACGCAGTGTATCCGGGCGCCAATAATAGAGTCCGGGTTGTACATGTTAACACCACGCGTGGCGTTATTCGGTGACCGATTCCAAACTTATTACTCCTTCCTACCCAAGACCTCGAACCTCAAGAATATTTCCAAATCCAAAATTTATCCATTTGTTGTGGTTCTACTTTATTGTTAATTCTAGATCCTAGTACTAATTCTATTTTTCTTTACGTATTTCTACCGTCCAGTTCCGAAGATTAAGATGGCACTTCGTCCTCGGGATGTACGCGCTTTGGAGAGCAGACGTTCTCGAGGAATTCAATCCTTCCGCTGCCGAGTATGCTCCGGAATCCATTTCACTTCTCCACAAAGAATGTTGGCTCCGAGAAGGTTGTAACGAGCTCTTCTGACCCGTACACCAATGCAGGCTTAGCTTAGGGTTGTCAAGATTCGTTCCAACAAATTTATTTTGGACTTGCAATAATAAAATAATAAATTTATAATAAATTCACCCAAATATCAGTACCTGAAGCTACGCAAAACATGTACCTTAATATAGAACCGAATTCCTACTGTGATAATAGCTTTAGTTTTTTTTAATGTTTATTATTATTATTCATCCTAGCGCTACAGGTTTTTTAACCTATCTTAGGGCACTAGTCACGACAGTGTGTTCATTAGATTAACATTTTTGATTTTTAAAATCTTAAAACTATCGACTATTACTATTTGACATTGTTTTTATATTTTAATGTTGTCTAATTAGTCTATGCTCTGAAAATGGCTTTTTAAAGTACTACTAAATGTTTGTGCGCTACTAATTGTCTTAATGTCATGTGGTAATGAGTTCCAAAGACGAACAGCATTTACAAAGAAGTGTCTGTCAGTGCAAGCCAGTCGGTTTCTTAGGCAAACGATATTGTTGGTTCTTCTGGACGATGCAAAACTCACAAAATCATACAAATAGTCTGGCTGCTTTGTAGTAATTATTTTGTGCAGGAATAATAGAAGCTTATAATTGGTCCAGGCATTAAGGCTTAAATCAAATATTTGCGAAGCTGAGCTTGTTACGTGGTCAGTTCTTGAAAGCCCATAGGCATATCTAACTATGCTATTAAATGCCACCTTAATTTTGTGCTGACTTGCAGCATCACACTTAGCAAATATTTCAACTCCATAAAACAATACTGGTATAACATATGCTTTTGCTATCAAAACTCTTACGCTGGTTGGTAAAAATCCCTGCGTTAACGACAGCTGTCGAAGAAGAGCATATGTTTTACCCACCGCCTTATTCGTGTGGTTTTGCCAAGAGAGAGTTTTATTGAATGTTATGCCAAGATTGTCAGCCGAATCAACATACATTATTTGTGTACCGCCTATTAAAATTTTGCTTAGATTTTTTGTTTCCAAACTTCTTTTATATATAACAAGACACTTAGACTTAGATGGATTGATACTCAGACCGTTCTTCTCGGCCCATTCACTAACGTTTAACAAATCAATATTACAGGCATCAATACATTGATCAATTTGACATACAGGACGACTAACATACATTTGAACATCATCAGCATACATATGTAATTCACACATTGACAACACATCAGGGAGGTCATTAATATATACACTAAACAAAAGTGGCCCTAAGACTGAGCCCTGTGGCACTCCACGAGTGACTGGTAAAAACATGGACGTATTTGTTTTGGTTGACACTGCTTGAAATCTCTTGCTCAGGTAAGAGTGCATCAGCTTGGTAGCTGTATCAGAGAAGTTGTACAACTTGCTTAACTTGGTTAGGAGTATATCGTGGTTGACCGAGTCAAATGCCTTACTGAAATCAAGTAATGTTAATAAAGTAACATGGCTACTGTCCAATTTTCTACGAATATCTTCAACAATTTTTATTATTGCTGTCGTGCAGCTTCTATTTTTCCGGAATCCAGATTGTTTGTTGTTTAAGAGTTTATTAGTGTGTAGGAAGGTGCTTATCTGAGCTGCGAGAATTTGTTCGAAGATCTTCGAAAAGTACGGAAGTATGGAAATTGGTCTAAATTCATCTTTACCTTTTGGAACTGGTAATATCTTCGCAACCTTCCACATTTCTGGGAATGTTGACGTAGTTATCGCAGTGTTTATTATGTGAGTTAAGGGTTTTAATATTGTCGGTAAAATAATTTTTATGAATTTGGGATTCTGATCATCCAGACCTACAGAATTAGACTTAATTTTTGAAATTGCTTCTAAAACATCACAAGGACGTACACAATTAAACTCTAAACAATTAGAACAATTATTAAATGGCAAGGCTGTTAGATATGGGTTGCTTGTAGTTTCAGGTACGTTTATTTTGGTGAATTTAAGGTTAAGCTCATTTGCGTCTACATCGTTAATAATATTAGCCTTAGGTTTGCCAATTCCAATGTTTTTTATTTCTTTCCAGCGTTGACTGGAAGTTATTGCACTGCTAAACTTAGATGTATAGAATGATCGTTTTGATTTTGCAATTAGATTATTTACATGCTTTCGCTTGGCTTTAAATATTGAGTACAAGTATTCGATTTTGTAACGCTTCCACTTATTGTAAGACATGTTTCGCAATGTAATTGCCCTCTTGATTTCGCTGTTGAACCAAGGTTTTTCAGCTACTTTCAATATTTTAGATTTTTCAGGTACAAAGTTGGAATATAGGCTGTCCAGATAATATGTGAGCTGGTTTAGCTGTAAGGCAACTGATGCATAAGTATAAATTGCATTCCAGTCACAAAGAGCGCAAACATTACTCAACCCAATATAGTCAATGTTCCGAAAGTCTCTATATTGAATAATTTCGTCAGATCGGTCTAAGTTTACACAGTATGTTATAAATATGAGATCATGTCTAGAAAATGCTGGAACAGATAATTGGTCATATAGCAAAACTTTTTCGTCATTATTCACAAAAAATACGTCAATAAGAGTGTTGATGGAGTTCGAGAAGTGTGTCGGTGTCAAAGAATTTACAGGTTTTAAGCCGAGTGATTCCATTGACATCGAAAGATTCGATTCCCGAAGCAAATTACTATTTAAGTCACCAGTAATGATTATGTCAGTATACGTCAGTGATAAGTTCGATATTGTGTCAATTACGCTCGAGAAGTCAATATTTTTATGCGGTCTATAAATACACCCAAGCAGCATTTTTAGATCACTACTTAAATTAGATATTTCTATGAATAAATACTCAGTCATGCTCTCAGTTGGTTGTTTGTCAATTACCTTACACCTAAACCTCTTGCTAACATAAATTGCAACGCCCCCAGCATGGCCTATACGATCAGAACGAAAAACATTATAACTATCACAAGTAATCAACAAGTCACTTAGCTCTGATGCAAACCACGTTTCAGAAACACATATAACATCAACATTTGACTTTACAAACAAGTAATTAAATTCCTCAATTTTGTTAACTAGGCTCTGTGCATTAATGTGACATACATGAAGACCAACATTCTGCTTGCTAAGAATCCTAATCATGGCATGACTGTTCGTTTTGGAGCTATCTAGGTTTAAGGGCATTTGAGTTTCCATTTTGAATTATAAATCAATTGCGCACAAACATTGTTCTTTCCAGAAAAGAGCATAGAGAGTTTAGCCTGCTTGACAAAACAACAGATCAATAGATAAATAAACAAACGAGACATAAAGAGATCAGTACTTAGATATAAAGGGTAAATGAAATGTAAAATTTGAATACTAATAATAGCTTTAATTGCGAAAGAGAGTATCAGCTGTCGCAGACGTATCATCAGAGCCAACAGTGGGCAAGGGAGGGGGGGAGCGCGCAGCCGGCTGCACATTTGTGGAGAGGCTCTCTCGTTGCAGATCTGTAAGCTTTTTCTTGGTGTGCACGCATATGATAGCCCCTCTCTCACTCTGTCTAACGTGGACCAGCCCACGCCTTGAGAACACAGCAGTGAGAAGCTTTTGTTTCTTCATGCCCATTGCTATTTTGAATAATTCATAATTCTCCTTTGTAAGCTGTTCGTTGAGGTAAATTGGGCTATGCGACTCAAAGCCCAACATATGCAGACTAAGTTGTTGTTTTTCTGCTCTCCTGTAGTCTCCAGCCGCACGTAGAAGTGCGAGCTTATCGCGCATGTGCTCAAACTTGACTATTATTATCGGGTCAACCAGTCTGTTTTCCGTGCGGTATTTCACCCTGAATATGTCGCGCAATTTGGGTGCCGGTGTTATTCCCAATGCGAATGACAATGCGTTAAAAATTGTCTTCAGAGACTCCCCCTCGACTAAGGGCACCCCGTGCAGACGAAGATCACAGGCCACGTCCATAGTAGCTTGTGTCGACAGCTTTGCTTCGAGAATACCCATCTGCTCCGTGAGTAGGTCATAGGCGACGTCGGGTTTCGACTGAGCGGACAGCCTTGCTTCAAGCACACCCACCTGTATTTTTAGGGTCTTCACCTCAGCAACCTCGATCTCCAACTGCTCAACCCGCTGAAGAAGATGCTGCATATCCAGGGAGATTCCATTAAGGCGTTCGTGAAGGCCAGAGAGAATACGCTCCTCGGTTTCCTTCATCGTAGAGGTGAATAGCTCAGATTGCTCCTCGAAGCGCTTGGTCAACATTTCCAGTATCTTGGAGGGAATGGCCTGGGCAGCCTTCATGTCCCCCGAGGAGTTCTCGCGCTGACGTTTAGTAATGGGTCCCATGTTTCGAAGTGTTGGTTTTGTTTGTCTGTGCTTATTTGTATGTACGATTGTATTAGTTTGGCTATTGTTTTGTTTTTGTTTTTAAGTTGTGTGAATGCTTGGCTTGCAGTTCAAGTCAAACCGTGATTGTATTGTGAAGAGGATGTTTTATATTGTTTGTACGGTGCCGTATATTGTTGGTTGAATTGATTTATGGTGTATTAAATGTTAATAATGTATTTATACAGTTTTAAATCAATGAAAACTTTGGGAGCAGATTTTGGGCGCGTCTAGCTTCGATCTTTTTATGTGTGTTAGTTCGTGTGATGTACTTGAATGTATCCTGAAGATTAAATCAAATGCTGTGGGCCTTGATGATATCAATCCTAAATTTATCAAACTACTTCTTCCCCTTATACTTGACCATATCACTTATGTTATTTACACTGCCTTAACCACGTCCACCTTTCCAAATATGTGGAAGTTTGCAAAAATATTACCGATACCAAAATCATCTAATGAATATAGACCAATATCGATTTTACCATATTTATCGAAAGTTTGCGTGCACTTAATGGCAAATCAAATTCGGCGATTCCCAACAATAAGCTCCAAACTAAATGATAACCAGTCTGGTTTTAGGAAAAACAGAAGCTGCATGACAGCAATTCTAAAAATATCGGAGGATATAAGAAGCCGTTTGGATGATGGTCAAGTAACGTTTCTATGTCTGCTTGACATCTATGACCTCCTCCCGATTACGAGAGGTGTACCCCAAGTATCTGTTCTGGGGCCTTTACTGTTCTCTCTGTATGTAAATGACCTACCCACTGTCCTGTCAGTCTGTAATATACATATGTACGCTGATGATGTACAGATGTATGTAAGTCGTCCACTAAGTCAGTTAAAGTGTGTTTGTATATGTAATCAAGAACTCTCAAAAGTTAATGATTGGGCTAAGGAAAATGGTTTGGGAATTAATCCGCTTAAATCCAAATGCATAGTTGTGTACAAAAAGGCTTTAGATGTTTAGGGATTAAGGTTGTGCTTAATTCACTATTATATTTATTGTTTCACTTAACTTAATTAGTTGTACATTATTTGTTGATTGCAAGCTGGCCCGAGGCTACCAGCCAGCGCCAAGTTTGATACCAACTAACTCCTACTGGAGATGAGAGACGATCTTCGTGTGGTAATCTTTGTGTGGTAATCGATTGTCGCTCGTGACTAGTGGTGGCAGAGTCGCCACAGTACTCCCCCTCCAGTGACCGTGTGGGAGCGAATGGATAAGATGGGTAGATACTACGGATTAGCGAAGTTGCGTCGGTGGCCGGTGGTTGCTTCGAGTGGGGGTCGTTAAGCAAGTTCGTCTGAGCCGGGATGATGTCGTCTCTCGTTGAGGTTGATGCTTGCTTCGAGTGGGCGTCGATGAGCAAGATGGATTGAGCCGGGATTATGTTGCCTCTTGTTGAGGTTGATGGTTGAAGTCGCCTCTGGTCGAGGACTTCGTTGTTCAGGTTCACGGGCGTGTGCGTAGAAGACACGACTGAACCAGAATCGCTGTGCCTCGGATGAGGACTTTGTTGCTTCGCGTTGAAGACTGTCGCTGCCTCAGATGAGGACTTGGTTGCTTCGCGTTGAAGACTTTGTCGCTGCCTCAGATGAGGACTTTGTCGATTAGGTTCACAGGCGTGTGCGTAGAAGACTCGACTGAACCAGAATCGGTTGTGTTTCGGTTGATGTGCGGAAGCGAAAGTCTGTATCTAGACGACGCATGTTGGCGACAGCCGTGTTAGTTACACGACTGTGGGCGCAGGCACGTTTGTTGGAGAGCTTATAGGTGTCTCAGGCTGGCAGCAAATGCCAAACAAAGAGAGTCTCGAGAATTAGCAGGTCGTTTGTGGCCGTTGGTACTCGATTGAGTGATTGGAGAGGAGGCCAAAGCTGGCATCGTTTGCCATAATTGGAGCTCTCCACAGTTGTGGCCGGTTTCCTGCGGTTCAGTTATGCCAGCGAAGGTGTCAGTTGTCCAGCTCTGCAAGTAGGTACGAATCGATGGTCATGCAAGTGCATGCACGTTGCTCGATGAGGGACGATCGATGTTGCCGCCGTCGATGTTGAACAGGGCCGTGGATGCTGAACCAGGAATAGTGAATGCTGATCAATGGTGGTCAATGGCATCGTTGTCCCGAAGAGAGAAGTGTGTTCTGCTTGGGATGTGGCCATGGACCGCTGCTGTTTGACTTGTGCGAAAAACGCAAGAAGCTGCGTGCATACCTCGGCAGATGCACATGAGTATGTGTGAGCGTGCGTCGAATTTTTTGGTCGCCTCGTACGTGTGTGTGACTGTGTGAATTTCACAAGAGGTCTAAATTCGTTGTTGCTCACATGTACGTGTGTGTGTGTGTGGCCAAAAACGTTGCCGGTTGGTTGCAGTGGAACGGCTGGCGGCTGCTGCTAGGATGAAGATGTCCATGTCCATGTAGTCATCTGTGGAGCCGCTGTCGTCTATCGTTATAAAATTTTGGCGACACAGGCTGCGTGTGTGTGTACGCTTGCGCGTGTAGTATTTGTGCGCGCCAAACGAGCGTTTGTGTGTGTGTGCGCGCGCGGTTTTATTTTTTCGTACGCGTCACTTGCACTTGTGTGTGTGCGCTCGAATTTTCGCGATTTTCGGTGGCCACGAATTGATGGAGAAAATTGCTGGATGATGTTCAAATGTCAGGGGTCACCACTTTAGGGATTAAGGTTGTGCTTAATTCACTATTATATTTATTGTTTCACTTAACTTAATTAGTTGTACATTATTTGTTGATTGCAAGCTGGCCCGAGGCTACCAGCCAGCGCCAAGTTTGATACCAACTAACTCCTACTGGAGATGAGAGACGATCTTCGTGTGGTAATCTTTGTGTGGTAATCGATTGTCGCTCGTGACTAGTGGTGGCAGAGTCGCCACAGATGTGCTGCAGCTGCCTAAATTATGTGTTGATGGTATGCCAATAAATTATGTTGAGGAAGCTTCCAACTTGGGTATCCACTTAAACAAAACATTATCATGGAATGACCACATTAATAGAGCAACTGGAAGGTTGTTTGGATTACTTAGGCAGCTGTCTTTATCCCAAAAGTTTCCTCCAATTCAAATTCGAATGACAGTGGCTAGAATGTGTCTAATTCCTACTCCATTTTATGGCGTTGAGATTTTTGGGCATTGTGATTCAGCTAGTATGCATAAATTGAATCGTTATATATTCCAAAAAAGTAGGAATGAGCATATAACATTTTTTGCTAATAAAATATTTGACCTTTGTCTTATCGAATGGATGAAGTTTAGGACAATAATCTTATTACACAACATTATCATTCGCAGAGAACCAATTTACCTATATGAGAAGCTTAACTTTGCCATATCCTCGAGAACAAATAACTTAATATGCCCCAAAATAAAACTATCGAGTTCTGAGAAACAGTTTTTCGTATATGCTACTCGCCATTGGAATTCACTGTCACATGCTGTTAAATCCATAAAAAGCGCTACGCAATTTAAAATTAAACTTAAAGAACATCTTCAGAGACAAAATAATTAATAATAACTTCATTTTACTTTCTTTTTTTTATCTTTAATAAAATTTAATAAATTTAATTAATTGCTTGATTATCAATTTAAAATGTATAATTATAACCTTATTTCTTGTGTGATTTATGTTTACGAAGACGATAATTAATTGTTTGTTAGTCTAAACATTGTTAGTCTTAAGTCAGTATAAGTTTAACAACTGAAAGGATTGAAAAACATTTTCATGACTAGAGCAATAATTTAAAAGAAATATTCTTGATGCACTGGGATGAAAACTAAAGACAGGATCAGATTTATGCTTTTATTCACCAGAGATCCGGTTTACTTTATTTCACTTTGCTGTATAGCAAGTTCCGCCTCCTCTGTGGCAATTCGCCACTCACGCTAGCTGGCTAAGGATACGCCGCAACCGTGTAACATACGCACGCTCGCCGGCTTCCTCTTCGCACAACAATCCGCGAATCTTCCCTACTGTTTATGGTTCTTCTAGGACTTCTAAGATACGCTGGCTTAGTGCTCTCGCAGTTGTCGCCGACTTTCCGTACAGCGCTCAGCTTGCACTTGCGCTCAGCTTTGTCCTTTTGATGCGCCTGATCCTTGATCCTCCAGGATTCCGTACTCGCTTTCCGAATGTTATTCGACGATTCCGTTTGACACACTTGTACTTTCGCGCACTCGACTCGCACTCGCTTAAATTCCGGGGCACACACTAAATACTCCCTTCTGGTGTCGCCGCCTTATATAGTCTTCCAGAGCCGCCTTGTAGAACATTCGATCGGCCTCCAAACGGTACTTTTAGCTGCCTAGCAACAGCGCCCCAAGCGTCCTCGTGTCTCGCTACCATTGGTCAGATATCCCGTTCGCCTCTCCATACCATAAGTGCGACTATACCGACCAGCTATCACTCTAATGGTAACAGCACCTTCTCCGACCGGCTGGCCAGCAACTCTCCATCGAGCTACTATTTTTCCAGGCCTCCCAGTCACTGAATTCGCCGCATTTCCCCTTTCGACGCGTTTCTGAATTCGCTGTACTTCCCCTCTCGCCGTATTTCCCCTTCCATACTCTGGCTTTGTGGGGAATATCCATTCCTCACACTCCCATCTTTCTTCGGGAAGCGGGAATGTCCCATTTCCTCCTGCCGCACTTTGGAATTTAAAATTCCCGCCTTGACCGACTCGATTCCTATCGATCAGCTGCCATCGGTCTGTTACCCCATCCCAAATCACGATTATTTGTACTCGTTACTTTTCCTCGTTCCATTATCGACCGCCCATCCCTTATCACGATTATCTGTACTCGTTACTTTTCCTCGTTCCATTATCGATCACCCCTATTCCGATAATAATCGGTAACCTGTCAATCGACGTTTTGCCCGTCCCCACGACACATCGATTTTTTAAGCCTCCCATACACCACACAATTTTTTACGCAAAACGCTTATGTGGGTTAGTGAAATATGAGTGTATGCGTCACACGTACGTCATACGTGTTCATATTTCACTAACACACATAAGCGTTTTGCGCAAAAATTTGTGCCGTGTATGGGGGGCTTAAAGAAATTTTCATTGGTAAGTAATTTCTCTTCTCTTCTTTCTTCACTTTCTTATCCCTTTCCCCTTTCTCTTACAGCTCTCTTTGATGACCCTCTTGACGCTGACTGCGCAGCCGTCCCCTCCCATGCACGGATGTCCCCTTGCAGCCCCTTTGCTGCGCAGCTGGCTGCTACCGCTCGTTATGCTACCGCTTGCGCAGCCATATGCCCCCGTTTTGTGTTGTGTGTTATTCCGTGTAAATATTGTGTTGTGTTTCTCTATATATTTTGTTCCTTTTTTTTATTTGCTCGTGCCCGTGACGTCATCGCCTCCCCTTTCTGGCCATACGATATGTTTCGTCGCTCGTGACCGTCGCTAGTTTGTTTACCTTTTTTTTCTTGTGTTTTCAAAGCTTGCCTGTGAATGTGTACCCTCCCTGTGTTTGTCCCCGGTGTGTTGCTTTTTCGAATAAAGACAACTCATCATTTGTGTTTTGGGCCTTTTCTTTTATTATAATTATTTTTTTTTTATAATTCTTCCTTCACCCTAACTTCCCCTTTTCCTCCCCGCAGCTTCATCCGGTGTCTTGTGGCACCCAGCCACAATATATTGGACCACCTTGTCTGCCGTCCCTCATACCTCCGGGCAAGCATTGCCCGCAACACCTCCTGGGGCCACTCGGACAAATCTACCTTCCGCCACCTCCTCTTCGGCTCCTCATCCTGCTGCTGTGGCCATGACGCCTGCCGTTTATACGCCCTCTCCCGGGTCGGCCGCCCTTCCGGACATGAGTGCTGCCTCTTCAGCCCTGCCTTGGGCTGCTGTGCAGGCTGTGCTGGCCACACCCATGGGCCCCTCTCCAGCTCCTCCTCTATTCCCTTGGTCCCTCCAGGCACCTCCTCTGTCTCCTTGCCTGGCTCCTGTGGCTCTTCCTCCTGTTCGTCCTCCTACCCTGGCAGCTCCACCACCGGCCCTGGTTCCTTCCGCCTTGGATCCGGTTCATTCGGCTGCGGTCTTGCCTCGGCTCCCGCTTTCACGCACCACGTCACCGTCGTCGTGACTTGGTGCTAGAGCCAGCCCTCTCTCACATTGATGGTGTGCCACTGAGATCGGGTGGGCGGCAGCCATCCTCCTTGGCTCTCCTCCTGCCTCTCCTCTTGCCTCTCCTCCTGCCTCTCCTCTTGCCTCTCCTCCTGCCTCTCCTCCTGCCTCTCCTCGGGTCTCGGCATCGTGGCCTCGCTTTCGTCGTCTGAAATCACGATGACCCGAGAAGTCGGGGGCCGTGCTGGCCTCAAGGCTTGCACCGGACTCCACAGCGGCTGGTATGGGGACCCAGCAGCTGCCAACTCCTCGTCGACTCCCATAACGGGATCCGCGACACTGACGAGGGCCTCCCAGTCGAGGTTTTGCCCCTCCGCCTCGCTGTCCTCCTCGCTGCTCCATCTCCCCAGTTGTTGTGGTGATGGGATTGGAGACAGTAGGCTCCCTTCCTCTTCTGCCTCCGACACCAACGGGGACGCCAGTCTCTTTTCCCCTTGTTGCGGACCCCATTTCCCCTCCTATTCTCAATTCGCCGCGTTTCGCTGCATAGCGACAGGCTGGGGAAACTTTATCGTCTAGGGTGGACTTTATGACTGATATTCATCAGTATCAATATTGGGTAGTACACTCCGACTGAAACTCCTCCGCCCTTCGTTAAAGTGTACCTTATAGCTGAAAATCATCAGTTCTTAATTAGAAAGACTGAAAATCATCAGTTCTTCATCAGAGTGTACCTTATAACTGAAATTCATCAGTTCTGTGGCTCTAGGTTGGACCTTATAACTGAAAATCATCAGATATGTGACTTTAGGGTGGACCTTACACTGAAAATCATCAGTTCTGTGTAGAGGTGGGTGCGGGCCTGTAGTGCGTTATTCATTTAAAACATGGCCCGATGTTGAAAAAAGCCTTTCGCTCGTAGACGAACTGGCGGGAATAGCCAGAATGGTCCGAGCTAATTTGGGAAGGTATTTTAAGTCCCTTGCATTTTTTCAGAATTCTAAAATATGTGTGCCAGGAGCTGCTGGATAGCCCAAATATTTGTCAAGCTCTATGTCGATAGCGTTTTTCTCAACTTTTCGTCTTTTTATATAACTTAAGTCTAAAAATTCAGCAAACATTCCATTTTCGGAATTATTTGGGCTTATGTTATTAGTTATGTCATCAAAGCTACTATATTCATGATCCCCTATTCGGAGAGCATTGCTTTTACCGTAGTTAACACATTATCTCTTTTTTCCTCTGAGAGGAAATTCGTCTCTATAAGGAGGGTTCAAGAAAAGCCCAACCAAATGAGCGATTGCCGGAAGAAACCTTTTTTCTAATGCGCTTA
This sequence comes from Lordiphosa collinella, assembly GCA_018904265.1. Taxonomy (NCBI): domain Eukaryota; kingdom Metazoa; phylum Arthropoda; class Insecta; order Diptera; family Drosophilidae; genus Lordiphosa; species Lordiphosa collinella. Next base: position 583,459 of record JAEIFV010000087.1, read on the forward strand.
GGGTCATTCTTTTAAACTCAGTTATTATTTGGGAATCAAGTGTGCTAGTTCTGCAAAGTTTACATAATTTTTTTGACCACAATGCAAATATTTGCATTGTTGGTTCCTTGTCAGAGCTAAGCGCTTCAGAGCAGTCCTTAAATGGTTTTAAGAAGCATAAAATGTTTTCAAGTAATGAAAAATCTAAATTACTAATTCGCTGTAGCTCATCTTTTTTAAGTAAAAGAGTTTTTATTTCCTCTTTTACATCAAATATACTCAAGAGCATAAAAAATGTAGAGTTCCAGCGTGTTTTAACTTGCTGTTTCAGCGTTTTTGAGAGCTTACTGTTAAGCTGAGAGTGTTTAAAATATTTGACTAATGATTTGCAGCAATCTATTAAAGCTTTCACTTCCGCAAGAGGATTTTAAACAAAAATAGCGCGAACAAATCAAAATTGTTTTCGGGCCTAATTCGGGCTTTTACGGGCCGGGCCTTTTTGCTAAGGCCCGGGCCCGCACGAATCTTAATTTTAAGGCCCGGGCCCGCTCCGGGCCAGTGTAAGCCCGCGGGCCACGAAAAAAAGCCCGGCCCGCGCCCACCTCTAGTTCTGTGACTCTAAGGTGGACCTTACACTGAAAATCATCAGTTTTGTGACTCTAAGGTGGACCTTATTACTGAAAATCATCAGTTATGTGACTCTAGGGTGGACCTTACACTGAAAATCTTAAATTCTGTGACTCTAGGGTGGACCTTACTCTGAAAATCATCAGTTCTGTGACTCTAGGGTGGACCTCATTACTGAATGTCTTCACCCTGCGGTTTTAGCTCGTTTATGTGAGCTACGCTGGTCTATTTTATGCCGTAACTTGCATATTACCGGCGATGTAAAATCAACGATTATATATGGCCCACCGTATCTAGGTGCTAATTTTGCAGCGAATCCCTCCACTGCTATCGATAAGTTATGCTCCTTAGCCCATACCATTTGTCCCACCTCCGGCTTCCATGGTCGGCGTCTAAGGTTGTAATATCTGGCTTGATCTTGCGCTGCTCTTTCTAAATTTCTTCTTATGATCTCAAACAATTCATTTAGTTTAGTTGCGTTATCACTTGGTTTTTTAGTTTCTTGCCCGATTCCTATTGTCACCTCATCGTATAATGCCTTTGGCAATCTCGGCTCCCTTCCCTACGTAATGAAAGCTGGGGAGTATCCAGTGGACTCAGATACGCTCGAGTTGACTGCTAACATTATTTCAGGCCACTTCTCGTCCCATGTACGTTGGTCTTCTCCTGCGAATTGCGCAATCATTGTTTTCACTGTGCGTTTTGCTCGCTCCGTAGGATTTTCTTGAGGGGAATATGGAGCTGTGAACTGTTGTTTTGCTCCAATATCTACTAAAAATCTTTTAAAGATCCGGCTTGTGAATTGTACTCCGTTGTCGGTGATTACGACTTTATGTACCCCAAATCTTGGAACTATTCTTTCTCTAAACGCCTTTTTCAATGACTCAGCTGTTGCCTCTTTCATCGGGACTAATTCCGTCCATTTAGAAAAACGATCTATCATGACCAATAACATCGTGTTTCCATGCTTAGATCTTGGTAACGGGCCCACAAAGTCTTGTTGCCCATGGTTCTTCTGGGACCTGAGTAAGCATCTTACCTGCTGCTTGTAGTTGACTTGGTTTATATTTTTGGCATGTTTCGCACTTATTTACGTACCTCCGCACATCTCTGTGCATTCCTGGCCAATAGTATCTCGCCGCTATCCTTGCAATTGTTCTTCTGGACACTGTATGACCCGCTGCAGCTGTATCGTGGTTCTCTTGTAGTACTCTTTCTCTTGATACTATGGGAACACATAATTTCCACGAAAACACATGCTCGTTCCCAGCCCGATGAGGAATATGACGGTACAATTTTCCACCTTCTATCAGGTAGTCTTGGAATTTCTGGGGATTATTTTTTACTTTTTTCGTGATTTCCTGTATCCATACACAATCCATTCTGCTTGCTCCCGAGTCATTTTCTTTTGCCATTCTGCATGTTTCTAACGGATGTCTAGATAGTGCATCCGCTAATACGTTCAGTTGGCCTTTTCTTCATGCTATTTCAAAATCATACTGCTGTAGCTCCAATGCCCATCTAGCTATTCTTCCTGATGGGCTCTCTATGCTGTTTAGCCATTTCAAAGCCGTGTGATCAGTAACTCCTCTGAAATGGTATCCCTCTAGGTACGGTTCTAATTTTCTAATTGCCCATACTATTGCCAAGCATTCATTCTCTGTTGCCGAATAGTTCTTTTCTGCCTGATTTAGAGTTCTGCTGGAATATGATATGACCTTCTTCTGTTTCTTGAGTCAAGACTGCCCCAATACCATAGTCTCTAGCATCCGTCTGCAGTATAAACATTTGTTCGAAGTCCGGACACGTCTATACTGGGTCTGCTATTAACTTCTTTTTCACCATTTCAAAATCCTTCTGATGCTCATCAGTCCAGACCCATTTGACCTTTTTCTTTACTAAAGAATGCTAAGGTTGTACCATTGATGCAAAATCTGGTACGAATCTTCTATACCATGACGCCACTCCGAGATACTGTCGTAACTCTTTCACGTTGGCCGGTGGTTTCAATTCGGCGATCGCCGCCACCTTTTCCGGATCTGTAGATATGCCTTCGCCTGTTATTCTGTGACCTAGATATTGTAGTTCTTTTTTAAAGAATTGGCATTTCTCTGGATTTATCAGAAGATTTGCGACTTTTAACCTACGAAATACTTCTTTCAAATTTCCCATGTGTTCTTCCAACGTACGCCCTATGACGATTATATCGTCCTGGTACGCAAACGCGTGCGGCATCATTTCTGGGCCGATGACTTGATCCAATGCCCTCTGAAATGTGGCTGATGCCGAGTGTAAAAAAAACGGCGTGACTTTCCATTGAAATAACCCTTTTCCAGGAACGGTAAATGCTGTCATCGGACTACTTTTTACTTCTAATGGGATTTGCCAGTATCCGTCTTTCAGGTCCAAGCTGCTTATGTAGCATGCTTCTTTTAACTGGTCCATTATGTAGTTTGTCCTCGGCATAGGATATGCATCCTTTATGGATTTTTCATTCACCGTCCTGAAATCCACACAGAATCTCCATTTTCCGGTTTTCTCTTTCTTGACCATGACTACTGGGGAGCTATATGGACTGTTGGATGGTTCAATGCATCCCATTTCTAATAGCTCGTCCAACTTTTTATTTATTTTCTCCTGCATTTTTGGATTTTTTGGATAATACCGTTGTTTGACTGGTCTATTGTCTTTCATTGTGATTTTGTGCTCTACTATGTTTGATGTGCCTTTTAGATTTGCTAATTCTGCCAATTCTTGTTCGAAAAATCTCTCGATTCTTTCTTCTTGTTCTGTTTTGGCCTCCATTTCGACTGCAACTGATAATCTTTCTTTCCAGCCATCCATTCCTGCGACTTCGTGCCGGTATGATCGCTCTATGGCCTGCGCATGTTATTTCCGCTCCTACTCCTTGCAGAAAGTTCCAACCCAATACTAGATGGTCTATTATCCCTGGCAGTACCTGATTGCCAAGTCGTATATTTAGGATCAATTGTGTTCTGATTTCTGTGTTTCTACCATCTGCCAATCGTACCTGTTTTTTTGTTGTTTTTATGATACCCTTTGTTCTTAGTTTGTCGCATAGTTCTTGGCTCACGAAGCTTCCTGTAGCCCCTGTGTCGATTGTCGCCTTTATGCTATCATCCCCAATCAACACCCACGCCGACAACTGATTCTCTTTTCTTGTAAGTTTCCCACTAGTTTTGAGAGGCAGACTCGGACGACCTCTGCTCGCCCCTCGGAGGCTGAGGTCGTGGAGCGTTTCCCGACTGCTTGCAGGACTCCCATGTGCGTACGCCTATCCTTCCACATTGCCAGCAGAATAATATCCTGCGATTTTGGCATTCTCTTGCCCAATGGCCTGATTCTCCACATCTGCGGCAAGCCTGAGCTGGGTTTTGTATGAAACTTTCGTTTCCGCTATTTGCCGTGCCAGTTCTTTGTTGCCCTGAGGGGCCTCGATTAGGAATATTTCTATTGTGCTCTTGGCATCTCCTGCAAGTTTCCTCCCCGACTGCATTCTTCAGTGCAGCCATGGAGATCATTTTAGCTCGTTCTTTTTGGCTCTCTTGTCGGAAGGTTTCCCTATACTTTTCCAGTGCCTCAAACTCATCCGCCAGCTGCATCAATGTGTCTAGGTTCCTCACGCGGTGTGGGCGCACGAATGCACGTAGGTCCGGTATGCAATTTTCCCCGATTATTTCCAATTGCTCGGTTTCAGTGCATTGTAAGGGGCGCATTAATGTTTGCATTTCTAACATGTAATCCTTGAATGCTTCGTTCCATTGCTGTTTTCTTTGTCGAACCTCTTCTGCTAATTTATTGAAGTATCCCCTTGGCAGGAAATATGCCTTGAAACTTTCTACAAATTCTGCCCATTTTTTTCAGTTTTTGTAGTTTGCTAAGTACCATTTAAGTGCGTTGTCTTTTAGCAGTTCGGGCATCATATCAAGGTTAAGTCCGTACATTTCTGCTGACCATTCTACCTGTTCTATGAATTCTAATGGCTTTGCTGTACCGTCGAATCTGAATGCCCACTCTCTGACTTGCTTAGCTACTTTTGCGTATTCGTTTGTGTCTATAACTGGTTTTTTCGACATTGTTGTTGTCTTTGACTGATCTGTGTTTTCCCCTGAGTGTTTTATACCTGACATGGAATGGTATGATGAATCTTCTAGATTTATGTCCATTTTCGGTGGTATTAAGGATGTTACCGCTTTTGGTAGTGGTGACTTACGATATATTTCTGACATCGCTTTGATTTTCTCCTTCCATTCGGGGCAGTTTTCGTTCTTCGTTATCCAATCTCCAAATTGTCTCCTCATATTATCCATATTGCCGGCTAGTTCAATCCCGAATTCCTCCTCGTGTTGAATTATATGGTCCCTTTTAAGGTGGTAGATCCATGACTTCACCATTTTGCACTTTCACTTCTTCATTTTAAATCTTTCTGTGATATTATTGACAAGACCGCGTTGGGCGCCAGTTGTAACGAGCTCTTCTGACCCGTACACCAATGCAGGCTTAGCGCAGGGTTGTCGAGATTCGTTCCAACAAATTTATATTGGACTTGCAATAATAAGACAGGATCAGATTTATGCTATCATTCACCAGAGATCCGGTTCACTTTATTTCACTTTGCTGAATTTCACTTATCATTTAATTTCCAATCGACTTTGACCTATCTGAAATATCCTTGCCAAATTGCAAGGTCCCCCTCCTCTATGGCAATTCACGGTAGATGTCGCTGGCTAAGGATACGCCTCACCCGTGTAACATAGGCACGCTCGCCGCCTTCCTCTTCGCACAACAATCCGCGAATCTTCCCTAATGTTTATGGTTCTCCCAGAACTTCAAGGATACGCTGGCTTAGTGCTCTCGCAGTTGTCGCCGACTTTCCGTACATGCCTCTCCATACCATTAGTGCGACTATACCGACCAGCTATCACTCCAATGGTAACGGCACCTTCTCCGACCGGCTGGCCAGCAACTCTCCATCGAGCTACTATTTTTCCTGGCCTCCCAGTCACTGAATTCGACGGATTTCACCTTTCGCCGCGTTTCTGAATTCGCCGTACTTCCCCTCTCGCCCTCTGTCCTTGTACGCCTTTCGAACTCCTTCGCGCGCGCTAGGTGATAGCGTCAAAGCGAAGTTCAACAACTTGCGTCTGGCCGATGATCGATTTTATCTTCCATCAACGGTATCCTTGGTGCTCGGAGCAGATGTTTACCCACGAGTTATGCACATGAAGTCCTAGTCCTAAAACTCCAAGATCTCTTTGAAATTCATTTTTTTTTGCATCGGAGAATGCAAGGCGGCTGGGATGTTCGCATTCCGATTTCGTCATTCCTAAAATATAGTTAGCTCATAAAAATCACATCACTAATGTGATCAGTTGGTTATCGGGATGAGAGTGTCATCTCTAACCGCCTATGTATATATATATATATGTGTTTAAGCGCTAAAACTTTAAGCTTCAAAAACGAAGGCAGAGAATCAAGTGTCAAATAAAGTGTAATTAATTAGGTGAAACACCCCCAAGTTGTCGGCAATTATTTGGACCACTGGATAGCTACCCCACTACGATCAATAGGTATTTACCAAAGCCGTTATTCGAGCAGAGCACATCCAATAGCAAATACATACAATAAAAGTACAGCCATTCCCTAGACATTGGTTCATTCGAGTTCGTTCTAACCGCATACCGAGGTTTCTAATCTAATCACTTTTGCCCGCGTCTGGTTAGCTTCATCCACGTCACCCTGCGAGAGAGAGAGAGAGCGAGAGAGACCGACGACCACAGCTAAAGCTCAGCCCAAGCTACGCCGCGCCGCTGTCCTTACGAGCGCCGGGGTATATATTGAGCAACACTCGGCCAGCTAGACAGTCGATCGCGAGCTCACACCGAGACCACATCTAAGATCTACCTCGTCCCAGAGAAAACCATCCCGAGGTATATCCTTGCAAAGCATCCTGACCCACGTCCTCAGTAACCCTTAGTAAGGATACGCCCCTGTATCCAATATACCATGGTATCCTGCCGAGTAACCGACATAGTTCACGAACAATCTACAAAACATCTTTAAGGAGTTCGAGCTGGAGACCAACGGTACTGGAGACGAACTAAGGAGTCGACTCGCTGCATTTGCAGGACAACCAGACCTGACCCCGGCTATGTCCTCGCGTCTACGAGAACTGGAGCTACTTTATGGCAGTGCAGTCACACCGGATACCAAAGTCCCACCTTACCGTTCAAGAGGCAGCTCTCCGATCCGTGAGGAACTTCCCGGAGCCAACTTTCTCAACGTGGGGCCGAACACTCTTCAGATACCCGGCCAACCAACTGACCCACCCACCTCTGCCCCAAGATCTAGCACCAGACCCAGTGCAGGACCACAATATTCTGGATTACGGTCTTACCAAGGCATGGCCGACCAGCTTCGCAGATGGGGAGTCACGTTCAACGGGAAATCAGACCCACTCCGTTTCATCGAGCACTTGGAGGAGTAGGCAGTTGCGTACCAGATAGATATGCAGCAAGTCCCGCACGCCATCTCCGGGTTACTGACGGATCGTGCCGAGGCTTGGTTCCGTGTCAATCCCTTACAAGGTGTTACGTGGGAAAACTTTAAACAGGAGTTTTTAGAGTTTTTCCTCCCACCCCGGTACTTTCAGAGATTGGAGGATTACATCAGAGTGCGGTTTCAACGGCAGGGAGAACCATTCAAGGATTTTCTGATTGACTTGCGTTTTATGATGCACCGAGCCGGCTATGACGAGGCACATGAGTTACACCGGGAGTACGAGAATCTTCTACCGCGGCTCCAGATGTTCATCGGCCGCCATGAATTCACTACGTTGTCACAACTAACTCAGCTGGTAGTGAATCTTGAGACCGCCCGGGATCGAGCTATTTAGCAGCGAAGATCGGAACGTACTTTGCCTGAATATTCCATGTGAACAGAGGAGCTCGTCTCCCGAGTCCGCAATCCACCAGGGGAAAAAAACAGGGAACCCGCAGACCAGTCCCCGGTAAGAGACAGAGGGCCGAAATTTGGACAGGAGTTTCCTTCTGAGGTGAAAGTGCGTACTTAGACTTACTTAGATTGACTTGAAATTCGGTTTGTAAGCATAGTATGCCAAATAAATGGACACTTGTTTTCCCGATTTCGGAAAATCCGCCTACAAGGAAAATGTTCGGAAAATTCGATATGCAAAAATCGATTTTTCATCCGAATGACTTGAAATTCGGTTTGTGAGGACAGTAAGTGATATAAATTGAAGTGCGATTTTCCGATGTTGGAAAATTCAACCGTAGGGTCGGAAAATTACCGGAAAAGCGTCGGAAAAGTTTGAATGGGTAATTTTTTTTTTCATCCGATTGACTTGAAAGTGGGTTTGTATGCGAAGTATACGAAATAATTGGACACGAATTTTCCCGATTTAGGAAAATCTGCCCACAAGAAAAATTCCCGAGAAACTCGATTTGCAAAAATCAGTTTTTCATCCGATTGACTTGAAGCTCGGTTTGAAAAGACAGTAAGTGAAATAAATTGAAAAGTGATTTTCGATGCTGGAAAATTCGACCGTAGGGTCGGAAAATTCCCGGAAAAGCGTCGGGAAGTTTGTATGGGGAAAATTTTATTTTTCATCCGATTGACTTGAAATTCGGTTTGTAAGCATAGTATGCGAAATAATTGGAAATAATCGGAAAATCCGCCCACAAGGAAAATTCTCGGATAATTCGATATGCAAAAATCTATTTTTCATCCGATTGACTTTAAATTCGGTTTGTAAGTATAGTAAGTGAAATAATTTGTAATGTAATTTTCTGATGTTGGAAAATTTGACCTTAGGGTCGGAAAACTCATGGAAAACTTAGCAGCCAAAAACCCATTTTTATCCGATTGGCTTTAAACTTGGTATGTAAGGATAGTATAAGAAATAACGATAACGGTAACGGTAACTCGGGCTGCCGTTTTTCATTGAACTGGTTGTCTGCGGGACCTGGACCTCGACCTGGTGGTGGAACTGCACCTGGACGTGGAGGTGGACGTGGACCTGGAGGTGGCCGTGGAGGTGGCCATGGAGGTGGCCATGGAGGTGGCCATGGAGGTGGACATGGAGGTGGCAATGGAGGTGGCCATGGAGTTGACCATGGACGTGGCAATGGAGGTGGACCTGTAGGTGGGCCTGTGGGTGGACCTGTAGGTGGAACTGTAGGTGGAAATTCTTAATCTTGGTAAAACTTTGGTTATTGGTTAGACGTTTGCCCAGGTAGGTTTCTAAGTAGAAGAAATGGGCGGAAAATGTTGGACAACCCACGATATTTGGGAAATTTTGGATTTCAGTGAAACTTAATGGAATGGTAGACGCTTGCCCGGGAAGGTTTCTAAGTTGATGAAATGGGCGGAAAATGGTGCACAAACCGCGAAATTTGAAAAATTTCATCCGATTGCAATGCAACTTTGAGGAATGGTTGGAGAATGTCCCAAAATGTGTGTTTAAGGCCAATCCCTATTTTTGGGACGATCTTTATCAAATTAGAATTGTAAGCTTTAAATTTTAAAAGTCCACCACCAAGATCAGAAATGTCAGTAGAGACTTTATTTTTAACCGCGGGCAGGGCATAAGAGTTAATCTCTGCTTTGAGCCGATGTATGTAAGATACGGTCAAATATTTTCCAATTTGTGAAATCCGCCCCCAAGTCGGAAAAGAAAAACTGATACCGATACCAATAAGGAAAAGAACAACGGAACTCATACTCACGTCATCGGGCCGCAGATCACACTACAGCGAACGCAAGCGACAACAACAACAATACACGCCATGGCCGAAGCCGACTGATGAGGCATACGCAAAACACAAACAAAGCAGCGAGCCCAAACAACAACAACGCGTACGCTGGCAGAGGCCGAACGAGCGGGCAACAACAAGACCATAGGCGAAGGGCGGCCAACCACTTCGTCGGTCACGCAGCCGACAACAGTAGAGGAGCTCTAAGCAAAGCTGGGCCTCGTGCATTCTTGGAACTTTCAGACGGAGGCAGTCAGCAAGTGATCGTCGGATTCGGAAGTCAATTTCGAAAATGTCTCCGCGTGTGCTCGAGAAACAATGCAACAGGAGGAGAACAGCATCACAGGATACACTGAGATCAACAAACGTACAAGACATCAAGGACCAGCAACAGTAACAACAACAACACGGCTCCAGCGATACACAAAACAAGTGACACAGGGATGTTGATTGACAACACGTACCAACTTCAGTGAGTGTGTGTGTGAGTGGAAAATTTGACGAACACGGGGGTGTAGTGGGTAAGCTGACGGGCGGTCATTTTTGGTTAAAGGGGAGAAACTACAGGGTGCGGTATAGGCATTTATAATAAATTTGTAAAATAAAACCTGGAAACTAATTATAAAACCTGCCAATATTTCCCGCGAACGAACTGATACTGGTGGTAAACCCCAGAAATGGACAAGCCACAATAAATGGAACAAATAACCTAACTTTTACTAAGCCTTTTCGATCCCTCGTGTCTGCCTAGATGTTTAAACTCAAACACGAGCGATCATAGACGAGCCGCGTGATACGGATGCCATTTCTGCCAGGTGATAAGCCTCGGATCTTACTTACGGTTGTTCTCTGCTCTAGGTGATAACCTCAGACACAACCTGTAGTTATTTCTGCTCAGGTGTTAATTTCTGATCTGGCCAGACACTATTTCTGCCTTAGGTGTTAACCTCAGATCTAGTAGGTCACTATTTCTGCTTCAGGTAATAAGCCTCAGATAGTTTGCCGTAGGCGACTCGTGTTCTCTGCTTGGTAGCTTTACTCCGCCATCCGACTGTACCCGCTCTAGGTGACAAACCTGATGTACAGTTGACCGTAGGCAACCCGTGCTTATTTCCTTTTCCTTCAATTTTCTTCCCTTCCCCTTCGGTCCCTCGTGTCTGCCTAGATGTTTAACCTCAAACACTAGTGATTATAGACGAACCACGTGCCACGGCTACCATTTCTGCCAGGTGATTCATCCTCGCATATAGCTTACGGTTGCTTTCCGCCCCAGGTGATAACCTGGGAGGCATCTTACAGTTATATCTGCTTTAGGTGTAAACCTCCGCTCTGACTAGAACCTATTTTTGCTCTAGGTGTTAACCTCAGATGCTCTAGGTGTTAACCTCGGACTTAACTAGTTACTATTTCCGCTCTAGGTGGTAACCTCGGATTTAGTTGGTTACTGTTTCAGTTAGGTGCTAAACCTTGGATACAGTTTGTCATAGGCGACGCGCGTTCACTACCAGGGATTCTCTCACCTTGTGATGAACCTCCGGCTCGTTTGGTCATACATTGGCAAACATTGTCCTCCTATCCACTGAACTTCCTTTTCCCACACGCAAATTCTCGACGTGACTCAGACCCCCACCTGAATTGAGCACTATCCCCTGCACATAAAAATTTTTCTGTAAGACTGAGTGGCCAGATGTCGCCCGAGCATGGACCCTGGGACATATATTTAAAACAATTTAGGGTAACATCCTTCATGGCCTAAAACCCCATCAGTTCAAAAATTAAGTCGTGAGAAAGGAAATAAGAGGAAACTTAGCGGCAGAGTATTCGTCTTCGCCTAGTCCAAGGCACGTTTTATTAAATTTTAATAAAATTCCCAGTACTTGTATGTATGTATTGCATGTAAGCCTCAGCCACGTGCTTTATAGGTATTTACCAAAGCCGTTATACGAGCAGAGCACATCCAATAGCAAATACATACAAGAAAAGTACAGCCATTCCCTAAACATTGGTTCATTCGAGTTCGTTCTAACCGCATACCGAGGTTTCTAATCTAATCACTTTTGCCCGCGTCTGGTTAGCTTCATCCACGTCACCCTGCGAGAGAGAGAGAGAGAGAGCGAGAGAGACCGACGACCACAGCTACAGCTCAGCCCAAGCTACCTTACGAGCGCCGCTGTCCTTACGAGCGCCGGGGTATATATTGAGCAACGCTCGGCCAGCTAGACAGTCGATCGCGAGCTCACACCGAGACCACATCTAAGATCTACCTCGTCCCAGAGAAAACCATCCCGAGGTATATCCTTGCAAAGCATCCTGACCCAGGTCCTCAGTAACCCTTAGTAAGGATACTCCCCTGTATCCAATATACCATGGTATCCTGCCGAGTAACCGACATAGTTCAGCATGGGAGTACAATGGATATCCTACCTACGTAAGAACAATCTACAAAACATCCTTAAGGAGTTCGAACTGGAGACCAACGGTACTGTAGACGAACTAAGGAGTCGACTCGCTGCATTTGCAGGACAACCAGACCTGACCCCGGCTATGTCCTCGCGTCTACGAGAACTGGAGCTACTTTATGGCAGTGCAGTCACACCGGATACCAAAGTCCCTCCTGCCCGTTCAAGAGGCAGCTCTCCGATCCGTGAGGAACTTCCCGGAGCCAACTTTCTCAACACGGGGCCGAACACTCTTTAGATACCCGGCCAAGCAACTGACCCACCCACCTCTGCCCCAAGATCTAGCACCGGACCCAGTGCAGGACCACAATATTCTGGATTACGGTCTTACCAAGGCATGGCCGACCAGCTTCGCAGATGGGGAGTCACGTTCAACGGGAAATCAGACCCACTCCGTTTCATCGAGCACTTGGAGGAGTAGGCAGTTGCGTACCAGATAGATATGCAGCAAGTCCCGCACGCCATCTCCGGATTACTGACGGATCGTGCCGAGGCTTGGTTCCGTGTCAATCCCTTACAAGGTGTTACGTGGGAAAACTTTAAACAGGAGTTTTTAGAGTTTTTCCTCCCACCCCGGTACTTTCAGAGATTGGAGGATTACATCAGAGTGCGGTTTCAACGGCAGGGAGAACCATTCAAGGATTTTCTGATTGACTTGCGTTTTATGATGCACCGAGCCGGCTATGACGAGGCACATGAGTTACACCGGGAGTACGAGAATCTTCTACCGCGGCTCCAGATGTTCATCGGCCGCCATGAATTCACTACGTTGTCACAACTAACTCAGCTGGTAGTGAATCTTGAGACCGCCCGGGATCGAGATATTCAGCAGCGACGATCGGAACGTACTTTGCCTGAATATTTCATGCGGCAACAACCCACCGGCAGCCCATTACCAGACGCGACCCGAAGACTTTTGACACCCGACACTAAGGCACCAACACTCAACGCCAGTGAACAGAGGAGCTCGACTCCCGAGTCCGCAATCCACCTGGGGAAAAAAACAGGGAACCCGCAGACCAATCCCCGCAATTAGAATCGCCACTACGATTCAATAGGAGCCGCGTCGTGGCTCGCATCACCGTGGAAGCTCAAACCTTGACGGCCACGCTTGACACTGAAGCCACACGCAGCTTTGTAAGCAAGAGAATCGCCGAGAAGATTTGCACTCTTTAAAATCGACTCACCGTATTAACCCGTATTAGTTTAGCCCATGGATCCCGACAAGAAGTCACTCACGCTTTGATGCTTCGCATCCGTCTAGGAGCACGAGTGTGGCATAAAAGCTACCCTACTCTGTGGCCAGGCCGTTACAGTATAATTGCACCTACACTTAATTGCACATTCAAGACAATTACTCCAAATTCTCTGTCATTTGTACTTAAAACTGTTTTTGTTCTAAATTTTTTAGTTTAATTGCATTGCACATAACTGCATTTTTAAGGTTATTGCATCGATTTTTCGGTAATTTTTTTTTTTTTTATATATGAAAAAAATTAATTTAACAGTGCGAGGCCACTATCGATATCGATAAAGTGATCGTTGTGAATGTTAATTGAAGATTTAGTTATCGATGATATTATCGTTGTGAATGACAAATTTCAGTGCGCAGAGTGCTCATGATCAAATCAACCACTTAACAAAAGCATCAAAGAAATATGTAAAAATTGTCTAAACAAAATTTCAAGCTTCCTTAACAGTAAAGCAAAAGTTGGACATTAAAAATAAGGAAAACAAAAAGGATCTCTGCATTAAATACAAATGTGACAGGTCGAAAATTGATCGAATTATAAAAAAAAAGAAGACGAGCTCAGACATGCAGCTATTTCCGCGGGCTAATCGTCAGAGAAAAGGCGAGCATGCTGATGTTAAGGAGGCACTGCTACACTGGTTTAAGCAACAGCGTTCCACCAATGCAATATTAGAACGTCATGTTATTCTCGGCAAAGCCAAAGAATTTTACCATAAGTTTAACACCAACTTCGAACCTGATGGTAACTGGCTGTGGGGCTGGCGTAAGCGCCACAATATAAGGTTTGGGAAAATGTACGGAGAATCTGCTGAGAGCGATGCTAGAGGAGCAAATGATTATGTTCTTAACATATTGCACAGACTGCTTAAAGATTACTACGGGAATTATATATTTAATACGGATGAAACTGGGCTATATTATAAAGCATTGCCAAATTTGACATTTTATCTACCAGGTAAACAACCAAAGGGGCAAAAAAATCAAAAAACTAGATTGACTTTGCTCTTTATTTGAAACTTATCTGGCTCAAATAAAAAAGTTGTTGCTATAGGTAAAGCCAAGTCATCACGTTGTTTTAAAAACGCTAGCCTCCCATTCACATATTATGCTAACCAAAAAGCATGGGTGACCAGAGACATATGGGAAAAAATCATTGTACAACTGGACTAAGAAATGATTAATGAAAATCGAAAGATTGTATTGTTTGTTGATAACGCTTCCAGGCATAAAGATACGCAATCTATCAAGAACGTTAAAATGGAATTTCTATTCCCCCAACACCACTGCTGTGCTTCAGCCTTTAGATCAAGGAATTATTCACTCGTTCAAAGTGGAATACAGACGAATTCTATTTACATACTTTAATTTTTTAACCTCTTAGCATTTTACTAGTATTTAATCACGCAATAGTCCACCCCCAAGCCGCCAGTGTCACCGCTACCAGCCGCCAAATCACACCCACACGGCCACCAAACCGTTGTACGCGACACTCATTGCAGACTTAGCGAAACGTAGTCGCAGGATCTCACATACGAACATGGAAATAACAACTCAACTCATAATATCGTCATCGGGCCGCAGATCACACAGCAGCGAACGCAAGCGACAACAACAACAATACACGCACACACAAACCCAAAGAACACAACCCCCTCCGCAGTCAACACCCCCAAGGACTTTAAAACCCTGCAGTGGAACTGCAATGGAATCAGCAGAAAGATCCAAGAAATCACTGACTACATGTCACGTAGAGGGATAATCCTTGCAGCCCTACAGGAGACAAAGCTCACCAGCCGAAGCTCGCTGACTACGGCTGCAAATTACTCACTAATACGGCAGGACCGTGAACGAAACAAGGGTGGTGGACTCGCCTTCATTGTTCACAGCTCTGTTAACTACAGGCCCCTGCAAATTTCTAGTAACAACGAGCACCTAGAAACACAGGGTATTGCCGTAAAAAGTGGCACGGATGAGATAGACATCATAAGTGTCTATATCGCACCGGTTGCCGCCTGCCGCACAGGCATCCGCCCAAATATCCAGGACCTACTCGTGGGCGAACACCGACTTATACACGGCGATTTCAATGCCCACAGCGACACCTGGTTTTCGGCTCTGGGATGTGACTCAAGAGGTGAACTGTTAGAAGAACAGATTGACGCCTCCGATTTCTGCACCCTAAATGAGGACCATGCAACCCGTATCACAGCCCTATGCCAGAGCTCACCAGATCTCACTATAGCGAGCCCTGCCATGATTGCTAACACCACATGGCACGCCGATATTGCCCTGGGCTCAGACCACATCCCCATCAGTATCAAAATCACAAAGGATGCGGATTTCGTCTTTTCCGAAAACCGCACCTTTGTGAATTATGGAAAGTCGGATTGGGAGAGATTTGAGTCCAGCACTGAAGCTGAGTTTGCTCTACAATCTCCCCCCACGCATCCAATCCGGAGATAAAGGTCCTGAACGAGGAGATCACCAGACTGGTGAACGCCCACTGGAAGACTAAATGGCTACAGAAACTGGAGGAACTGGACAAAGGTTCAAAAAAGCAATGGAGCACGATCAAGCAACTCACTGACCCCAGGAAAAATGATCTTGTAGCAGTTTGATTCGACGGCACCACACCACCCAACCCTTCGAAATGCGCGTCAGCGTTCAACAGACAATTTGTCCCCCACCCAGAACCAGCCGACAAAGGGATGCGTAAGACAGCCCGAACGATCCGTAACCTGCATCCCAGGGATGATCTGATTTCCTTCAGCGATGATGTAGAGAGTGCCATTAAAGATGCTAAGCCTTCCAGAGCGATTGGACCAGATGGTCTCGCGGCCATCATGCTTAAGCACATTGGTCCCCTCGGAATACGGTTCCTAGCCCACATTTTTTAACCTGAGCCTAAAGACCCTCACTATTCCCAGCATATGGAAGTCCGGGAAAGTCATTCGGATCCTAAAGTCAGGAAAGCCACCTGAACAAGGCTCCTCATACAGGCCCACTGCTCCTGCCGACCCTTAAAGAACACCTGATGGACTCAAAACATGGCTTCAGGTCAGGTCGAAGCACGACTTACGCGCTCTGTGAACTTACCACAGCTGGACTTAACTCCAAGCGCCCCCATGAAAGATCTATCGTGGCGGCACTAGACTTCTCTAAGGCTTTCGACATGGTCAACCACAGCACACTGTTAAATGACCTTGGACAAAGCAGTCTGCCTAACCTAGCCAAGAGATGGCTGGCCATCTATCTCTCAGGCCGTCAACCGCAGGTAGAGTTTAGAGGAACCCACTCCAGTACCCGAGTAATAAAGGAGGGAGTCCCACAAGGTGGGGTCCTCTCCCTTTTTTTATTCAACTTCTATGTGTCTTAAATACTCACACCACCCGAGGGAATTAAACTTGTCTGCTATGCCGACGACTGCTCTATTATATCGACTGGCAGAAACGTCCAAGACATAGAGCAGCGCATAAATTCTAACCTGCCCAGCCTGGCTGACTTCTTTTCCCACAGAAATCTCAGCCTTTCCGCCCCAAAGTCATCAGCTACTATCTTTACCACCTGAACCAAGGAAGTCGCCATGTCAATAGACATCCACATTAACGGGCAAACCATACCAACCGTTAAGTATTCCAGGATCCTTGGAGTCACATTAGACCCACTCCTCACATTCGCCAAGCACGCGGAGGACGTCACCAAGAAGGTCAGGAGCCGAACTAAAATCCTCAAAGCCATTTCAGGAAGCACTTGGGGCAATTACAAAGAGACAATTTCCACCACGTACAAGGCAATTGGCAGGTCCATGCTAAACTACTACGTGGCGGAATTTGCAGCTGGCGCAAAATGCTGCACTACGAGTGGCCACGGGATGTCACATCATGTCACACCCTGTCCACCTTCACCAGAAAACTGAGATATTATCCGTTAGGAGCCATAATAAGCTCCTAACCCGAGAATATCTCATCGGATGCCAACTCAACTCCCACCCCAACCACACATGTACCGCCAGTATCATGTCACGCAGGAACCCACCAGTCCGCTACGACCTCAGAGTCGATACGCCTGCGGTCAAACTCCTGCTAGGGGATAGAGACATCACAACCGCGACATGTACTGCAGCCAAGAAGGAAGCTCACCCCATCATTGTAGCCGAAACCATTGAAGGCTGCCAGGACAACATTGTCCTCGGGGGACAATAAGCCCAGAGGAGGCAACTCTCTACAGGCGCACCAGGACCACCTTGTCCCAACTACGCTCCGGGAAGAGCTGCTTCCTTAACAATTATCTGGCCCGAATCAACTCCGAAATCGCGGATGAATTTCCAAAGTGCGGTTCATGCCCGCATGACACCGTGCACCTCTTCAAATGTCCCCTAGCACCCACTGTCCTCACACCTCTTGATCTTTGGACCAATCCGGTCGAGGCTGCTTCCTTCCTTGACCTGGATAGGGAATAGTTTCAACATCTTCCTCTAATCTTTACCCTATTCTTTCCTTTACATTCTTTTTTCTATGTACATACGGATCAACCCACCAGCCGCTACAACAACAACAACAAGAACAACAACAATACACGCACTGGCCGAAGCCGACCGATGAGGCACACGCAAAACTCAAACAAAGCAGCGAGCCCAAACAACAACAACGCGTACGCTGGCAGAGGCCGAACGAGCGGGCAACAACAAGACCATAGGCGAAGGGCGGCCAACCACTCCGTCGGCCACGCAGCCGACGACAGCAGAGGAGCTCTAAGCAAAGCTGGGCCTCGTGCATTCTCGGAACTTGCAGACGGAGGCAGTCAGCAAGTGATCGTCGGATTAGGAAGTCAATTTCGAAAATGCGTGTGCTCGAGAAACAATGCAACAGGAGGAGAACAGCATCACAGGATACACTGAGATCAACAAACGTACAAGACATCAAGGACCAGCAACAGTAACAACAACAACACGGCCGGCTCTCTCGACAGTCGGATCTACGCTCCGGAGCCGACCCAGGAATCAACCCCCTGGCCAAGGACTGTCAACCCACGGAAACGTGGAACAAGGTATGTACGCATCCCCATCTTTTCCTCTTTTCTCCCCCTTGTTTTTTCTCATACTGAGCAGACAACACCGGCCTGTCTGCTCAGAACTCTCATCCTTCGCGCCGGTGACGTCGAGTCAAACGCAGGTCCTAGGACGTGGTGGTGCCCGATCTGCAAGGGCAAGATTACAAGCAGAGGCTATTCATTTGAATGCTCTGATTGCTTGCAATGGCTGCACTTAAAATGCTCCCGCCTAGCCAAACCCCGGGACTCCTGCAGGCCATTCCATGGCCCCTGCTGCTCAAATCCAGCAGCCACCGCAGTGATATTCCTCCTGTTGCAGCATGTTCCCCCGGATATCAACCAAACCTGGCTCAACTGCTTACAGGTGAAAACCGTATCATCATGGGCGACCTCAACGCTCATCATGAAAGCTGGTTCTCTCTGCTTCGGAATGATCCTAGAGGAACCAGCATAGCAGAGCAGGTTGAAAACACTTCTTTCGATAGTGTAAACCAGGACCAGCCTACCCGAATCACGCCAAACTGCAGCAGCTCGCCTGACATCACCATCGTCAGCTCCAACCTACTGGCCATCTCTGAGTGGAGCGTGGACGTTGCTCTTAACTCCGACCATCTGCCTATCACCCCCACCCTTCACGGTGATGCAGAGTTCGTGTCCTCTGAGAGGAAACTTTACACGAACTTCTCGAAGGCGGATTGGACCGCTTTCACAGCGCACACAGAAGAGCTTTTCGAGCAAACCCAGCCCGCCTCCGATGTCACCTCAGGAGAAGTCACCTTCCGGAAAATCCTTACCGGTGCTGGGAAGCGACACATCCCAGCTGGAAGAATTCCAAGAATTCGCCCTGGCTTCCCTACAGAAGCTGCGGAAAAGGCTCGCATCCGTGATGCTTTAAGAGCCGAAAATCCAGCTGATCCCCGCATCGAGCAAGCGAGCGCTGACATCGCCAGAACGGTAAACCAGCATAGGAAAGAGAAATGGCTTGCACACCTGGACGAATGTAAGATGGGCACAGCAAAGCTTTGGAAAACAATCAGGAACCTTACATCTGCTCCCAAACGGCAAGACCTTGCCGCCATTGCTTTTCAAGGCATGCCCAAACTCACCGCTGAGAACTGTGCCACCGGATTCAACAGACAATTCATGGAGCATCCAAAGGACGTGAGCAAACCACATAGAGCCGTCCTCCGCCGGATCCGCAAACTTTCCCGAGACCCGCAGGCACCCGACTTCACTGCAGAGGAGGTGGCTAATGCCATTAAACTTGCCAAAACCTCCAAGGCTGTGAGGCCCGACGGGATCGCCACAGTCATGCTTAAGAAGCTCGGTCAGAAAGGTGTGGAATACCTCACCAATCTATTCAACCTCAGCATGTCCAGTTTAGTCATCCCGGACATTTGGAAAACGGGCAAAATCCTGCCTGTCCCCAAACCCGGAAAACCGACTGAACTGGGCACGTCGTACAGGCCCATCACGCTGCTTGCTCCAGCGATAAAGATTCTGGAAGCTCTCATCCTACCCATCCTACAAGACCACCTCCCGCTGGCTAATCACCAGCACGGTTTCCGGAAAGGCCGTAGCACCAGCTCAGCGCTCTGCGAAATCACCACCGCCATCGCAGAAGGGCTAAACTCCCCTAGTCCGCACAAGCGCACAGTGCTGGTTACCTTAGACCTGTCAAAAGCCTTCGACACAGTAAACCATGCTATCCTACTCAAGGACATCGAAGGCACAGCGCTCCCGAACACACTCAAGCACTGGGTAGAAAACTACCTGACAGGTCGACAGGCCTTTGTTGAGTTCCGTGACGCCAAATCGAAGTACAGGAAACTGAAGCAAGGAGTCCCCCAAGGTGGAGTCCTCTCCCAACTCCTCTTCAACTTTTATGTATCCGGTTTGCCAACACCACCTCCGGAACTCAAACTAGTCAGCTATGCAGATGACTGCACCATCCTAGGATCGGACAGGGACTATAACAAGGTAGTTGAGAGCTTAAACTCCTACCTCCCAACAGTCTCAGCATATCTGGCTAGCCGAAATCTGTCGCTCTCCCCAGGAAAATCCAGCGCCACCTTATTCACTACTTGGACCAAGATAGTGAACGCCCAGCTCAACGTCACTGTGGATGGAGCCACAATTCCCACGAGCAAATACCCAAAAATATTGGGAGTGACGTTTGGCAACCTGTTCTTCTTTGCGAGGCACTCGGAGAACACAGCCCGCAAAGTGAGAGAACGAAATATGTCCCTTAAGGCAATTGCTGGCAGTTGCTGGGGAAAAAAAGGAGACGCTACTGGTCACATACAAGGCCATTGGCCGCACCCAGTTCGACTACGCGGCACCAGCATGGACAGCGGCACTCAGCGACACGCAATGGAGCAACCTCCAGCGAGCGCAAAATGCTGCCCTCCGCACCGTCACAGGGTGCCACACCATGACCCACGAAGACCATCTACACGAGGAGACCCAAATGTTGGGCGTACGTGACCACTGCAACCTCCTGACCAAGCAGTTCCTGGCGAATGGTCTTGTGGCTGAGCATCCCAACCACTCCTAGTCCCGCTGCCCCCAAGAACCAGCAGGCAAGACTTGCGTCTACACATGCCTGACGTGCTTGCGCATACGGGAAACGCCACCACCATCACCAACACCGAAGCTAAGTTAGCGAGAGACGCTATCCACCAGAAGACAGTCACTGAAGCAATCCTCCGCCTCACGCTTAACGCCGTCTTGGGAGGCAGACCCCCGCCCTTGAGCGACGCTGAAAAATTCCTGCCCAGAAGCACCCGGACGACCCTTGCTCAGCTTCGATCTGGCTTCTCTGCCTCGCTTAACAACTACCTGGCAAGGATCAACCCGACAGTTGTAGACGAGTGTCCCAAATGCTGCCAAACCCCGCCCGACACTAACCACCTTTTCAACTGCCCAGCTGATCCCACCAACATTACACCACACCACCTCTGGACCCAACCATCTCTCGCCGCAGCATTCCTCGGACTAGACCTGGTTGACTCGAACACACACACACACTCTTAATCCACCTTCTCATCATCCCCATTTCATTTTCTAAACTCTTCTCTCTAAACTTTCTTTCTATAACCCCCACAAAATGCGTACATTACTCTCATCTACAGCCGTTACAACAACAACACGGTTCCAGCGATACACAAAACAAGGAACACAAGGACAAGCAACAACAACAACACGTACCAACGTCTGCGAGTGTGAGTGAAAAATTTGACGAACACAGGGGTGTAGTGGGTAAGCTGACGGGTGGCCATTTTTGATTAAAGGGGAGAAACTACAGTGTGCGGTATAGGCATTTATAATAAATTTGTAAAATAAAACCTGGAAACTAATTATAAAACCTGCCAATATTTCCCGCGAACGAACTGATACTGGTGGTAAACCCCAGAAATGGACAAGCCACAATAAGTGGAACAAATAACCTAACTTTTACTAAGCCTTTTCGATCCCTCGTGTCTGCCTAGATGTTTAAACTCAAACACGAGCGATCATAGACGAGCCGCGTGATACGGATGCCATTTCTGTCAGGTGATAAGCCTCGGATCTTACTTACGGTTGTTCTCTGCTCTAGGTGATAACCTCAGACACAACCTGTAGTTATTTCTGCTCAGGTGTTAATTTTTGTTTTGGCCAGACACTGTTTCTGCCTTAGGTGTTAACCTCAGATCTAGTAGGTCACTATTTCTGCTTCAGGTAATAAGCCTCAGATAGTTTGCCGTAGGCGACTCGTGTTCTCTGCTAGGTAGCTTTTCTCCGCCATCCGACTATACCCGCTCTTGGTGACAAACCTCAGGTACAGTTGACCGTAGGCAACTCGTGTTCATTTTCTTTTCCTTCAATTTTCTTCCCTTCCTCTTCGATCCCTCGTGTCTGCCTAGGTGTTAAACCTCAAACACGAGTGATTATAGACGACCCACGTGCCACGGCTACCATTTCTGCCAGGTGATTCAAACTTAGATATAACTTGCGGTTGCTTTCAGCCCCAGGTGATAACCTCGGAGGCAACTTATAACTATATCTGCCTTAGAACCGATCTGGCTAGAACCTATTTCGGCTCTAGGTGTTACCCTCAGATTTAACTAGTTACTATTTCCGCTTTAAGTGGTAACCTCGGATTATGTTGGTTACTGTTTCAGCTAGGTGTTATCGGATACAGTTTGCCATAGGCGACGCGTGTTCACTGCCAGGGACTCTCTTATCTCGTCAACTCATTGTTCCGGCTGTTGGTGATGAACCTCCGCACAGTGGACGAAAAGGCTCATTTAGCGGCGCTTAATTAATTGCTCTTAGAGTAAACATTTTTTTGGTGAAAATATTATTTTTTAGTTGAAAATAGATTAAGCTACAATGTAAAACAAAAAAAATTTTTTAATTTACATATATAATTTTTTTTTTAAATATTAACTTTTTATTAGTTCTTTCAATCAGGAACGCATGATAAAATGTTTAAATTTAGTGCTCGATATTTTTTTTTCGCTAAAAATATATCTAAACTAGCTGAATACCCGGCGTCGCATGTCGGTATAAGCATTTTGGACCGTTCGATCTTTTTATACCCTGTTCCCATTGAAAATGGGAAAAGGGGGATCATGAAGTTGTGCAAAAGTATGTAACAGGTAGAAGGAAGCATTTGCGACCCTATAAAGTATATATATTCTTGATCAGCATCAACAGCCGAGTCGATTTAGCCCTGTCCGTCTGTCCGTCCGTCTGTCCGTCTGTCCGTTAAGTAGTAAGAAAAACCTCACAAAATCCCACGCAAAACACTGAAATCAAGAATATTTTGCAAATTTCGTGACTTTTTTTGACCGTTTGACTAATCCTTCCTATTTCCCCGTCTACAATTGCTGTCTATCAAATCTTCACAATAATCCAGTCTCAAATGAAAGTAGTATGAAAACCTAACATCCAGCACACACTTCCGGGAAATGGGGGTAATAAATTACATTTAATTAGGGTAACCTGTCAACCTGTCAAAGGGTTCCCTAATAAAAATGCAATTAATTAGGGTTCAGGGTAACAAATCAATAAAAAATCAATAAAAACCCGGGTAATATTCAAATTTAATTAGGGTCACCGAATACGTGATGTGAGGACTCGTGAGAAACGTGTGTTGAAATGCAATTAATTAGGATTCAGAGGTAACAAATCAATAAAAAATCAATAAAAACCCGGCTAATATTCAAATTTAATTAGGGTCACTGAATACGTGATGTGAGGACTCTTGAGAAACGTGTGTTGAAATGTAATTAATTAGGGTTCAGAGGTAACAAGTCAATAAAAAATCAATAAAAACCCGCCTAATATTCAAATTTAATTAGGGTCACTGATTACGTGACGTGAGGACTCGTGAGAAAAGTGTGTCCAATCCCTAACCCATTGATCCCCCATTCCACCATGAGTGTGAATGGGAGGGAGTGATCACACGACACACCACAGAAACGTATTTCCAGCAATCAAGGAATATCTCATGCCGATCACGTGCGGTTACACATCACACAAACACGTGGGGTCACCTGACACACACACACACAAGGGGTGGGGTGGCGGGTCACAACGTATTTCCACCAATTAAGGATTATCTCATGCCGATCACGTGCGCTTACACATCACACAAACACGTGCGGTCACCTGACACACACACAAGGGGTGGGGTTGTGGGTCACATTCCTCTTTAACGATCAACGCCACCTGAAGTGCTCAACATCCGTGAGACCACCACAGTCAAGGGTTGGGGTGATGGGTTCCCTCCCATTCCACCTAACGTGCATCATACCCAAAAAAATTATACAAAAATGATGAGAAAAGGTCACTCATACCACCTGCATATTGTTTTGGATGAATGGGTAATGGGTCACACTCCAGTCAAACGATCAAACGATACCTCACGTGCCATACATCCGTGAGACCACCACACACAAGGGATGGGGTGATGGGTAAGATCGCACAGCACAATACGTGCGACATACCCAATTAAAATTATTCAAAAATGATGGAAAAAGGTCACCTTCCATCCCATCCACTCAAAAGAGACAAATTCAATCCGCCCAATATTTCCAATTCAGAAATTGGAAAAAAATAAAAAATCTGAAAAAGAAATCCCATTTCCTTTACCAATAAAAATAATGTGTATATTTAATTTTGTGAATATATTTTATAATTTTATTTTTCCAAATACATTATTCAAAAGCGATCTTCTAAATTAACATACATTTTTATAATTTTTAGGGATTTGTTTGAGCGTACTGTATAAAAATGACAAGCACATGTATCAACGCCATGATTTACATTATTTTGCGACCAACAACAAGATGTGAAATGGTGTCCATATACATTGGAAACTAGTGGTGTATCAGCAATCCTATTATTAAAATATTTTAATGACTCCTCCAGATATTCCAAGTGTTCAGGAAAAATTTGATGTTTAAACATTTTCAAAAAATTGTTTATTCTGGATACAAGTTGATTAATTGAAATGTTGGTTGTTATCTTCATTTTGTTATTGAGTGCAAGCATTTTGTATTATTTTGTTTGTTGCGCGGACGTCTGCTTGCAATGATTTTTGAAAATTGAATGAAGAAATGCTTCACAAATTCTTAGACGAGACGTTGAACTAATCCAGTCAATGGTGTGTATTCCACTAATCGGTCATGAATGAGAAGACAATATACCTTTGTATTCATCTCACTTGCTGCAGTTAGTTCAGTGGAAATTTTAACATCAATCGGACCTGATTTGACTGATTCATTCTGGTAGGAGAGATCCACAACAACAATAGGAGCTTTACTCATAAATTCCATTGGAGATAGAAGTGCAGTAGACTCACGATTGTAGTAGCTCTCTTGAAATCTCAAATACATGTCATACAAGATGGCAAACCGATTTTCATTATATTTAATATTCAAATCCTCATAGGGATACACTTCAGAATTTAAGTATACCTTTGCATTTCTCAAGTTGTTTGAAATTAGTTTTCCGTCCAATGTAAATGCAATAACAGCGAACCGCGGGCGTTCTCTATTTGCAGCCAGTTTAACGTTCCATACATGATGTGTTCCCTGCACCAATGTTGGATTTATATAACAATCCCAACTACGGAATGCTAGTGGAAGGGTGCTACCACTTTTAACCACACTAAACATTTTAATTTTAGCACTATCGCTTGGAACAATGTGAGGTACTTTCCAACTAATGTTATGTATAGCAATATCATGCACTTTACCTCCAACTGATTTAACATACATATCATCAGTATTTTTAGCTAGTAGGAGAATAAGTTCATGTTTACAATTTAATATGACTTTCTTATAGTCTTCAGCGAACCCCATTAACATTTTTAATGGTACTGAAAAGCTGAAATTTCCACCAGATTTGATATCCTCTCCTCCGCTCCACCCAGCATTCCGATAAAGATGTTCCTCCTGTTTTCCGATGGAGAGAAAGTTCTTGAGAGTCGAAGTAATACCAGTAAACCGTGTCCTATCCACTTCACATCCATTCAACTCATATCTTATTTCATCCAGAAAATAGGCCATGCAATTATTTTTGAGAAGACCTTCAACACCATTTGTGCTACGTGTTCCAGTATTTGAGTCAATGATTTTGCTAAGAGTTCCTTCAATGTTGAGATAACTTTCGTTTGGTAAGAGATATAAATCTTGGTTCTGTATTGTGATGCGAACCTCATCATTCGTTTTGAAGCTTTGCTGGTACGGATAATAAGTGTGAAATGTTTTCTTAACGATACTATCATCATTGATAGGTTTTTCTTGAACATGGAAAATTTCATTCATTTAAATTTTATGTTAATTAAAGTTTATTGAAGACTAAATCCCAGTGATTTTAAAATCAATTTATTTTTTAATGATAGAGCAGGTCGTTGATGTGTACCTCCTTGAGATGGTGGTGGTGCTTTCACTTCAGCTTTAGATTTAATAATGTGTCCAGTTGTGGGGTGTGTACGCTTTTTATTGTAGATTATCATTCTGCTGGTCGTAAGTGTAGACGAATTGATACAGTTTCGCCACGCAAATTAACTAAAGCTCCGTTCTGATCCGTTATCCGTACTTCGAGTGTGCTTATTTCTCTGCAGTTGACAGGTAAATAAATCAAATTCCGTGGTGTAATGTTCATTTTATAACCAGGTGGAACATTGATTCCAAATTCATGAAGCACGTGATTCGGTCTATTCCCAACATACGATCCGCTAATAATGTTACATTCCAGTCTAACAGAATTTATTTTTAAAATATTCACAGGATTATCTGAGATGTAAATTTCATTATCATGTGGTCTTAATTTACGTCTACTAAATCCAAATAGTTGACCAATTGATCGTTCATGATTAAAATATACTGTTTCATTTTTTGTGAGAACTTGAACTTGTAATGTGTTATTATTGCAATCAATTTTTATACTATCATGAAGACTATACTCTTTGAGTTTATTGATAATATATTTAATTATTTCATCGAGTTCATATGAACCCACAGGTATCTCTACAACTTTATTCCCAATATGAAATAGATTGTTTCCCCTATCAACATTTGGTATGCTATTAAAAGTATAAAAGTCGATGAGCGCACATTCATAATTACGCTTTAATTCAATTTGGGGAAAAAAGTTTTCAGTTATAACTGATGAGTTTCCAGTTAGTGCAATTGTTAATGATGTAGTCATTTTGAAGGTTGATTCTGAACTGTCTTGTTAACCATCATCTCAGTACACTTATATTATTATTTATTAAAGTATGATAAATTCATCAAATCCTTTTCTATAACGACCACTTTTCATATCATCATCCTTAGAAATTAGAAGAAATCCATATTTGTCCTCCCAACATTTTCGGGAAATATGTTTAAATGTTTCATAATTCATATCTGAGATGACATGGTCTCGATAAATATGATGCATATTTAAGTCATCCTGCTTAAACATTATAATGAAATTTGCATTATCCCGTATTAAATGTTTCGGTATACGTGTATACGTTTGAGATAAGTAGAATGAGTCAATATTCCGATGTCTGCCCATGGCAAAATAATCACGAATATTATTTTGTTTTTCACATGCCACATCATCAAATATCATAACGGAATTATTTTTTGCTTCCAGCGGGGATAAAACTGTGTCATTTGTCGAAAATGTGTAATATCCCATTCCACTTATCGGTTTAATAAGTTTTTTCAAATACTCATATTTCGGTTGAAACAAACTTTTTGAAAATACATAAATATTTTCAAATTTTATTCCATTTGGACTTTCGATTAGGCTTATCATCACATTCGTTTTCCCACAATTGGATGGACCGACAATTAATGCTCTAATTGTGTTCGGTAACAAAGTGCTGTGACGGGGATGTTTATTCTCTCCATGTCCACCACCTTCAATGTTTCTTACTGTGATGGTTTTATTTTGTCTTAATAAGCGCATGCTTATGAGTTATGACCTTCATTCAATGACAATCAACCATCAATTGCGGATGATATAAATATGGGGAAGCAGTTTTATAATGTAAAGAGTCATAAATCAAATGTCAAACAGGGTGGTGGTCTCATAAATAATTTAATAAACACTCTACCCTTTGAGGCTCATTTACCAGGATACAATTACTGTGGACCGGGTACAAAGCTAGAGGATCGTTTAGCACGTGGAGATAGGGGAATCAATGGTTTGGATGAGGCTTGTAGGGAACACGATATTGCATATTCAAATAGTAAGGACTTAAGTGAACGACATAAAGCAGACTCGGTTTTAATTGATAGGGCTTGGGATCGTGTGAAAGCGGTGAATAGTAGTATTGGTGAGAAAGCTGCCTCATATTTGGTGACTAACATGTTAAAGGTAAAAAAAAAATTCGGGATGGGAGCAAAGCAGGAGAAAAAGAAAGTAGTGAAAAAATCTTTCTCTTCAATAATCAAACAGGCTACCAGAGAATTGAAAAAGAATAAGCCGCTTGACATATTGAATGCAGTAAAAATTGCACGCAAAGCAGTATCTAACTCAATGGGATGTAGGAAAAATGTTGTAGTTCCACGGGTTATAACCGTCCCTAAAGTTGGTGGGTTTTTGCCCTTAGTACCCATTCTAACAGCCCTTAGTGCGGTGGGTAGTTTAGCGTCAGGCAGCGCAGCGATAGTGAAGACTATTAACAATGCTAAGATGGCAAAACAACAGCTTGAAGAACAGAAGAGATACAACAAACGAATGGAAACAGTTGCGTTGGGAGCGGGGTTATTTTTACAGCCATACAAAAAGGGATATGGTATATCATTTTCAAAAAATATTCAAAAACAAAAATGCACCCAAAAAAACTATTAAGTGAGCTACCCAAAAGAGCATTATCCAACTTTGATATAATGAGATTTGCTTTTAAGAATATCCCACATTTTCGAGGAGTTTATATGAAAGATGAGTTACCCAAATTCCCTCATCATCTTGAGTGTGGAATAATAAACTTAGCAAACTCATCTTCAAATGGAACACACTGGGTAGCCTATTTTAAGAGAGGTTCACTCTCCTATTATTTTGATTCGTTTGGAAATTTACAACCACCTTTAGAAGTAGTTAGATATTTAGGAAAAAATCTCACGTACAATTATCAACGTTTCCAGAAATTTGGAACTGTTAACTGTGGACATTTGTGCCTTCAATTTTTGTTAGACTCTAATTCATTTCGCTGAAGAGACGTGACTCTTACATCACCACACTTAACATTCCATGCGTGTAGAGGATGTATCCATTGTATCCCTTTCCACACTACATGAGAGGAGTAGTGGGGGGAGAAATGTCCCTCGAATGGTATAAAATCAAGCAGCTTGTCTTGGAAAAATATCATTCACCGAGCAGCAGTCTCACCGAGAACCAGCACTACCAGCCACAATCATCCCACAACAACTCAATCACCAACCCATCATGAGTGCAAATCAGATCATCCCCACCACCACCCCCATCAATGAGACAACGAATCAGTTGCCCATAGGAGTGACTCAGGAGGATGTCGACGCCTTAATGAAGGACATTGAGGAGGATCCATTGATGATTGCCTTTAACTCGTGTAGAGTGAAGGGTAAACTCCAATTCAAGGATCTGGATGTGAACGTTCCCTTCAACATTATCTCTGCAAAACGTGTCAAAGGAAAGTTTGGAACCAATATTCTGGTTGAGTTGGAGGAAAATTTTGTGTATCTCCCTGATAGATACAATCACATCGATGACTCGTACTTTCAACTGTTTTCCCAGAAAGCATACCGCCTAACAAAAAGGGTGGATGGTAATGTGGAGGTTGATTATAAAATTCCAGTTTAATTTTTGAATAAATAAATCAATATACATATAATAAAAAAGAAAAAAAGAAAAATCAATTTTTATGGGAAATGGGGATTGGGGTTTTTTTCAGCTTAAAAATTAAGATTTAAATAAATAAAAAAATTTGAAAAATAAATAATGAATGAATTGGGAAAAATTAATTTCAGGTTTTATTTTCACTGTTTACCAGGTAATAAACTGATATCATATCAGATCTGATAAACAGATCAGCTATTTCAACCAGGTGTGTTTATCAGACCTGCTTGAAATTCCTATTTCTACATCAGATTATTAGGTAGTCATTTATACGTTTTTTTAATACAATTACATAATATTTAACATGCAATTTTATATGGTGATATAGCAACAGGTATTTCAACCAGGTCTGATAAACATCAGGTATTCACACCGAAACACAACAAAACAGTTTTCAACCAGGTCTGATAAACAGATCAGGTATTTCAACCAGGTCTGATAAACAGATCAGGTATTTCAACCAGGTCTGATAAACAGATCAGGTATTTTAACCAGGTCTGATAAACAGATCAGGTGTTTCAGCCTGGTCTGATAAACAGATTAGGTATTACAAGCAGTTCTGTTTAAAAGAGCAGATATTTCAACCACATGTGATTTATTGAAGAAATTATCTGATCAGACATATATAATTGAATATAGTATAGAATCAACTATTTGAAATATATTGATAATGGGTATATATGCATATGATACATGAATTATTTTACAGTACATTTTCAACCTCAAGGGTGTAATAACCCCTTCAGTATATCAACTTGAATTATTTTTAAACTTCATTATAATGAATCACAATATTTTATTACAATTAACTAAAGCTCGAAATGCTTTAAAAAAAAAATTTTCTGAATTAAAACAACTCAAAAGTCAGAATATTAGTGGTTTGGAAGAAACATTTAGGCCTATAACTGAACCATTACATGAACTTATCAATGATAACAAAAAATTACATCATATGATACCCAAAGACTATAAAAATGATGAGCCTGAAAGAAAAACCAACCCTAATGCTATACCACTAACCCATAGTACACCACATATGAAAAAGAGGAAACTTTCACTATACACTGCAGCTAATCAAAAGTCGAAGCACAAATATGATGATTTGAAAGAAATGGATTGGGGGATGAAGAATGAAGACATTAATCTTGATGATGAAGATAATGAAGATGATGAAGGTGATGATGATCAATTTTATTCTCAACCATCTATAGAGGAGTCTTCATTTATAGTACCAGATCAAAAGTTGTCTAACACATCGAGTCGAGTCTCTTCACACACATCACCTGCGATAACATCTCATCCATCTCCTCACACATCGGGTTCAATATCGGATCAATCATCACAACATGAAGAAAGTTCAAAAAATTTTAATATTAGTGAACTGGCGCGAGAACATGTTTTGGATAAAACATATGGTCCTCGAAAAACTCCAAATGGAGAATTAATGATTGGGAATAGTCACATAAGTGTTTCCAGCAATAAAATTGAATTTGATGATGGTCAAAATTGGCGACTGACTAGTGGGTTATATTCTTTAATATTCCACCATCTACCACAAAATTACAATTCAAATGAGCTTGATATATACAGAGAAATTTTATTAAAAACGAATGTGTATCGAAGAAATTTTCTCGCAAATGGACAAGTGAAAGGAACGAGGGCATTGAAATATTCACAAATTATTAAACCACTCTTAGCTAAATCACCTATTCTCGAGTCTACACCCAAGCATTCCAAATCACTTGTAAGTGGATCAGGATTCATGACACTTCAAACTAATAAACCGAATTATGTCTTCTGGGACAATCCAAATGAATTAGTGGACAGGTTGCAGCTTTTAATAGCATCAGAATCGGCAGGAAATTCAAATCACACTAATGAAATTACATCAATTATTGAAGAACTGAGAGAGGCTCAAATAATACATTAATTTAGTATATATTTACCTATCAATATTCAAATGAGTTTATAACCATCATGTCCGTTGACAAGTTTGGACGCTACATAAATGATAAGCACACCTCTAATCATTTAAGACGATATGAAAAAACTGAGTCTGGACTCTACATTGATTCGGATGGGAACTTTAATATTCAACGAAGACTTATAAAAAATGGGGGCATTCCACAAGAGAGGACTGACTTTGTTATCAAAGAATATGTTGACAAGTCTATAAAGGAGCTCAAAGATTCAATGATGAGTGAAATAATTGTCAGTGTACCTGTACCTGATGTTAGAATTACAAAAATTGAAGACAGATTAGACAGACTTGAGGTAGTTATATCAACCATTATTGAAAAAGTTACACGCCTTTTAAAATCGCATTAATTTTTCACTATTAAAAATTAATATATTGCAAATTCTAAAAAACTGATTTGGGTTTTAAATGACAAATATGAGTAGACGGGGTATTATTAATGAATTACACGCTCCATCCCGCAAACATTTTCAACGTCGTAGAGTCATTACAAAGGGAATAAATGATTTATTTCAAGCTGACTTGGTGGAAATGGGAAAGTATGCATCCTCAAATAATGGATATCGCTACCTACTAACAGTAATTGATACATTTTCCAAATTCGCCTGGGGTGAGGCAATTAAATCTAAGACTGCGAAGGATGTTGCTGAGGCGATGAAGAAAATATTCAAGTCTGGCCGTGGACTACCTAGAAATCTTCAGACAGATGACGGTAAAGAGTTCTTCAATGCTCAATTTAAGGGATTGATGAATCGATATAAAATCAACCACTATTCAACATTTAGCACACTAAAGGCTTCAATTGTTGAACGATTTAATAGAACATTAAAAGAACTCATGTGGAAAGAGTTTTCTTTCAATGGTACCTATAAATGGATTGATATGTATAAAAGGTTAATTCTCGTTTACAACAACAGAGTACACAGGACCATAAAAATTGCTCCAATCAATGTAAACAAAGAGAATGAGAAAGATATCTTGGAAACTGTCTACAATAATATTAAAATGTTTATGGGGAGCAAACTGAAGATTGGTGACAATGTTCGAATTTCGAAATATAAGGGAATATTTGAAAAGGGTTTCACACCTAACTGGAATGTCGAGATTTTTAGAATAATCAAAGTTCAAAATACGTATCCAACCACATATTTATTGGAAGATTTGAGCGGGAATCCAGTTAAAGGTGGTTTCTATAAAGAAGAATTAAAAAAAACACGTTTTCCTAATACTTACCTAGTTGAAAAAGTGCTAAAAAGGAAGGGTAATAGAGCTCTTGTACATTGGTTAGGTTTCCCGAAAGCCGATGACAGTTGGATACAAGCCTCTGACATTTTGTAATAAAATAAACACATTATCATTTAATACTTTTTTTCTTTTATTTCAAGTAATTTTAACAATTGTATTCTTAATTAGTTTTAAACATTAGTTTTATATACATTAGTTTTATATACATTTTTTAAATAAATTATTATATTACAATCAAAAAATTTATCGTTTTATTTATTTACAAATTACAGTTTAGTCTTTTTTTTTTTTATTATGATTATCTATTAGATCATTATGCATAATTAATTCAATCTCATGGTAGTCGAGTGCGCTTTCATTTTCCTCTAACTTTCTTTTTAGATTATTTATTTGATTCATCATACTTTGAGTATGATGTGAGTTCGCTACCACGGATATTTGAGAACGCCAAACACTTGACTGTGCTTCTAGTGTTGACATTTTGTCCTCAATTTCTCTTTTAATAGTTTTGTAATGTCCTATTGCTAGAGTTGAAACTCCATCTTCACAAATAATTCTCTTGTCATCTTTGTTGTCTAAGGTAATTTTTGTGATTTTTAATGTTTTAATTTCATGCCCTCTTGATCTAAACAAATACATGCTATCACATTCTTGCTGTCCTGTAAATAAGCAATTTTTATAACCTTCAAATGTTATTTTCTCCAGGCAACTTCGCTTAATCCCTTTTTTTTTTTTTACACATTTTTTATTCCCACTACTTGAAGATATAGATGTATATGCATACATTTTTGAACGGAGACCCACAAACTCGGTCATTGAATTCCCATGTAATTCATCCTTAAAGAATCCTAGCCTTTTTTTATTACACTGTTTAAAATTATATAGAGTAGCCAACTCATTTGAATACTCAGATGTATCAAATTTAGATTCAACATCATCTCGAATGTCTGCATACAGATCATTAGTTTTTATTGAGTATATAAATGAATCAGTATCCATATAATTTAGTTTCAATGCATCATTAAATTTTGGTTTCATGTATGCATAATGAAAATCATACATTTTCCATTTTGATATCTCCAATACAACAAACCCTAAATAGGTTGGTTTCTCATAAACATTCATTAATCTTTTCATTTGAATAGCATACATGTTTTCACTAAATTTTGTGGCACTATGAAAATTTGATTTTGATATCAAATTCTTGGCGCAGTTTTGAGGTCGTCCACCACTTGGACCTATGGTTGGGGCCTCCCATTCCGTTACTATATGGACATCAACTCTCTTTGAGGGGTCTTCAAGGCATTTCCCATATATAGAATTGTTTAATAGTTTAAAAAAATCTTTTTCAAAAGTATTTTTAGCCCTAGTTCTATGCTCAGTGTTTAAATCGATATACTTTTTCAGCCAGGCTTCCTGTTTAAATTGTAGAATGGAGTGAATCTTTTTTACTTTCAAACCATACATCATACACTGTTTTAATGATTTTAAATGAATAATATATTTCT
The DNA here is from genome assembly GCA_018904265.1 of Lordiphosa collinella. Taxonomy (NCBI): domain Eukaryota; kingdom Metazoa; phylum Arthropoda; class Insecta; order Diptera; family Drosophilidae; genus Lordiphosa; species Lordiphosa collinella. Next base: position 617,721 of record JAEIFV010000087.1, read on the forward strand.
CCTTATCACGGAGATCGGCTATTAACTTTTTTACTTTGGAATTTACAGATGGGAGTTTGTTGGCTGGACAGAAAGGGAGATCATTATGTGATTCATGTAAGGACCAGGGATATTCCAAGTCAACCTCAAGAATATAACCATACTCCCCATTTTCACAGATATTTTCCACACTAAATGAGTTTACTTCCGTCTCATCTAACCATTTGAAATGACCGTAGGGAAGCTTATCGCACATTGCAATTCCATATAAGTTATTCGCATCGACATAAAATAAGTATACAGATTCCCTAGTAGGATCAAAATCGTTAAGGTATTTGTGGTTTGCCTTTGTATACCTATGGCTACTTTGAACCAATCCACCCCGTATACCACTCTGAATGAAATTTATCATGTCAATGTCAGTGAGTATTTCTAGCTTAATTCCTGTAGTTTTTAACATTGCATCCCATGATAATGCTGGAGTTGTAAAATAATGAGCTGGATCGAGTTCATAAATATTTAAACAAATTCTCCTAAAGTTTTGAAAAATGTCTGTTAACAAAAGCACATCAGTTTTCAAATATAATTCTAAGTAATCTTTAAGTGATTGACACTTGAAATGTTTCCAAACTTGACATGCATGAATGTATTCTTCTTCAGAACATTCAGACTCTGTCAAATTACTGTAAAAACTGGCCCTTGGTGGGAGACAAGTTTCCTCTAGTCTTTGAACAGAATCTAAATATTCATAAGGGAATACACCTTTTCTACGAAGGAGACTGAAATCTGTGTCATTGGAATATTGCGATCTCAAAACTTTAAAGTTTTCTTCATTTAGATTACCTGCAAGAGTGTCTAGACTAGAGGGCATAAATCTAAGAGTATCTAAAAACCTAATTTCCAATTTATTCTCTCCAAGAGGAATATATTTTGAAATTGAAATATATAACTCCTTATTCAAAGGAATGACTTTAATTTCCCCCTCAATCTGCCCGAGTTCTTTCACAAACAAATGAGCATCATATTTCGAGAAGTTGTGAAAGAACACTGGAATGAAATTTGATGTTTGTAATTTTAGATTACATTCACTATGTGCTGATCCTCTAAATTTACCTGTAAAATGACAATGATCTCTCACTCTATCATTACCTAAAATACCCTTACAAATATGACAATTAAGGGCCTCATCAAAATCATACATATCCTGCGCTGTCATTTGGATTGGGACCACATCCTTCATGTGATTTTCATATAACTCGGACAAATCGGATGATAGAGTTTCAACAAAAGTGCGACTCACATTTCCACCCGTCTTAGATACGAACTTATCTAACGCTGAGTTAAATGTACACTTTATGTAATATGCAAATGCTATAGGTATATGGCTATTTATAATTTGTGTTTTATCACTCACATCTCTCATTGTGGGCTCCAGTATACACTCAAAATCGGCATACACAATAAATGGAGCCTCCAGTTGACGATGATGGTTGGAGAATTCGAGTACCGTCTTATCTGGTTTGGGTGGGGTTGTGGCAACTTTACTGCATCTCTCTCCATGCTTAGCAAACCTCTCTGCACTGGTTGAGGGGTTCAAGCATTTGTTGCAGAACCAACGCTTTGTACGCTGTTTTCCCATTTGTTTTGATAGTAGACTGAAAATAAATAAATAAATTGAATTAGTTAATTTGCTTATTTACTGGTTGTAATATTTGTACTAACCGTGATATATTTTTTATCCACACAAAGTGTCCACGAATGTCAGCTGTTGGTCCATCGATGAATAGCAAGTTTATGTGAAATTGCCTTTCCACTTCATCACAGTAGAGTGGACCAAACATTGAGTTCGTTTCATCATTATACCCAAACACATTTAAGCTTATATGTGGGTTTTGACTCGCAAATTTCTTTATTTCACGAATTTGGAATGGAAATTTTAGTCCTGTGAAGTCGAGTTTGATGGTGTTGTTAACATAAATTACAGGTGAATTAATATCCACTCTGTATGATGAGCATCGTTGAGGGTTCTTAATTGAGGGATAGAAGGAAGAGAGTATTGCCCACTTGAAGCAGAACACGTCTTTATTCTGCACATTTATGACGGCCCCTCTATTTCGAAGACTTGATGGAAGATTGAAGTATTGAGATCCTTTCAAAGGATCACACTGCAGCATGTTCACCTCCACTCTGATTATTCGGGTCAAAGTCCATCCACTATCCTTTTCCTGGAACTCATCCATTCTTGTTTTTATTGTTGAGACGTGTGAATCATAAAGTTCTATTAAATTAGATCCAATCGTAAATAGATTCATTTTACTTTGAAACGATTTTGTCTCAACTAGAGTATCATGCTCTTTAACTAACATGTACTCAGCGAATAGTTCAAAATTGACTTTTGATGAAGTGTGGACGGTTAATACTCTTTCCAAATGAGGGAGTAGGGCTTGACCCGCTTCATTAAGGAATTCATCTGGAATCCTAACAGCAGGTCCCTCATTCATAAACATATAATGAAGGATACGTCCCTGGTATCCATCAGCAATCTGTTTTATTTGGCCATCCACAGGTCGGATGGCATTTTTTTTGTGGCTTTCAGTACGCACATGGTGCTGCCATTGCACACCTGCAGGCAAGTCAATGTTGCAGGAGTTGCAGCGAATGATATTCACGTTGGCGAACATGATGATTTTTTAGTTTTAATTTAGTTAATTGAACAAAATTAATTAAATTGAAAAGTTTGAGTGATTGGAGCACAATTGTTTTTGATTTTTACTTTCACTTTTCACTTTATCAAGATTTTCTTGATTTTGTTGGTTTTTTATATTTTTGATTTTACCACACTGAAGTTGAATAGAAGGTTGAGAAGACAATTTTGTTCGATGGACAAACAAGAACTGAATCTTATAACTCTAGGAGTTCGCACGAAGGCTTTTGATCAACTTGGATTTGGATTTGGAAATAGAATAGAATTAAAAAAAAGAATAATCTTTGGTATGAGAGACCTTTTCCCATCATTTTTGAATAATTTTAATTGGGTATGTCGCACGTATTGTGCTGTGCGATCTTACCCATCACCCCATCCCTTGTGTGTGGTGGTCTCACGGATGTATGGCACGTGAGGTATCGTTTGATCGTTTGACTGGAGTGTGACCCATTACCCATTCATCCAAAACAATATGCAGGTGGTATGAGTGACCTTTTCTCATCATTTTTGTATAATTTTTTTGGGTATGATGCACGTTAGGTGGAATGGGAGGGAACCCATCACCCCAACCCTTGACTGTGGTGGTCTCACGGATGTTGAGCACTTCAGGTGGCGTTGATCGTTAAAGAGGAATGTGACCCACAACCCCACCCCTTGTGTGTGTGTCAGGTGACCGCACGTGTTTGTGTGATGTGTAAGCGCACGTGATCGGCATGAGATAATCCTTAATTGGTGGAAATACGTTGTGACCCGCCACCCCACCCCTTGTGTGTGTGTGTGTGTCAGGTGACCCCACGTGTTTGTGTGATGTGTAACCGCACGTGATCGGCATGAGATATTCCTTGATTGTTGGAAATACGTTTCTGTGGTGTGTCGTGTGATCACTCCCTCCCATTCAAACTCATGGTGGAATGGGGGATCAATGGGTTAGGGATTGGACACACTTTTCTCACGAGTCCTCACGTCACGTAATCAGTGACCCTAATTAAATTTGAATATTAGGCGGGTTTTTATTGATTTTTTATTGACTTGTTACCTCTGAACCCTAATTAATTACATTTCAACACACGTTTCTCAAGAGTCCTCACATCACGTATTCATTGACCCTAATTAAATTTGAATATTAGCCGGGTTTTTATTGATTTTTTATTGATTTGTTACCTCTGAATCCTAATTAATTGCATTTCAACACACGTTTCTCACGAGTCCTCACATCACGTATTCGGTGACCCTAATTAAATTTGAATATTACCCGGGTTTTTATTGATTTTTTATTGATTTGTTACCCTGAACCCTAATTAATTGCATTTTTATTAGGGAACCCTTTGACAGGTTGACAGGTTACCCTAATTAAATGTAATTTATTACCCCCATTTCCCGGAAGTGTGTGCTGGATGTGAGGTTTTCATACTACTAGCTCTAGTTGATCAGCTGTGAGCAGTCAAACCCTACATATGTTTCAGCACGTGCATCAATAAGCTCTTCCGCGCTTTTTATGCGCATTGCCGAATTTGATCTCAAGTTGCCTTTGTTATAATTAAGAGGAAGAAAAGTGTTTTAATTTATAGCTGGAGGTATGTATTATCTACAAAATTTTTGTTTGTGTTCTGTGCTTAAGCGTTGTATAAAATAAATGTAGGTAAATTTAACTATACCACTAACCATTTGAAAACAGCGAACGTAAGACTTCCGTAGACCAGATCTTCCGAGATTCGTAGGGATTCGCGCTAGAATTTTTCTTTTAAATTACTATGTTGTCTTGTGATTGTGATATGTCCAATATGATATCCGCCCGCATCCAACTTTACATGATATTAAATTTTTTAGGCGCAATGTCGGTGCTCAGGCGAGAGCTTTATTTACTATGGCGCGACGAGCCCATGCCCACAAAAAAATTTTCAGCTGTTGAAAGCTATATATTTGATAATTTAATCGATATCAAAATGTATGATGAGATGGAGGTCCAACTAATGGCCAAAAAAATTAGAAATTTTGTATCGAAGTTGGGTGAAAGATGGAAAGCTAACCATTACAGCTTCCTCAAGTTTGAGGAAAAAACTAAAGAGTGGTTAGACGGACAACTCTTATTAGTCGATCCACTGGCTAATCGTGGAAGACCGGATAAGCCATTCGACGAATGTTCCAACTAAACCAAATTGAAGAAAATCGCCCAAATTGTAAACGAAGCTTCTTGCAGTGAGCTTGTACTTGCAACATCTTCAAGTTTATACAAAGCTGGTAAACGAAGTGCGTCGCAACTAGTTGCAATGGCTAATGAGGAAGATATTGCAAAAAAAAAAAAAACGTGCCATAGAATCAAATGAAAGCCGTCCGATTCCTTATACAGCAGACGAGGCTTTGGCATTATTTTTAGATGGTAATTATACCAAGCATACATACAAGCTAATGCAAGCTGGTGCAAAAAGTCGGAATGCGAATATATATCCAACGTACGACACTTTACGTATTGAAAAAAAAAAATGTTATCCAAATGGAGTGCAATTTACGAATTATTCGGCTCAAGTGCCTTTACAGCATATGGTAGATCACATTGTCATGCGCATCGTAGAAGCTCATTCTTCATTATTTCACTTTAATTTGGCTGAATCGAGTGATCAGAGGCTCACTGCTATTTATAAGTGGGGCTGCGATGGGAGTAGCGGCCATTCAACCTATCGACAAGATGTGGAATGCGATAACAATGATCTAAGCGATGAATACATGTTCGCAGTTTGCATTGTCCCTTTACAAGTGGAGAAGGGATCCGTGACGATTTGGGAAAATCCGCAACCTTCCTCACCTCGATTCTGTAGACCCTTGAAAATACTTTGTTCCAAGGAATCTGCAGAGTTGGTTAAACTAGAAGCTGCTAGTTTCAATGATGAAATCTTAAAAATTATCCCAATATGCATTGGTAATTTAAAAATTTTCCATCAATTTCATTTGACGATGATAGATGGCATAGCTTTTAGTGCTCTTGCAGAATCATCTTCCCAAGTGTGTGGGATTTGCAAAGCCTCCCCCAAGGTAATGAATGACATTGATGCTGTTAGATTATTAACACCCAAGGAAAATTTGTATGAATTTGGATTATCCACACTTCACGCATGGATTCGGTGCTTTGAATGTATCCTACACATATCTTATAGGCTACATATCAAAAAATGGCAAGTTCGCGATGTTGATAAAGATGTTGTTAAAGAGAGGAAATTGTATGTTCAAGAAGGCTTAAAAAGAAAAATGTCTCTGCTTGCTGATATACCAATGGTTGCGGCAACACTAATAATGGCAATACAGCCAGGCGGTTTTTCAAAGAACCTAAATTAGCATCCGAAATCACCGGAGTGAGTGAAGAGCTAATTTACAGATTCAGTGTCATCTTACGCTCGATTGCGTCCGGCCACCAAATCGATATTGAATCTTTTAGGCAATATGCTTTACAGACTGCAGAACTTTTTACCACAGAGTATCCTTGGTTTTATAAGCCGGCTTCCATTCATAAAATATTAATTCATGGAGCCGATATAATCAAAGTATCACCACTTCCAATAGGAAAAATGTCGGAAGAAGCCTTAGAAGCACGGAACAAAGATTACCGCAATTTTCGTGATCACCATACACGAAAGACATCCCGAGTGAATACAATGGAGGACTTAATGCATGCGCTTTTATGTTCATCAGATCCTCTGATATCACATTTACGCAAGCCTCAACGCGACTCAAAACGGATGGAGGTCGATAATGATATATTACAACTTTTGGCAGAACATTTATTACCTTGTAGTTCAAATGATTGTAGTTCCGAATCGGACTAAAAATTCTTGTTTTTCCTGCTATTCCATATATTTTCATCTTTTTTTTAAATATTTTTCTTATTTTTGTTGTTATTTTTAATATTTTGTTATAATGAAACATGAAATAAATAAAGACTGAAAAGCGCCGAATAAAGCTATCAGAAAAAAATAAGTAAATAAATGATATTTAAAAAAATTTTTTTAATATTTAATTTAGATATATTTTTAGCGAAAAAAAATATCAAACACTAAATTTAAACATTTTATCATGCATTCCTGCTTGAAAGAACCAATGTCCAAAATATGATAAAAAGTTAAAACTTTAACAAAAAAAAAAAATTATATATGTAAATTAAAAATTTTTTTTTTGTTTAACATTGTAGCTTTATCTTTTTACATAAAAAAAAAATATTTTTCACCAAAAAAATGTTTACCCTAAGAGCAATTAATTAAGCGCCGCTAAATGAGCCATTTCGCCCACTGTGCGGTGTCCCCTTAGCGATCTCTTAAGTTTGCTGAGCAGTCAGAAGTCACACGGAGCTAAATCAGGTGAGTAAGCAGGCCGCGGAACGAAATTTTGTAAATTTTTTTTTTAAAATTCTCAAAAAAATGCTTTTAAAATATTTAGTGTTTTTTAACTCTTCTCAAGGACAATTAGTCACTCAAAATCGCCTGCATTGATCCATATGATATTCCCAAACTATCAGTGATGTCTCTAATAGTCGATGATTTCCAAGAACCATTTTTTGACTTGCTTTTGGTGATGTTCATCAGTCGATGTTTTTGGCCGATTAGATACCACATTCTTCTCAACAATCTCGCGGTCGACATTGAGCTTGTAAACATTCTTTGAAGACAGAGTCTGATCTCCAAAGGCTATCTACAGCATTCTCAACGTTTCGAAGCCGCAAACAAAATTGTATGCAACTTCAATCAATTTAGACATGTAAAATTCCAAGAATTCACTTTTTATACACTTGAAAAGTGTAATATAATTTTGCCCAGAAGTTTGGAACGCATAGAAGGAATCATCTCCGAACACTTAAGGTATATATATTCTTGATCAGCAAGACGAGCTGAGTTGATTGTCTGTCCGTCCGACTGTATAGAACAGGGACCTGAGCTCAAAGAATTCCAAAGACGACTTCGATGGACCGCGAATTAAGAAGAACTATAATGCGAAAAATTCACCACAGGATTCCATGGTTTCTTTTTAAATTAATTTTTAAATTTGCTGCTTTTGCACCAAATTTATGCATGTGCTTTTCGTCAAATGTTAAAAAAGACAAAAAATTACAAGATTTGAATGACTTAACCCTAGAATCAATGAGAACTGTCTAGTCTAGGTCCCTTTGCTCTACAAATTTAAGAAGAATGTCTTTCGATGGACCGCGAATTATGAATATTCTTTATTATGGTTAAGCACAAATGACTTTTACCGTCTGAAAAATGTTTAAAATGCGGGGCAGACTTAGTGGGTGAGCGAGTGGTATTTGTTTGTTTTTATTATTGGTGACATGGTTTCTGTGGTGAAAAACCCCAAAAATATTGGAAAATGTTTACTTAGAGGTTAACCTCACAAAAAACTTTGAAATTTGTATCATCGATGAACCGCGAACTATGTAGAGTTTACGTGCAGAAATTAAGGCCCTCTTCTGGTGTAGACTAATGAAAGTTACCTGGTTTTTTTTTAATTGTAGAAAGGAATCGGGAAAAGATTTTGTAATTCTGTTTTTTGTTGCTCAATTCATTAAAAACAATACAAAATTAAAAATGTGTGAATGCGAGGGCTGCTCAAAAAAGTCTCAGCCTCCAAAACATGGTCAAAAAAAGGTGTGTTCATGGTTCATGGTTCATGGAGTCCCCACTATCAGAAAGCAAAACCGAATACAGGACACTGCAAAGTATAAAATTAAATCTGTAAAAGTTGAGGCCTTTTAAAAAAGGGAAATCGATTTTTGAACATTTTTGGGCAGGCTAGTGAACAAAAAAAATAGTAAAAAATTGTTTTTTCCAATGATTGAGGTTCGGGCGATAGCCGCGTCAATTCTGCGTCCATTGAGCCGGACATCATCAAAATCGGTTCAGTAGAACTTGAGAAAAGGTGTGAACCATTTCGAAAAACGTGGTTTCGAGAAAACCCAGTTTAAAATTTGCAGTCGCTTGAAAATTTGGGTCCCTTGGGTCACTAAAATGGCAATATCTCCGAAGGAATTCCGAATTTTGAAAAATTCTTTTGGGGTTATATTTTTGATTATCTAAGCTAAAAAACAAATGAAAAAATCGAAAAAATAATTTTCTAGACCAGAAGAGTGCCTTAATTGCCGGTCGACCATGGTTCTATTTCAATTGAATTTCAAAGATGTAATTGTTGCCAGTACAAATACATGCTCCAACACATGCTTTCCGAATTCCGTTTGTTTTTGAAAATGAATATACTTAAAATATTCTTTTCCCGTACAAATACATGCTCGTACACATGCTTTCCGAATTCCGTTTGTTTTTTTTTTTAATGAAAATATTTAAAATATTATTTTCTTATGACCAGGACTAACACCGAAACGATTATCGGTTTCCGGTACAGGTACCGGTACAAACCGAAATGAATGTTTCGGTAAAAGGTTATATTTCGGTTTTAAATTTATTTCGGTTTTCGGTTTCGATACGGTGCGCAGTTTTCTGTTTCAATATACCGGTACGTACCGGTATCAGTACAATTTTTTTAAATATTGTAAAAAGTAAAATCTGAGATAAGTTGAAATCATTTTATTCCTTTGTAATATAAAGAAACAATATTCAACATAATGTTTTTTAGTCGTTTTACATTTACAATAAAATTATAATCGATTTTTACATTTCGTATTAATTTAAAGAAATAAAACTTTTGAAATCTCTTAGAATTCTGGGAACTTAGTGAAGGACTCTGACCACTACTCTAGAATGTTTCCATGGTTTCGAATATGTTTATGTGTAAGAAAAATGTTATTGTAGTTCAGCAGCTTATTAGATCACAAAAAATATGTGTTTTTATCACCAAATTTCTTTTCTTGCATCTTCGTAGGCGCTTTCAGATAAGCTAGAACTAAAACATTCATCATTAAGCAGATTGATCAGCAACCGACGAAATTTGGCCATAAATATTTGTCCAAAGAGTAATACAAGATTTTTTTTTTACTTAGGACTTAGCATTACGATATACATTGGGTCCAAAAATATGCAACAAAGAAAAGTATTGTTCTCAAAAAGGGATTTCTCGCACTTCTCTATATCCTGAACGAGCGATTTCGCTAGAGAGGACGTATTTTTGGATATTTACAATTTGCAGTGTATCCAAACCACCCAAAATTAGACTTTCGGCTTGAAATTTAGCTGTGGTCACCTCTGCTGGTTCTAGTATGCGTACTATTTCGCGAACTGAGTCTCACACTTTCCGATGTGGACGAATGTCGTTATCTGCGTCCGCAAAATTTAAGAAATGTGGAAGATGTCTTCTGCCAGACGTTTCACGCCTTCTTAGAAAATTGACAAGAAAATTTGACACCTTGTAAAGGATTCTTCGTCGCGCTACAAGCATTTGACCAAAATTACGATGGGCTCTGCAAAGGTAAAAGACTGAAACAGTACCGGTATTAATGATTCGGTTTTGTTCCGGTTCTATCGGTTCCAATAACGGTAAACGGTATTCGGTTCTCAAAAAAAATTTGTATCGGTTCCGGTACGCGATTTGAGACGGCTTATTTCGGATAACGGTTCCGGTTCCGGAACCGGTATTAATCCCTTCTTATGATTAAAGCTAAGTTCACGTAGGCAAATTAATTTGGACAAATTTGGCTAAATAAACCTATATGGTGCACTTTTTGGCCATAAATGTATTTGTATTGGCAAATATTACAACTTTAAAATTCAATTTAAATAGAACCATCGTCGACAATTTAATTTCCAATTAATTTCTGCTCGCAAATTCATTATATTTCACAGGACATGGAGCAAAAATAATTCCAGAATTTTTGGTGAGGTTTACCTCTAAGTATTCATTTACCAAAAAAATTAACAAACTGTGAGGTTACTCCCACACACAAATAAATGTAAATGGCTAATCGACACATTATGGCCTTAACAAAATAATGATTCCACAGGTGATTCCCGACGCACAGAGCGTATACAGAGAATTGCTTAACGTATATGGTCAATCAACGCTTAGAAAATCGCGCGATTTAAAAAAAAAATGTTCTTTTCGGCGGGTTGTTATGAACCGACTTTTTTATTTGAGTCCACATATCGGTTGCCGGCTAGCTAACGGCTGGCTCAGGGGTGAGCAAGACCCCGATACATGGACTAATCGGATAACAAAAATATTTTATTTTTATTGGATTTTCTGACGGTCACTTCAGCTCCATTTCCGCTTACTTGGGCAAGATGATGTTTTCCCTGCCCTCTGAGCTGCCCTCCCTACCATAAGTTGGCTGCTCACTGGTCTCTGGCCAACTCCCTAACCTTCTCACTTCCGTCTTATTCCATATCTGCCTCACCCCATAATTTAAATTTTTAACCAATCATTTTCTTATCACGCTTTCAGACATATATATATTTCGACATTTTTCTATACACTAAACACATATTTTTATCTTTCCTAACCTGGGCACCACAGGGACGAATACACGTAGATAATAAATATAAGTAAATAAATAAATAATAATAAATAAATAAATATGGAAATAAATACTTAAAACTATTGAATGCTCTCAGCACGGCGCATATTTTTAATATTTGATTTTAACTAATTTTTAATTTAATTTAGTTCAAAAGTTTGGGGCATCGCTTCTGATTAATAAATAAATACGCCGATAAATATATAGGGGTACTAACTTCCAATTCCTCTTTTTACTTTTCCAATAAAAAAATCAAAAGGGTATAAAAACCTGGGGCCACCTGGAGGCGGTGGCCAATCCTTCCTCCGGTGACCTGTCGTTCCGGCTGTCTGTCTGGTCCTGCTCGCTTGGATTTACGCCGGCTGCATCTGCACAAAAACTTTGTTAAATTTCACTCAAAATCCTATTTTTACACTTGCTCACCGAGCCGGGAAATCGATTTCAAACTAATTTCAAAATTTTCCTTTAACAAAAATAAGACGCTGAATTTATTTTGCCTTTTTGTTTTTCGTACATTTAAATTTAAATTTTGCTGCCAATTTTGCAGTTTGACTTTTGATGCCCTTGAGCGCTACTGATTTGGCTTCCCAGACATTTCTTTCTCCTGGGCTTCGAACTCAGATCATGGGTAAAGCAAAATCAAAAAGTCGGGAAATTTCTTGTCTCCAGGGACTTCTATTACCCCTCTTCCCCTATATTTCCCCTCAATTTCCCCTCGACTTCGCTTCCCCAAGCCATCGCAACGCCGATCTACCGATATACCGATATCCCGCATCGGCCCATCTCCAAAAAATAGTGATGCTCGTGTTTTTTGTTTACGTTTTGTTTATTTATTGTAGGCTAATGAAATTCGTCCGTAACAGCACACTACGGTTTGGACGGCCTCGCCGGATTAACAGGAGTGGAAATCGGACTGCGCTGTCTGCTTTAAAGGCGCCAACGAAGGCTTCCGCCCACACCCTGAGATCATTCTTCTTCGTTCATCCATGTTATCCGGGCAATAAATAGGAATCCGTCACTGCTTCAGATCCTTGGCGTGGAAGATTCCTAATGGAGCACCTTGCAGCGTCTCCAATTGATACAGGCTGTTCCCCACAGCTTTCACGATGCGACACTTGACGTACTTTCGGCAGAACTTGGCGTTGACGTTTTTTCGGAAGTCGCTAAGTACGAAGTTTCTCTTGTATACTTCTTGTCCAGGTGAGTATTTGATCGAGCGTGATTTTAAGTTGTATCGCTTCTCCGCTTTTTCATAGGCTTGGTGTAGTGTCTCCTGGATTCGCGCCCTATATATCTCCTTCTTCTCCGTATGTGTCAGCGGCGCTATGGCAGCGTCATTCAGTGCCCCCAATCTGCGAGCCAGGTGATAATCACTGCCGTGGAGAAACATATGTTGTCCGAACATGGCAAAATAGGGTGACACACCGGTTCCTGCGAGAACAGCGCTACATAGTGCGGCCTGGATTTCGGATAATTTCTCGTCCCACGTCGATTGGTCCTCGCTGACATGAGTACGGATCGCCGCCAGCAACGACTGATTCACTCGCTCTGACGCGTTTGCTTGTGGTGCATAGTTTGCGGTTTTGATGTGAGTGATCCCGAGGTGTTGCATCAGTGCTCCAAACTCTTGCGAGACAAATTGTTTCCCATTATCGGTATGTATCACCTCTGGTACTCCAAATTGCGCAAATATGTCCTCTTTCAATATTTTTACCACAGCTACCGCCAGCGCCTTTGGTAATGCTCTGAGCCATACAATCTTGGTCAGATGATCTAGCGCAATAAAAATGTAGGCATTTCCCTGGCGCGATCTAGGATACTTTCCGAGGAAATCCAGATACAATTTCTGCATTGGCCTATCCGTGCAAACTTCGCTTCCCATTCGAGGTCTGGTTACTTGGGTACTATGCTTCGTCTCCTTACACGTTGTGCAACCCAATACGTATTCACGCACCTGCACCGTCATCCTTGGCCAGTAGTAAAATTGTTTCAGCCGTGCCAAAGTTTTCGCTATGCCGCCATGCATCCTTTTTTCGCCTTCATGCGTCTGCTGTATGAGGGTACTGGTTATCGCCTCCGGTATCCACAGCTTCCACAGAAACTCTTCTGTATCCTCACGGGCAAACTGCATCCGCTTAAACAACAGGCCATCTTCAACCATGAGATCTGGAAATTTATCTTTTTGATCCTCCACTAATTTAACCCGCTCCTGGTATTCCTCGCTGTCAAATTCTGTGCTCTCAAAATCCAGTAGCTTCATTTCCTCTACCTCGAAGGGTCGAGACAGCATATCAGCCACCACATTGTCCTTGCCTTTGCGATGCTCCACGTTAAAATCGTATGATTGAATGGCTAGTGACCATCTCGCCAGCCTGCCGTTCAAATCTTTTAGCGTCCTCAACCATTGCAAGCTCGCATGGTCAGTAATGACTGTAAACGGCATGAGCTCAACATATGGTCGGAATCGTTCAATGGCTTTGATCGCAGCAAGGCATTTCTTTAATTTAATTGTGCTCCGCGCAGTTTAGCCGAAAAGAAAGCAATTGGCTTCTCATTTCCCTCATCGTCATGCTGAAATAGGACGGCCCCAATCCCAATATGTCTGGCATCACACTGGATGTAAAAATGTTTTCGGAAATCAGGATGGGCTAGTACAGGTGCACACGTGAGTGCTCTCTTGAGGTCCTCAAATGCCGCTCGTGCAGCCTCTGGCAGTTCAAATTTGTTTTTTGACTTTAAACAGTCAGTCAAGGGTGCAGTCAGACCAGAAAAGTTCCTGACAAATCTCCGATACCACCCTGCTGTCCCCAAAAAACTGCGCAATTGCCGGGTTGATTTTGGTAAATGTATTTGCAAGATCGCTTCTACTTTGGCAGGGTCTGTACGTAGGGCTCCGTCTCCAATAATATATCCCAAATAACGCAAATATTTAAAACAAAACTTCGATTTTTCTAGGCCAATCGTCAGATTTGCTTTCTTCAGACACTCACTGACCTCTGTCAAAAGCTTGCAGTGCTCCTCGAATGTCCGTGAGATTATCAGGAGATCATCCAGGTAAACGAACACTCGATTCCGGAGATGTTGCGGGATTACTCTATCCATTAACCTGCATAATCTTTGGGCAGCATTACATAGACCAAACGGCATCATCTTAAATTGGTATAATGGCCTTCCAGGAATAGTGAACGCTGTATATTCCCGGCTTTTTGGTTCTAATTCCACCTGCCAAAACGCATGCTTGAGGTCAACGCTGCTAATAAAAATGGCATCGTCTACTCTGCTCAGGATGGACTCTATATTTTGTAACGGGTACGCATCTTTTATCGTCATCTTGTTTAATTTTCGAGCGTCTAAGCACAGCCTATTCTTTCCAGGTTTCCGGACCAGCGTCGTGCGATTACTCCATGGGCTCTCACTGGGCTCGATTACACCTAGCCTGAGCATTTCGTCCACTTCAGCAAAAAGCAGCTGCTGCACCGCTGGAGACACCGGATAAAATCGTTCCTTAATTGGAACTACATCCTCAACTAGCTGAATGGTATGCTTCTCCATCGTCGTGTGGCCTAATCCTTGGTGCTCATATGCTCGGAATCCTGTTATGGCTGCTTTTAATTGTCGCTGTTGTTCCGTATTCAGTTCGTGCGCCACGATTGGTTCACTTTTGGTCACAAAATCGGAGCCTACGTACCCAAGTTCCTCTACGCCTAATATTTCCGGAGCCAGCTCAAATCTCCGCCAAAAGTCTACTCCCAGGTAAAGCTTTTGCTTCAGTGACGGACACAAATACAGGGTTAATTGGTGTGTCTTGTTTGCATACGTCACCATGGCCTGCACTCGCCCTAGAATGCGGTGTTGTGTTCCTCCTGCGGATTGAACTGTGGACTTGATACTTTGTACGCTCAACCCTAAATCTTGTACTAATTGCAGGCCACCATCTCCCAGTAGGCTGACTGATGCTCCAGTGTCTAAAAGCCCTGTCAATTCGTGACCTCCCAACATCACCGTGGCAAATGCCCTATCATCTCCTTGGTTCGCAGACCGAATAGCTTCGCAAATAGATCGTCGTTCCTTTTGCCGCTTCTGGAAACGCTTGCGGGCTCTTTGAACTCCAGGTGAGATGTCTATTGCAGCTGGTGTAGGGTTAAATATACGCGCACGGGCTTCTTCAAATTGCGCTCTACGTACTTCTAATGGGTTTCGTGTAGACCATTTGACCGGGTTGTTAATAATATTCTCGGACTTCATAATTTGAATTATATTATTGGTATTTATATTATTAGATTTTCTTACAGCTAATATAGAATTTTCGGAGATTTTTAATGGCCTGGCGACGGCATTCTGGAGCGCGACTCCTCCGCTTGAGTCATGCTCCCTTTTCGGTTTCCCTGACACTTGGGACATTTGGGTAGAACTACCCCAGCAAGGCCGCATTTGTAGCAAAATACATTTCTTTCTCTGGATTCACAATCCCAAAACGTGTGTCCCGGCTGCAAGCAATTCCAACACGTCAGACCACTGCCACCTTCCCGCGATCGATAGAGTGCCTCAACTGACCGCTCCTTTTCCTCGTCAGCAGCTTCCTCAGGATCCGGAACGTACACCTCTTGGACTTGGTGACGGAATGGCTTCATCTGTTGTGGTGCCGCTGGAGTTCTATTCCACCGACTCGATAACCATTTTTCCGCATCATGGCATTCATCCCTCAACTTATCCAGGTTTGTTATTGTCATGGGATAAATAACTCGCGAAATGCTGTCCTTAATATTCACCTTAATTGTTTTTATTAGGTCGTGGTCAGATAAGTGAGTGGTCAAACGAGAACGAAGCGCCAACATCTCCTGAATATATTCGTCCACACTCTCACCCGGACGTTGTTTGCGCTCTCGCAGCTCTTGTTCCTGCTCGAAACTGGACCTGCGACTCTGAAATTGTTGTTGCAGGCAGAATCTTAAATGTGGACAGTCAAGGATCGTCGCCGTTCTGACATGAGTCCAAAACCAATCACGGGCTCGACCTTCTACCAAAATGTGGAATTCTCTTACCACGTCTGTCCAGGAAACTTGATACGCCCTCTGTAAGTGCTCTATTCGGAATATATAGGCTTCCATCAAAACAGATCCCCCATCTCCGTATCTGATTTGGAACAGTTCGATTTTCTGGCCCTCTATCTCTCCCTTGACCTGGATCGCCTGAATCTAGACCAGTCGTACGCATGTTCCCATGCCTCCTGATCAGACGCTCTGCTCGTTCTATCGTCTCGGCATCCAATTCCCGATTGTCCAGCCATTGCCTTTGTGGAGCTGCTGCAGATCCTCCAATTGGAGGCGGAGGAAATTCCATTCGACCCAATCCTGCTGCTGCTGTATGCACAACTGGCGGTAGCAGATTTGGTTGGTGAGACTGTGTTGTTGCTGGTGGTGGGAAAATTGCTGGAGGCGGCATCGAAAGATTTGGAGGACAAGGCTGTGGTGGAACAGGAACTCCTGCTTCCTGTACGGTTCTCTGAATTTTCAACATAAATTCAAGCATCTCTTTTCGGATACCTGCTTGGAAATCGGTCAGCTGGCTCGCCTGTGAACTGCGG
This sequence comes from Lordiphosa collinella, assembly GCA_018904265.1. Taxonomy (NCBI): domain Eukaryota; kingdom Metazoa; phylum Arthropoda; class Insecta; order Diptera; family Drosophilidae; genus Lordiphosa; species Lordiphosa collinella. The sequence goes on from JAEIFV010000087.1 coordinate 634,431, forward strand.
TAAGTCTCCTGGGCTTGTAGCAATGCTACATTTATAGCTGATCTTATTTCGCTAGGCAGATTGTTTCCACGATGATTGGCCGATTCTTCTCCTCCTTCCAGTGTCGACGAGCGTCGCTGTTTTGGCACCGCTCCCGTGCTTGCTGCCTCGTTGCTGCTGCCTCCCATTGCTCCTAGCTGTGAGGTCTCCATCAGTGAAAGGTCTCGTACTTTCGGTTCGGTATTTGCTGATGACTTGGAGGATTTCGATCGGGTCATTGGGCCAAAAATATCTCCTTCCCTATTTTTCAAAAATTCTTCTCCTCGTTTAATTTTTCTTTCCGCTGATTTCTTGATTCCCAGACTTATGTTCATTCCCTCTCTTTGTGTTACCACACTTCTCAATGACTTAAATTTTTGTGCTATCCTTTCTATCTTTTCTTGTTTTGTTCTTTTTATTTTTACCATTTATTTGGCCTTTCTACTAAATTCTTCAATATTTTGGATTTATTTCTTTATTTTGTTTTCTTTCGCTTTCAATTTTGACATACATGACAGTTTGGGGTGAGACAAACATTAACATAAGACGGGTACAATAAGTAATACTACTTTTAACTATCCTAACTTCATTGAATCTTTTTCTTTTGGCTAAAACAAAAACAAGAATAATTGCTGCTGCGACTGGGCAACGTGTGCTATCAACCATGGATTTTGTCACAGGACCACAGCCTGTGCGCAACAAGCATTCTTTTTTTTTTTTAAAGTTTTCACGTAAATATTTTTATATTTCTATATATTCTTAATAAATCGATTCATCCTTTTATTTCCTTAGAATTATCCACTCACGGCAACGCAGAAGCGGATTTGTAAGACACCCCGCTCTGGGACCAGCTCGTCTTAATTCTAAGTCTAACAGGATTTCTTAACGGGTCACTTTTTCCTGGCGCTCGTCCTCAGCATATACTGTGGCATCGATGGAGGATTTGTGAATCCTGCTCACGGGCCAGACAACATAGCTGACTCGGATTGCTTGGGGCTTATTGGTTTCACCTACCGGTAACTAAAAAAAAATGTTTATATTTAACTATTCTGGGCTTATCAGATTTTTCCGCTTATTTTCCAAATTGGGCGCCACTTGTTATGAACCGACTTTTTTATTTGAGTCCACATATCGGTTGCCGGCTAGCTAACGGCTGGCTCAGGGGTGAGCAAGACCCCGATACATGGACTAATCGGATAACAAAAATATTTTATTTTTATTGGATTTTCTGACGGTCACTTCAGCTCCATTTCCGCTTACTAGGGCAAGATGATGTTTTCCCTGCCCTTCCTACCATAAGTTGGCTGCTCACTGGTCTCTGGCCAACTCCCTAACCTTCTCACTTCCGTCTTATTCCATATCTGCCTCACCCCATAATTTAAATTTTTAACCAATCATTTTCTTATCACGCTTTCAGACATATATATATTTCGACATTTTTCTAAACACTAAACACATATTTTTATCTTTCCTAACCTGGGCACCACAGGGACGAATACACGTAGATAATAAATATAAATAAATAAATAAATAATAATAAATAAATAAATATGGAAATAAATACTTAAAACTATTGAATGCTCTTAGCACGGCGCATATTTTTAATATTTGATTTTAACTAATTTTTAATTTAATTTAGTTCAAAAGTTTGGGGCATCGCTTCTGATTAATAAATAAATACGCCGATAAATATATATATGTGTGAGTATGTACGGGTAACTGAATTTAAATTGTTGTTGTATTGTTGTTGTTCATTTTCAGCTTTTACTGTCTGTCGCCTCTCTCTGGAGGCAGGAAAATTTTGGGTGCAGTCGGGCTCAAAAATTGGCTGCTAAACCAAGCAGCCTTAGTACCCCTTCCAATTCCTCTTTTTACTTTTCCAATAAAAAAATCAAAAGGGTATAAAAACCTGGGGCCACCTGGAGGCGGTGGCCAATCCTTCCTCCGGTGACCTGTCGTTCCGGCTGTCTGTCTGGTCCTGCTCGCTTGGAGTTACGCCGGCTGCATCTGCACAAAAACTTTGTTAAATTTCACTCAAAATCCTATTTTTACAATTGCTCACCGAGCCGGGAAATCGATTTCAAACTAATTTCAAAATTTTCCTCTAACAAAAATAAGACGCTGAATTTATTTTGCCTTTTTGTTTTTCGTACATTTAAATTTAAATTTTGCTGCCAATTTTGCTGTTTGACTTTTGATGCCCTTGAGCGCTACTGATTTGGCTTCCCAGACATTTCTTTCTCCTGGGCTTCGAACTCAGATCATGGGTAAAGCAAAATCAAAAAGTCGGGAAATTTCTTGTCTCCAGGGACTTCTATTACCCCTCTTCCCCCTATATTTCCCCTCAATTTCCCCTCGACTTCGCTTCCCCAAGCCATCGCAACGCCGATCTACCGATATCCCGCATCGGCCCATCTCCAAAAAATAGTGATGCTCGTGTTTTTTGTTTACGTTTTGTTTATTTATTGTAGGCTAATGAAATTCGTCCGTAACAGGGTGTGAAAAATAGTTTAAAAGTATCTATCCACAATCCTCTCAAATACAAATCATTGAAAAACTGCGGGATGTAAAGGTTCAATTTTAACGTTTTGGCGTCGACTGCAACATAATTTCAAATCAAAAATCCTCATCCACTTCAGTTAGACCAAACATATCAAGTAGTATTTTGCTATTGGTCTGTTTTATGAACTTCAGAAGGCAAATGCAGTTAAATTCTAGGGGTAAGTCGTTAAAAAATTGCTATTTTAATTATAAATTTGACATTTGACGAAAAGCACATTCATAAATTTTGTGTAAAAACAGCCATTTTCAAAATTCATTTAAAAAGAAACCATGAAAATTCTCGGCGAATTTTTTTCGATGAATTTTTTTTGGATTTTTGGACTATATCCCGCGCCAAAAATTTTGGAGAACAAAAAATTAAGGTTATGTTATTATTTATAGCTTTGTATTTTTGTCTGCAAGCAATAGTTTCAGAGATACAGACCAATTCGCGTTTACCTATATGGTGACCGTTCCCAATGACACAAATTTACAACAGTCCTCTAATACATAAATCGGGCTGGGCAATATCTCATGCATAAATATGCCCTTTTTTACCTAACCTGTCTGGACTAGAATGTTTTGACGTGAAATTTTGCACAGCCGTCATGAACACTGCTACCAAGTTACAGAAAGAGTTTGAAAAAAATTGGAAAAACCCTGGAAGTTTAAATTAAAAATTCGACTTTCAATTTGAACACAGTACCATAGTAACTCTGTACCAACGAAAGGGTATGCTCAGTGTGTATTATGCTGCTGCAGTCGAGCTAAAAGCAGCGCTGCTGTAGCAAGCGGATCGATAAATAATCCTAATTACTATGTATCAACCATATATAGATAAAACTGTTGGAGATATGACATTATTTCTAAACTTTGGGGGTTCTAGCTGGCGTGGCAAAAATTAAAAATAATCGTGATCTACGCAAGCAAGTATAAAAATCTTATGTCCCATACATGTCGAATCTCTATCCTTTACCATCCCTGAGATTTGTGTGTTCATAAGAACGGACTTTTTCCAATCAAACTCAAATCGTGACGCTCGCTTAAGAAATTTATAAGCTACATTTTTATACTCTGTACCAGAGATACACAGAGTATATTAAGCTTGTGCGAAAGTATGTAACAGGCAGAAGGAAGCATCTCCGGCCCTATAAAGTATGTATATTCTTGATCAGAGGTTTGAAATGTATGGGATATTTGCTTCTTATACTTGCAGGCAGATCAAGTTTATTTTCAAGTTTTGCCACGCCCTTACCCCTCCCCTCCAATTGGAAAAAAAACGTCATATCTCCCACAGTTTTATAGATAAAAGGTTCCTTCTGGACATGTTTAGTAGTTAGGATTATTTACCGTTCTGCCAAAGGAATGGTAAAAATCGGATGAACGGTTAGTGAGTTATAAGGAAAACCAACAAATATGGGCAACGGTGATGGGCAGCACTTTACAGGTACAGAGTATGTTATAGTCGGGCTTGACCGACCTTCTTTCTTGTTTTTAGTTGTAGAATTTAATTTAGTTTTAATATGAAACTACACATACCACGTTTATACGCACATCTTATTTGCAAATAACAATTTTGTAAATGTCAAATTATTGCGTATAAACAGAAAGTTAGTTTTTTATTTGCAAATAGATAAGTCTCGAAAACAATTACTGATTAGTAGACTTATTAACAAATAACGTTCAAAGGGTTGCTATGTTAAAAACACAAGATGAAAACAAGCACTGCAATTGGATCAAGGAGGAGACGTCGGAGCTTATTGGCCTAATAAAGTTTTTTCTCATCGATTTCTGCGCTCAATGTTACCAGATACACAATAATTACCAATCATATATTTAAGAAAGATTTTAAGCGTATAAACAGTGAGTTAGTTATTTACAAATAATTTCTATTTGCAAATAACAACAACAAAGTAACAGAAATCTTTAGTGATTTTCAAATAAACGCTGGCACTTCAATTTTAAATTCGTTACCCTTGTATGTAAAGTGACAAGTATATCTTCGGTGGCTAGATCAGATGGTGAATGTTAAGCGATTTGGACCTACCACTTAAATCTTCTTGGCATTGAGCAGTCGGTTTCAGTACATTCAACTTTTCTCAACTAATTTAGTAATTTGTATTTTAGAGACATAAACATAAAAAGGCAAGTAGTTTAAGTTTAAAATACAAGCGTTTATACGAAAATCAGTAGAGATTTCATTGTCAGCTATGACAAGGATTATGACTTGCAAAAAAAAATTCATTGAACTCACAATATTTGAAAAACCCTTTTTTTCGTGATGCAAGCTACAACGAATACACCTGATGTATTATAACTACTTTTAATCTTTTCAAAATAGTACAACAAAATTTTTTACAAAAATTTAAGAGAATTGAATGAGTAAAAATATCGCCTACAATCTGACCATCTATGTAACACTTAAATGATGATATAAACACCTAATAATGTTAATTTGTAGTATAACATTAAGAGCTCTGAGTCAGGGTATCTAGTCTAATATTCCCTTAAAAAAAGAATAGAGTTGGACTAGTTTCAAAACTTTTTAGTTGGTGCGCAGTTTCTGGTACTTGCCCATATTGAGAACAAGAAGATTTTGGGGGAAAGGGAAAACTGATTTAAAATTAGCACCCAAAAATACACAAGATAAGTATGTAATCTCATCTGGTTAGAGCTTTATTATTTTTTTGTAAGCCTATGTAATAAAACCCTTCGCTGTAAACTAGAAGCTACAAGTATTATTGTTATTGTTTTGTATATATGTCGATACTGGAAAACAACAAAACAACACAACGTTGACGCATGCTCGATGAAATGTAATGGAAAGGTTACAGCCGAAAGCGAAATTGCTTTTCTCCGAACAGCTATCCATTGGCCTTTTCGTTGAACCGAAAATCATTCCTATTTTGAATGGCAAGTGCGGTGGATGCATTTCTCGCGTAATGTAGTGTAGTGTGAAACCATACAAAATAATTGAGTAAACGGCACTGAAGAGGATTAGCTCACAAATATTCGTACGCGTCTGACTTTTATTAATCAAAAGAACATGGAGAAATTACACGAATATCAAGGCTTTACGGGTCGCCTCCATCAATGCCGCGACAATATTAAAGAGAGATATAACAATTACAGAAATGAAAACCCCGCAAATTTTATTGAAAGGGCTAAGAATTCAGCATTGGATCAACTTAAAGGAAACACAAGTGCCAACAAGGATTATTCCCATATTTACAGGTATGAATATTTTGTATTCCTATTTCATACATCTGTGAATATATAATTAATACGTTCTTAAAGAAATGTTTCTGATCCAAGTTAAATAATCAACGCGAATGGAGCACGCCGAAAAGACTGCAGCTGTTTAAGCATTGTATAACATATAATTGATTTTGGTACTGACATTGGGGATAGTCATGACTAGAACCCGGATCTTTTGTTTTTCTTCATTTCTGCACTGAAAAAGGTCAAATTTTGCATTTAGGCATGATAATTAATTGCGGATCGAATAAACACGACATATCAGAAATATGCAATTTTTTGTATGCAAAATATGTCGAAAAATATGTTAATCGGCTGTGTTCCAGAAATCTCTAGAGATTTTCGTATAAACGGTTTCATTTCAAACTGCATCTGCTTGCCTTTACATGTGAAGCGTCTCCAAAATGCCAGGCTACTAGATTAGATGACTAAAGTTGAGAGATTTGAAGTTGACAGCTCAGCACCAAGTACATTTCAAGCGTACAGTTTTCCTTTCCTATAATATAGTAGGCCAAATTATTCTTGACACTTTTCATATTAAGTCCTAATAGTTTAGTTCAAAATCCAATCTTGTATACCAAAATCTCTAGAGATTTCTGGAGCACACCCGAATATGTCGAAAAATATGTTAAATATGTCGAAAAAAATACTGTACTAAGATTAGGAGTTATTCTTTCACCTTGATCAACGTAACTGTTTGCATGTATGCAGCATGTGTATTTATGCAGTATTGCGTTCAATACATGTCCACGCCATTTACCGCAATGTGAATTAAAGTAAACAAATGAGTTCCCTTTTGAATTAGAAGTGCTCTCTCGGTGGCTGCGGCAGTGTTTGCGTTGTTTTTTCTAAGAATTCGCTCACCAGAAACGACTTGTGCGCAGGATGTTATCATAGTGCTAAAGTCATTTTTTGTTCATCCATAAGACGGAAAGGATCTTTCGAATAGCTTAATGCAAATTGTGCATAACTTGTAGGTAATATTCCTTATTGCCCTCTTTTCCCTGTGTCAGGAACTCGTGGCTGGATGTGGTAGAGCGGATAGTGTGTGCGCCTGCTGTGAAAGAGGTCGAGGGTTCCAGCTATAAAATAACTAGCCATAAAAATGCTTCACAAACTTTGCCGTTAGGATTTAGCGTTAAGCTGTTGGTCTCTTTTCTCTTATACGAAAATTAGAAGCACGCAAGACTAGAGATTGAGAGAAGACATTGTGTTTGGGATAATTTATAAACAAACCCCTTTTGTCTTCTAGCGATTGATTGTAGCATTGCTCTAAGTAGTTTTTAATTATACTTGTAAAATCGGTTTAGCTGGGTGTCAACTGCATTTAAAAAAGGTAGCTTAACGGTTGCTTAAACTTTAAGCTGGACTCTTAGCTTGTGCCAGTTCTCCAGACAAACTAAATGCTTTAGATCAGCGATGTCCAAAATTTGAAAAAGCAGCCACGCGTGGTTGGCAAGTTTGGTGATTGTGTGTGAGTTTGGACACCGCTGCTTTAGATCATACCGAGCTAAAAACTCGGGGTTTTCTTTTACCTTTTATAAACAATTCACGTGCAATGACTGTGTGTATCAACAAGTGAAAACTAAATAAAGGGTGATTTTTTAGCTTTTATATTTTTGGCAACACTGGCTTAAACAGCTCACGCACGTTTCGTGTTTTGTTTCACTGTCAAACATCTTCAGTTTGGTCAATAATTTAACCATGAATCGTCTTACAAACGAACAACGCTTGCAAATTATTGAATTTTATTATCAAAATGCGTGCTCTGTTAAGAAAGTTCATCGCGCGGTTCTTCCATTTCATGGTCAGTTTAATCGACCCTCTGAAGCGGCTATTGGGGCTATTGTGACTAAATTTCGCAACAAATTTACATTGTTGGACATTAAACCACCAACACGCTTACGTAGAGTGCGAACTAAAGAAAATATCCAAACATCCAGCGACTGATATCATTCCGTTCTCCGTCTTCAGTTCGGAATTTATCGGGCGATTTTGCTGCTTCAAAGAGTAGCATCTCTGCTCCTAGTCAGGTAATTTCTTTTATACCTATAGTGTCCGACGTGTCCGTCCAGGAGGTGCATGAAAAAAATCTATTTCGGTGAGCGTTACCGATGTAGCTGGGGTAACTGGTACTCCCAAGCCTCTAACAGTTCGGGATTTATCGGGTAGTGGTGATTTGGCTGCCTCAAATAGTAGCATCTCGTCTCCTAGTCAGGTAATTTCTAATGTACCTATAGTATCCGACGCGTCCGTTCAGGAGGTTTCTAAACCTATAGTGCAAAAAAAAGTTTTGCCACCTGTGCCTCCTGCCTCTCCTATTTCGGTTAGCATTACCGATGTGGCTGGGGTATCTGGTGTTCGTTAGCCTCCAATGGGTATTCTGCCAAAGAAACATGTATTTGTTTCAAGGCTTGCCCCTGATCTCACATCTGATGATGTTAAGGCCTTTATTCAGTCTAAAATCCAAGCCACAGACATTTTGGTGGAAAAGTTCACTTTTTCATATGAAAGGGATATTTCCTCCTTCAAAATAAGTGTTCCCGGTGAAATGTTTTCAACAATTTGTTCAAAAGATTTCTGGCCGGCTCGTCTTATAATAAAAGAGTATATAGAGAAAAATAAAAATCGATCTCCTATCTATTTGCCTTCTATACCCTCTAGAAGCTGCACCACAGCTATTCTAAAAGTCGTTGAGGATATCCGAAAGGAGATGGATGACGATAAAGTGACTTTTCTCACTTTGTTGGATTACAGTAAAGCCTTCGACACAGTGAACCATGACATACTATGCACAAAACTTAATAAAATGTACAATTTTTCAAACTCGGCATTAAACTTAATGAAGTCCTATCTGTTAAATAGGTGTCAATCCGTTGTTGTATCGTCATCCCAGTCCTCTTTACTACATGTTAAACGTGGTGTCCCTCAAGGATCCGTCCTTGGTCCTTTACTGTTTACCATCTATGTTAATGACTTACCCAATATTTTGTGTAATAGTGATTGTCATATGTACGCTGATGATGTCCAATTATATGTAAGCCGTCCATTGAGCCAACTAGATGAGTGTGAAGATATATGTAACAATGAGCTACAAAAAATCACAAGCTGGGCAAAACATTATGGTCTCTGTCTAAATCCAACTAAATCTAAATGTCTAGTTATATATAAAAAACACTTTAGTATAAGCCATATCCGTCCCCTATTAATAGATAATTCTCCTATAGAATATGTTGAACAAGCTAAAAACTTGGGCTTCTATTTTAATAGGAACCTTAACTGGAATACCCATATCATAAAAGCTGTTGGAAGAACATATGGGCTATTAAGAAATCTTAACATCTCTCAACAATATCTTCCTACAAATATCCGCTCACTTATAGCTAATGCATATCTGTTGCCAGCACTTTTCTATGGTATAGAGGTGTTTGCTAACAGTGACGCCAAACATTTTGGCAAACTAAATGTTGCCCATAATAATATTGCTAGATATGTTTATGGATTAAGACGCAGAGACCATATATCCAGTTTTTCAATCAAATTATTTAACCTCCCTCTGAAATCTTGGACAAACTTTAAGGTTCTATTATTACTACACAAAATTATATACAATAAAGAACCATATTACCTTTTTGACAAGCTTCAGTTTTCAACATCTAGACGAACAAATAACCTAATATCCTTAAGACATAAGCTGCTAATCTCTGAAAGACAATTTAGCATTCATGCTGTTCGCATTTGGAATGAACTACCCAACGCTCTAAAAGGTACAAGCGGCGCAACGCAATTTTATAAAAATCTAAAAATACACCTTCAAAATCATGCTCTTTAATTGACTCACACTTGTAACGAAAAGTTAGGAAAATGTTAGGGAAAGTTAGGGAAAATAAGGGAAATAGATAGGAAATTCAAAATTAATTAATAAATTATGTGTTAACACAATGATCTAATAACTTTAGTATATAATAGGAAAGTAATGTCATAATGTCATATAAAACCCAATTTAAATTATTATATTATAAATAAAATTAAGTCTAAGTTTAATATGTTTGTAAATCCAAGTTTGTAAATGTTTGTGACTAGTGCATTAATTTATAAGTTTATCTTGAGTATCATGTTCTTGTTTTTACCGAGACGTGGTTAAAACCAGACATCTCTGATTCTTCAGTTTTTCCCACCAAATACATAAATTATAGATGCGATCGCATTTTCCGTGCTGGGGGTGGGGTTTTGATCGCTGTGGATTCTGGCCTTTCGTCTGAACTAGCACATTTTTCAGCACCCCATGACATCGAATTTATAAGTGTTAAAATTACTTTTTCTAACTTTTCCGTTTTTATTACTTGTTCATATATTCCTCCACAATCCGATATTACAATGTACACCTCGAACCTTTCTGCTATCCAATCGGTCTCTTCGTTGCTATCAAACAGTGACGTTTTGATTGTACTTGGTGACTTTAATTTTCCGGACATTAATTGGTCCTCAACTGAAGAATCAAATGCGCTTTTTCCCTCGAAATCCCATGACCTTATTGATGGACTTCTTGATTTGTCAATGGCACAGGTTAACCCTATTCGCAACTCGATAAACAGATCGCTTGACTTGATTTTCCTGTTGGATCCCCCCAGCAATGTTGCATCTAGGATTGACCCATTGGTTATTCCGGAGGACCCTTTTCATCCTACATTGGACCTTACCATCGATTTGCCTTCTATTGTGTGTTCTGCTTCTAGAGATTTGACGGCTAAAACCCGTTGTTTCCAAAAAGCTGATTTTTTAAAGCTCAACGTCTTAATGTTTCACACTGATTGGTCTCAGTTGTACACTTGTACAGATATTGACGTTGCTATACAACTTTTCTACGATACCTTGAACTCTCCTTTTGATGTTTGTGTTCCACTTGTGCGCCCTCGCTGTCTTGTTAGTCAGCCTTGGTTCTCAAGGGAACTAACAAACTTAAATAACAGGAAGTCGAGATATTTTAAAAAGTATAAGAAATCCGGTAAGCCATCGGACTTCTCCCGTTATGTGCTTGCCCGTTCTAGCTTTAATGTGCTTAATGCTCAATGCTACAAAGATTATCTTGACCGTTGCAGACTTCAATTTTCGCGAAATCCTCGACAATTTTATTCTTTTGTTAACTCTAAACGCAAGTCATCCACCCTGCCCTCCTCGGTTATATATGGTAATGCTAAAGCAAACACTGATCAAGCAATAGCTGATCTGTTTGCAGAGTTCTTTGAGTCTTCATCTTTGAGTGCGAATCAACCATACCCGTATGGGTTGAATATGTCTAATTGCATTTTTAGCCCCGTTATCACTGAAAGCTCGCTCCTTTGCGATCTTAACTCTGTGAAACCCGTGTATGCACCGGGCCCTGATGGAGTGCCTGGCTGTGTACTTAGGTTCTGTGCGGATGCATTTTGTAAGCCTATTCATAAATTGTTTGAATTGTCTTTGGAATTATCCTCTTTCCCTCTGTTATGGAAGGAATCTTTTATTATTCCACTCCATAAAAAAGGTAATAAGTCAGATGTTGGAAATTATAGGGGAATTTCCAAGTTGTCTGCAATTCCTAAGGCTTTTGAGAGAATCATAACATCTCAACTGCAACATTTATGTAGTTCCATTATCTCACCCTTCCAGCATGGATTTGTGAAGCGAAGATCTACTACCACTAACCTTTTAGAATTCACATCTTCAGTGATCAAAGGGTTCATAGGTAAAATGCAGACTGATGTCATTTATACTGATTTTAGTAAGGCTTTTGATTCTGTTAATCACTCCTTGCTGCTTCACAAACTGAGTTTAATCGGCTTTCCAACTAACCTCCTCAGTTGGATTTCTGATTACTTAAGTAGTAGAATCCAAAAAGTTTTATTTCGTAATTCATATTCTAAGTGCATCCAGGTTACATCTGGAGTTCCCCAAGGAAGTCACTTGGGCCCATTGCTTTTTACTATCTTTATCAATGATCTTCCTTCAGTCTTGGCTCACTCTCGGGTGCTTATGTACGCCGATGATGTGAAAATTTGTTTAACATATAATGATTTGGTTTCCCGCTATAATTTGCAAGCAGACTTGGATGCATTTCACTCTTGGTGTCAAGATAATCTTCTAAACCTTAACAGTTTGAAGTGTAAGGTTATGACATTTTACAGAAGCTTACCACAATTAGTCACTTACATGCTTGATAATGTGGCATTGCAGCGCCTAAATGAAGTAAATGATCTTGGGGTTATTCTTGACCATCAACTTAAATTTAACTCTCATGTAACTGCTACTGTTAATAAGGCCAGAAGTGTTCTTGGGTTTATTAAGCGGTGGTCGAAAGAATTTGACGATCCCTACACTACCAAGATACTTTACACTTCTCTTGTCCGTCCTCCGGAATATACGACCCATCAAGATAGAATAGAATCTGTGCAAAAGCAATTCTTATTGTTTGCCCTTCGGGGCTTGATCTGGAATCCTGAGGTCCGTTTACCAGCTTACTCTAGTAGACTACTTTTAATTAATCTTCCTTCCTTACTTAACCGTAGAGTTATGCTTGGTGTAATCTTCATACATAGACTAATTAATGGCAAAATCGACTCATCGGAGTTGGTTAGCCAAATCAATCTTAATGATTCTTGTAGACCTTTCCGTAACTTTGTCCCCTTATCTCTGAAACATTGTACTACTAACTATGCCTTGCATGATCCGTTTTGTGTCCTCTGTGCTGATTACAACAAACTCTACCGCTTAATCAATTCGGAACCTCTATTTTAAAACTTTTGCCCCGTATTTAACATTATTTTGTACTTTTCGATCCGGTTTTCGTGTCGCACGTTGGTGGCTGCGCCTCTCGGTCGGTTGGGCGGGAGGTGGGCTGCTATGTTGCCTGGGGCTCGCGCGTAACAGGCTTCGGCTTGGTGTCGTAAGGGCCACTTGAACGTACTGTGCATTGTACGTCAACGTCCATATATCGCAGCTGTATCGGCCAGAGTTAATAATGACCATCAATTATCGATTCGTCGCCGTTCGCAGCAATTGGGCCTCTGTTACTCAACAACGTGGAAATTTTGCGGAAGGATTTAGGTGTGAAGCCTTTCAAAATTCAGCTGGTGCAAGAATTGAAGACGAACGACCTACCGCAACGTAGAATTTTTGGTGAATGGGCTCTTGGAAAGTTGGCCGAAGATCCATTTTTTTACCGAAAAATTGTGTTCAGCGACGAAGCTCATTTTTGGCTCAATGGGTACGTAAATAAGCAGAATTGTCGATTTTGGAGTGAATATCAGCCAGAAGCATTGCAAGTGCTACCAATGCATCCAGAAAAAGTCACAGTTTGGTGCGATTATGGGCTTAATGTTTATTATTTCAGCCAGGTTTTGTAGACAGCGCTCAGCTTGAAAATTACCATGTGGAAGAAACAACTCAAACCGAACTTACCGAAGTTTTTGAATCTAACTTTAACTGGACGAATTATGTAAACGTGGAGGAAAATCTTGATTATTATGGCTTTAAGACTACTGACAAAATTGTTCTCTCCGTATTAGATGATATTCAACAAAATGAGTGCAGTAGTGAGAATGAAAGGGATGATCGACAGCAACCATCAATTAAAGATGGTTTTTGCGCTATTATAACATTAGAAATGACTCAGCTCGTCATGCAGATCAAGAATATAATAACTTTGTGGTCGGAGATAATTCCTTCCATGCGTTCCAAACTTCTGGGCAAAACTATTAAACACTTTTCAAGTGTATAAAAAGAGAGCAAAATTTTTTTTCAACTTAATTGCACATTGGGGATAATTGCATCACTTTTGGTGTTAACGAAGGTTGTGCAATTAAGTGCATTATACTGTAAATCATTTGTTTCAAAATTCGGCTAGTCAAGAATCACATTAAGCAAATACTTAAATAAAAATCAAGGAAAAAAGAATAAGAGTCGGCCATGCGGATCGATAAATAATGCTGATTACTAAACATATCCAGGAGGTACTTACCATCTATCTTTAAAATTGTGGGAGATATAATATTTTTTCTAAATTGAGGGGGAAATAAGCTTGATACGCCTGCAAGTACTATAAGAATCGAATGTTCCATACTAATGTCAGTAAAACTACAAGGTGAGTAACGTAGTATAACAAAATATAACTTTTTGTCGCGTAGCTAGCGAATTCAGCTACACTTGAATGTGTGATTTTCTGGTTCCAATCTCTGTTGAAAACAACATAAGACAACAAAATTACCCAGTTTTTAGTATATCGAAGGTTTGGCGGTGATTCTAGATAATTTACGTGCGCTGAACACGAATCAGTTTTCCAAAATGGACCATCAAATCTAGATTTATGGTAATCTTAACTAAAAGTTTCTTAAAACGCAAATTTGACCTCTCAATGATTATATCGTTAAGTATTATTTTTTAGATTTAAGAAAACTATAACAAACATATCTGTGATTTTTGTCAATGTTTAATACATGTGCTCAAGCTATTGACATTAGTATGGAACATTCGATGGCTAGGCATTTTTATTAAATTCTTATGGAAATTTTAAGAAACATCTATTGCATACCTTTTTATTAAATTCTTATGAAAATTTTTAGCAACATCTATTGCATACCCTTGGGCGGTAGAAAGCAAGGTCAGTTGGAGCACAGGTATCAAAATGGTATTTACTCGCTTAAGAAAATCGTAGAGCTGTTTGGAATAGTTTATTTTGAAATTAACAAATAATACCTAAAGATAATATCAAAGTGAGCCAAATCAAATGAAAAGGAACCCCACAAAGCGTTCATAAAAAGTTTCAAGATATTGTAAGCAACTTTAAGCGCAAATTACCAAAAATAGAGACGTGATGGACCATATATAGTGCTGCCCATCACCGTTGCGACCGGTGGTGCCCATAATTGTTTGTTTTCCTTATAACATGACTATCGTTCATCCGATCTTTAACATTCTTTTGGCGTATCGATAAATAATTCTGATTACTAAATTTGTCTATAAGGAACGATCCTTATATCCCTAAAAATGTGGGAGATATAAAGTTTTTTCCAATTTGCGGGGGCGGGAGGGGCTTGACAAAAATTGTAAATAAACTTGATCTGCCTGCTAGTATAAGAAGCATGTGTCCCAAACATATCAAACCTCCATCTCTAACCATCTCTGATATCTGTTTGTTCATACGGACAGACGGACGGACAGACGGACGAACAGACGAACATACGGACGGACAGACGGACATACGGACGGACAGACGGACGGACGGACGGACGGACAGACGGACGGACAGACGGACATGGCTAAATCCACAAGGCTGTTGATGCTGATCAAGAATATAAATACTTCATAGGTTCGGAAATGCTTCCTTCTGCCTGTTACATACTTTTGCACAAACTTGTTTGTGTACTTATGATACAGAGAATAAAAAGAATGCTAGTAAGAATTCCTTTGGCGGATCGATAAATAATCCTGATTACTAATAAGGTCCAGATAGAACGAACCTTTTCCCAATTTGCGGGGCCAAGATGGCTAGTGGCAAAAACTGAAAATAAACTTGATCTGCCTGCAGGTATAAGAAGCATATCTTCTTCTGAATGCAAATAGTAACAGCTTTAATTCTAGGATCATCGACCCCCTGAATGTGGCGGTGGCAGCGAGCCCCAATCTTTTAGTCTTGCATGCAAGCTCCCTAACCGTCAGGCTAACAAAGGAGACAAATACGTTTCGCCAAACTTCAAACTTATTGCATGCAGTTATTAAATTAAACGCTTTGCTGCTTCATCTTCTTCTAAATACATAAAGGAATAGATTTAATTCTGTGATCGACCCACAGCTTAAACCGTAAAACTTAGGATTTTCAAATATTGACGGAATGTGGGAGTGGCATCAGCGGTGCCCACCTAGACGGCGTTTTGCAATCCAACTTCCCGAGCCCCCCAAAAGTTGATTAAGTGTTTCAAAGGGGAAGAGAGTTCAAAATGTGGTTCCTTGATTATTATCTGATCTTTATGCAAATTTCAGAGATTGTAGATAATGGGCACATATACTAGACTGCATAATCTTGATATCTTCAAAATTGTAGGAGTTATTCAACATTTTTTATTATGGGGGCGGGAGGGGGCGTGACCAAAATTTGAAATAAACTTTATCTGCGTGGGGACAATAGGAGTCTACATAAAAAAATGTGGTCGCTCTAGTTCTTCTAGTCTTCGAGATCTAGGTGTTCATACAGACAGACGGTCAGACAGACAGACAGACGGACATGTCTTTATCGACTCAGCTGTTGATGCTGACCAAGAATATATATACTTTATGGGGTCGGAGATGCTTTCTTCTGCCTGTTATATACATTTGCTCGACTTTAGTATATCCTTTTTAACGGGTATTACAAGTTTGTTCTTAAAAGCGGTAATAGCTACCAAAAGCGCGCAAAAGCTTAACCTAGTTAAGATCGAAACCGTGAATAGCTGCTCTAATTTTTTCGTGTGGCATACTTCTAGGCCGAGAAATTAGGGTGGACCTGCATAGTCACAAGTACATACCTATTCGAAATCAATAAATTTACCTGAATATGGGTTTAACGACCTGTTTTGATTTTAGTCAAAGTGAATGTTAGCAATCTCAAGGTCGAGGTTGAACAATAATCAAACCTGGACCATGAGCCTGTTAACATTCACTTTGACCAAATAAATTTACCCAAACAAAACTATCACCAATGTCCAATTCCCCAGCGGTACTAAATCGCTCACAAAATGGTTTGGCAGATGGCACGCCAATCACATCTAGCCAGAACGTCCAGCCTGAAAAGCGAAAATGCTTGGAACTGTCTCCTAAGGTGTCGGTGGAGAACAAGCATATCATGCAAGCGATTATGGAAATGGGAAAAAGCTTCGACTTAAAACTTGCATGCATGACGGATAAGCTGGCAACAAAGGATAACATCGGCGAAAAATCGAAGAGCGTCAACGTGAAAACCTGGCTTTGAAAGCAGAAATTTAGCAGCTAAAAGGGGAACTTAGCAACGACCGAAATTAAGCGAAGAGACTGTCTTATCAAAGCAGAAACAAAAAACTAATTGTCAAAGGCCTCCAAAAGACAAAAACATCAGCAGCAGGTGTTAGAGACGTGAGGGACACGCCGATAATTTTACAAAAAGGCAACACCTTTGGAATTATTGCGGAATTGGAAAATTCGTCAATGGTGAGCGCAACGTTAAAGAACGATAAACTGTTATCCGGCTCCAAAATGTTTATTGAAAATGACCTCAGCTTAGAAAGGCAAGAGCATAAGGCTGTACTGGTGACTTGACATAAAGCCCACGGACATCTTCTTCTTTTAGTTCCGATCCCTTGTGAGACATAGGGCATCGAATGGGCCTAGTGTAAGGACATAATTTCCATGGGCGCAATGTCTGTATTTGGATTTGAAAGTTTTGACAAGAAAAGGCAGCGTATAAAATCTATACATCTATATAAAAGTAAAAGTATGTTTGTATGTTTGTCCCTTATGGGCGTCTAAACCGCTAAACCGATCTTCACGAATTTTTCACAGTAAGTTCATGTCGATCAGGAAAGTGTCATGTCTGTGAAATGGTCCAAAAACCGCGAAATTTGCAAAATTATGCCGTTCATCCGATTGCAATGAAAATTTGGAAATGGTTGTACGCTTGCCTGGGAAGGTTTTTAAGTTGAAAAAATTTGCGGAAAACGGTCCAAAAACCGCGAAAATTGCAAAATTAAAGAGTTCGCTAAAACTTTGGGAAATTGATCGACGCTTGCCCGGGAAGGTTTCCAAGTAGAAGAAACCGCGAAATTTGCAAAATGTTCGTTTCTTATAAAACTTTGGAGAATGTTTGGACGCTTGCGCGTGAAGGATTCTGATTTGAAGAAATAGGCGGGAAATCGTCAAAAAACCGCGATAATTCCAAAACTATTCCGTTCATCCGATTGCTATGATATTTTTGTCAATGGTTAAACGCTTGGCCGCGAACGTTTCTAAGGTCCAAAAATCGCACAAATTATATCGTCCATCCGATTGCAATCAAACTTTGGGGAATGAATTGAACGCTTGCTCGGGAGGGTTTTTAAGTTCAAAAAAATTTGCGGAAAATTGACCGAAAACCGCGAAAATTAAAAAATTTGCGGCTTCGGTAAATCTTTGGATAGTGGTTCGACGCTTGCCCGGAAAGGTTTCCAAGTAGAAGATATGGGCGGAAAATGGTCCAAGAACCGCGAAATTTGCAAAATGTTCGATTTTGATGAAGCTTTGACGAATGGTTGTACGCTTGCCGGAAATGGTCATAAAACCGCGAAATTTTAAAAACTATACCGTTCATCCGATTGCCATAAAACTTTGGGCAACGCTTGGGAAGGTTTCTAAGGTCCAAAAATCGCGAAATTTGCAAAATCACCTTATGAGTATTTATGAAAGCAGTAAGTGCTTATATTACAATGCCGGCGTCGGTAAATGGTAGCCATTTGCAAATTTTGGATTTGATCCAGGAATATTGTGAAAATTTGATAGACGGCAATTGTAGACGGGTAAATAGAAACCCGGTCAAAAAGTCACGAAATTTGCAACATATTCATGATTTTAGACTATCATGAAGACGTGTATATAGAGAAAAAGATCGAACGGTCCAAAATGTTTACACCGACATGCAGATTGAACTAGATTAAATATAATCGCTCTCTTAAGAATCATAAGAACCCAGGCGACGCCGGGTATTCAGCTAGAATAATAAATAGATGAGGATTAAATAAACTTTTCGATTGATCCTATGCAATTTAAGTCTTCTGTTTTATAAGAAATCCCGTAGAACCCACCATGGAGAAACTAATTAAAGAATATTCGCTTCCCAAATAAAACTAAAATTCAACTATCATAGACCGAAAGTGGAGATTTACAATATCTGTGGCTATAAGAACCGCAGAAAAAAAATATATTACTTACTCCAATATAATTCAATTTAAATGTTTATTAATTTCACATAATTCACATATTATTTTACGTTGCTTATGTACTATATATAAAGATTTTAAGAGTCTTTTTAATCTTAGTCCTGCAAAATGGACATAGAAATTCCGTGCAATTTGGCTGATGATTTGTTTTCAAATTTTCTGTGCATTCATCGCATGCTTTTCCGAATCCTGGTGTTTATGGAGATGCTCTTCCTCCTTAACATATATTAGGGCGCCGTTTCGTCTGGCTCCTTCAAGGAATTCAAAATTTGAGATTTGGACAGCCATGCTCGTTCTTCAAACTTTTCCAACTCTTTTAATTATTTTTATACCCTTGCAGAGGGTATTATAAAATTGTCCGGATGTTTGTAACGCATAGAAGGAAGCATCTCTGACCACATAAAGCATATATATTCTTGATCAGCATGACGAGCTGAGTTGATTAAGCCCTGTCCGTCCGTCTGTTTCTATGCTATCTCCTCCGTCAGTTTTAAAGCTATCCTCACCAAACTTTGCACGAAGTCTTTTGGAACAAGTACGCTGCATATTTGTCGGAACCGGCCGGATCGGATGACTATAGCATATAGCTGTCATACGAACGATCGGTCGAAAAGCTTGTCTTAATGAGAAAAACTTTTTTGTTTTTAATGGAAACGCCTCCAAAGTACGTATTTTTTAGTTTACTATCCTTTCCCATGATTTCACCAAGTTTGGTCGAAATCAGATATCTATATAGTATAGATCCCATAGAAAAGTAAGTTTCAAAAAGTAGTATTAGTTAAAAAAACTTGTTTGTTTTCAATGGAAGCTGTAAGGGTAAAAAAAACTTCGGCCGAGCCGAAGTTAACTTTCCCCTATCTTTATTTTTTTATTATATATATGTTCACGTCATGCAAAGGACTGACACTGAATTCAAATACTCAAATGGGCGATAAGTCCGGAAAAATCTGGCCATTATGTCCGAATTTTATGTAAGACGGTGATAGATACACATCACTAGCAGCAGCCCACCACTAGCAGCAGCGTGAGTTGAACAAGCTGCAAGTCGGAGTCAGTTGGAGTCGGAGCAGAGTCGTTGATGGAATGCAGTCGAGATCAGTCGTAAACAGTTGTCAAGTCGTGTCGTCCGTCGCAGCCGTATTTTATTTAAGTTCTATTCCCTAAATTTGTAACTCAGGCATAATACTACAATTATTTATTATTGAATAAACAATACTTAACATAATACTTTACATTTGGGGGCTCGACCGGTTCTGAGCTTGTTGTTGTTGTGTGGAGAATAGAAAAACAGTTGGTGCAAAATCGGAGATTCGGAAAAGTTGTGAAAGTTGTAATGTGTGGCCTAAAAAAAGTTGAAAGTTGATTGGTTACATGTTAAAAGTTGTAAAGTCCGAATTCTGTGAGCTAAGTTGTCAAACAGTTGCATTTGCGTGTTGCTGCGCGTGAAAAAACCAACAAAAACCTATTTCACAATATTGTTCAATTGTTGCGAAATACATCGAGCGCGCCACAGCGTCGCACAGCGTTGTGTGCGAGTGCGATGGCAAGTCTATGCCAATAAAAAAATGGTTTGAAATTTTCGAAAGAAATGCTGACTCGTACGAACTGAGTGAGAAACAAAAATATGTGCAGGCTAGAGGCAAGATGTGCGGGCCTGCTAAGCTGTTTCTTAAAGCCGAAAGTGTGTGCGAATATGAGGAACTAAAAAACCGTTCAATCGAAGAATTTGCATGCAGTTTTAATAGTGCTGATATTCACAAGAAGTTGCAAGAACGGAAAAAGAAGAAAGACGAAACATTCCACGAATATTTGCTGCAAATGAAAAAAATAGCGGCAGTCGGTGACGTAGAAGATGCTGCAGTTATCAGTCATATCGTGAATAGACTTGATATTAAAAACGAGTACAAGTGCGCGATGTTTCGTTGTAAGTCATTCAGAGCTTTGAAAGAAGAGTTTGATATTTACGAGCGGCTCAATATAAACGAAAGAAACACCGGTCAACAAAAATCCGTCGTCAGTGCTAAGCAAGTGTTTCAAGGCGGCAAAAAAGAGCATTGCTTTAACTGTGTTTCTGCCGAACATAAGCGTAAGGATTGTAATGTGGAAACAAAGTGTTTTAGTTGCAATCAAGCAGGTCATATTTCACGTAACTGCCCCAAGAAAATTGACAAAATAAACAAAGTTGAAGTTCGTGTTGACCGCAGAAGAATCAAATCGGTAGAAATAAACGGAGTGACAGTAGATTGTCTCGTGGATACTGGGTCAGATGTGACCATAATTAAAGAAAGTATCGCTGGAAAAATTAAAGACATTAAAATACAAAAAAGTGTTTCTGTATTGCGAGGGCTGGGTAACGTAACAACACAGCCGATAGGGTACTTTAATGCCCAAATGAAAGTCGATCAGCTGGAGACTGACCAAAACTTTATTGTTGTCCCTAATACTAAAATGGAGTGCGAAGCGCTGTTGGACTACAATTTTATCAAAAAATTTCGTTTGGTTACTGATAACCATGGTCATACGTTTTTGGAGCTTGATGCAGTCCCGAATCCTTTGGATGAGTATGCTTTGCTGTTAAATGTCTGCGAAGGCTTATCTTTCACAGCTCCGCCGAAGTATCACAAGGCCGTAGAGCAGTTGATTGAAAACAGCTATGAGGCGATTCCGAAAACTGAGAAGCAGTGTCCCGTTGAGCTGACGATTGTTCCCGATGGAGTGGTAAAACCGTTTCGCCATTCGCCCTCTCGATTGTCAGCAGATGAAGCAGATGCAGTAAAAAAGCAAGTAGATGAGAGTAGTCAAATGTAGCAAGTCGAGTGGTCGCTGTGAAAAAGAAAGATTCTACGCTGCGAGTGTGCGTCCATTACAGGACTCTAAACGGCATGGTCCTGGTGGATTGTTTTCCAGTGCCGTTAATGGAGGAAGTCTTAGAAAAGCTGCAAGCCGCAAAATGGTTCACTGTGATGGACCTCGAAAATGGTTTCTTTCACGTACCAGTTCAAGAAGAAAGCAAGCCATTTACAGCTTTTGTCACGAGAGAAGGGTTGTTTGAGTTTAATAAAGCTCCGTTTGGGTTTAAGAACTCGCCAGCTGCATTTATTCGCTTCGTCCAGCATATTTTCCAGACCCTAATCAATGCCGATGTAATGCAGTTATACATGGATGAAATAATCATCTATGCTTCATCGCACGAATTATGCATGGCAAAAACAAAGGGAGTTTTGGAGACAGCAGCGGAGTACGGTCTGAAAATCAAGTGGAAGAAGTGCTGTTTCCTGCAGACACGTATTTATTTTCTGGGCCATTTCATTGAAGCTGGTCGTATTTGGCCAGGAGAAGAGAAGACAGCAGCCGTCAGTCATTTTGGTACTCCAAAGAATATCAGAGCCATTCAAGCGTTTTTGGGACTCACTGGATTCTTCAGGAAATTCATTTCTGGGTATGCACATATCGCACGCCCGCTAACAAATCTTCTCAAGAAAGGAGTGGAGTTCAACATTGGTCCGGCAGAGCAAGATTCGATGCAGCGCCTAAAGCAGGAACTTACGAGCAAGCCAGTATTACATAGTTACTGCAGAGAAGCTCCAACCGAGCTACACACGGATGCGTCCAAAGAAGGATTTGCAGCCGTTTTGCTGCAAGAGTTTGAAGGGAAGCTTCACCCAATCTACTATTGGAGCAGAAAAACGTCGGATGTAGAGTCAAAACGTCACAGCTACTATCTTGAAGCTAAAGTAGCATTTTTGGCATTGAAGAAGTCTCGGCACGACTTGTTGGGAATCCGTTTCAAGCTGGTTACGGACTGTGCCGCCTTCAGAGACACGATGAAAAAGCAGGATGTCCCCAGAGAAGTTGGTCCGTGGATCCTGTACATGCAGGATTTTAATTTTCAAACCGAACACCGTGCAGGAGAAAAGATGAGGCATGTGGATTGTCTTAGCCGATTCCCGGAGTCTTGCATGTTGGTGACAGCAGAGTTATCAGCCCGTATAAAGAAGATGCAGCAGAATGATGACTTTATCAAGGCCGTGGTGCAGATCCTCAACCAACATCCGTATCAGGACTATACTTTGAAAGGTGGTCTTTTGTTCAAGACTATCGATGGTAACGAGTTGCTTGTTGTTCCCAGGGTTATGGAGAGGGAAATTATACAAGGGTCGCACGAAGTTGGCCATTTCTCGACACGCAAGGCGATGCATTCCATTCAGCAGCAATTTTGGATTCCGCATCTTGAGAATAAGGTAACAAAGCTGATCGATAACTATGTACAATGCATCATTCACAGCAAGAAGTTGGGCAAGCAGGAAGGCTTTTTAAATTGCATCTATAAGGGAGACACGCCGCAACACACCCTCCACATTAATCACTTTGGTCCGATGGATGCTTCAGCCAAGCAGTTCAATTACATCCTAGCAGCTGTTGATGCGTTTTCAAAGTTTGTTTGGTTGTTTCCAACCAAATCAGCCGGACATGAGGAAGTTGTCAAAAGGCTAAGCGAATGGTCCAATGTATTTGGTTTTCCCAAGCGCATTATTAGCGATAGAGGTGCAGCGTTTACTTCTGATGGCTTCAAGGAGTTTCTGGATGAGCATAAAGTTGACCACGTGAAGACGACAACAGGGGTGCCGAGAGGTAATGGCCAAGTTGAGCGGGTGAACCGTTCGATTTTGTCGATTATATCAAAACTGTCGACAAGCGAACCAACCAAATGGTACAAGTACGTTCCCGATGTGCAAAGGGCACTTAATTTGCACGTGCATGCTACTTTAAAGTCGTCACCATTTGAAGTCATGTTTGGCACCAAAATGAACAATCAAGCAGAAAGTCGTATTTTGGAGCTGTTAAATGAAGAATTGGTGAGCCAATTCAACGATGAACGTCAGAAGCTGCTACAAGTGGTTAAGCAGAACATCGAGCAAACACAGAAAGTCTACAAGCGAAACTTTGACAGAAAACGTCGTAAAGAGTACAAGCATAAAGTCGGCGATCTGGTAGCGATCAAAAGGACGCAGTTTGTTGCTGGCCGCAAGCTGGCCAGTGAATACCTTGGCCCGTATAAAGTTAACAAGGTCAAACGTAATGGGAGATACGACGTCAGAAAGGTAGCAACCGTCGAGGGTCCAAATATCATGTCAACCAGCTGCGACAATATGAAATTGTGGCGTTTCGTAGCAGAGAACGAAAAGCTGTCGTCATCTGGGACAGATGAGGATGATCAGGAGGGCCGAATGTAAGACGGTGATGGATACACATCACTAGCAGCAGCCCACCACTAGCAGCAGCGTGAGTTGAACAAGCTGCAAGTCGGAGTCAGTTGGAGTCGGAGCAGAGTCGTTGATGGATGGCAGTCGAGATCAGTCGTAAACAGTTGTCAAGTCGTGTCATCCGTCGCAGCCGTATTTCATTAAAGTTCTATTCCCTAAATTTGCAACACTTTATAACTCAGGCATAATACTACAATTAATTATTATTGAATAAACAATACTTAACATAATACTTTACACGGACTTATAGCCCATTTTAAATTTGAGTGATATTTCGTAGTGGACTACGATCTATTTTGATATGGACTTTATGTCCGTGGGCTTTATGTCGTGTCACCGGCTGTACTGCTGTAGTTTAAAAAGATTTGCTATCACTCACTGGCAGATTAAAAACTTTTGTAAAAAGCGATGAAATTAATATTGACGGAAAATGGTTATATTTTGACGCCGCTTTAAAGCTCGTGCTCAAATAGCAACCAGCGGAACCAATGTTAAGAGATTTATACGGAATCGCATTGGGACCGCTGACATATGCATCATTGCTAAGTCGGGCCCAGATTAAAAGAATGCAGTACTTCCAGAATTTCGAGCTTCACTGGATCCCGGCAGTCAGGAAGGGGGACGTGCAAGTGGGGTCTGCCATTATGGAATACATAAAATCGTCAAGTGCACGCTGAATTGCTCATTCACAAATATTTGCAGCAGAACAATGGTAGAAATAAATGGCCCCGAGAGAATCTATACGTTACACCTTCTTACCTCAACTGCACAAGGTGGTCAGATGACTATGAACAGCTCTACGACTTTCTTCTACAAGCACGAATATAAAATGTGATGGTAGTTGGCGACCTAATTGGAAGAATAGGTGAAGATCAAGTTATAATAGATGAAAAAACGGAAGCGTCTAGTCATCCACTCGGAGATCATCAAAAGACAAAACATAGGACACAAAACGAACAATAATAATGAAATTGTCAGAATCTTTTACCTGTTGGTGCTCAATGGCAGATCGCAAAATGACTCAAAGGGCAAGTTTACTTTAATCTGCGGCCAGCCTTGCACCACCATTGATTATCGAATGAATTAGGGGGAATGGCCTAACCACGTAAGGGACTTCAAGGTGTTAGAGGAATTGTTTGCGGATCACAAGCCAATAGATACAGAAGCATCTATACGAGTACATACAGTAGCTGAGATCAACAAACAACTGCCAGAATTAAGATGGATGGCAAGATACAAGGACGAGTGCACTCTGAGACTTGACATTATGAACTGCCCGCCCACAAACCAGCCAGAAGATGACATCCAGCATTTAACTCGTTGCATTACCGAAGCAGCAAAAGGTATGCAAAAGCCGCGGCTAACAAATTTTAAAGTACCCTGGTACGATGGTGATTGTGAAAAAGCAAGAAATCGTTCGATGCACTGGCTTCGACAGGCGTCGCGCAACAATACACCGGAAAGTAAGGCAACCTACCTTAAAGAAAACAGGACTTACAAACAACTTTGTGCAGAGAAGCAGCGTCACTATTTTAAATACTCGCGGAATTTTTGCAGGACGCTTCAGATGCTTTTGTGGTCCAGCTGACGGAGGCGTTTAATAAAATTTTTAACGCCGGATGTACCCCCAAAAGCTTTTAAAAAATGTAATTTACCCTATCTGTAAAAAGGAAGAGAGCAATTACAGAGGCATTTCCTTTTTGAATACTTTAGTCAAATCTTTAACGTCAGGTATCCTATCCCACATTAACTCGTATCTGTCTTTATATCTTTAATATATTTGCATAAGTCATTGATAATAGAATTTTTATATTCAGTTCCCATGTCCGAAATGAACGTCTTCATGTAGTGAGGTAAAGTTGCTGATCGGCTTAACATAGTTAACCAAGCGCGATCCTGGCTCACACCTTCCCGTGGTAATCCCTGGCAACAGAGCGATGCATCCGCAAAGCTGCTGGCTAACGTGAGCTTGGCACCCGATTATCGTCCAATGAAAACTGCAAAAACAATGCCTCGAATGCCTTGGAATGTTCGCATCCTCAACTGGGAGGGTGCTGATGTCGAGCTAGCAAATAACAATTGACCGATTTTCGTTGTCCAAAAATAACAGTTATTTACGGACCCTTTGAGCAAAAAGTGAGAGATGAACCATTCACATCGGCTCATGAACGAATCGCTCAGTGCTCAACGAAAAACCAATGGATTTGTTTACATTTTGTTCAGCTCATTGACTGAGCAGATCGACTCGAGCGAAGAAGATAAAAGTCATTTGCGTTTGTGTGTGTGTATGTGTGAGTGAGGTGTCTGCTTGGGCTTGCGACTCACACAAGCCACACACACACACACAAAACAAATAAATGAAAAAAGACCCTTTGAGGAGAGTTTTTCGGCTTTTTGCTCATCTACTGACTCTAAATGTGCGAGAGCTCAGTCGGATCGCTGTCTATAAATTGTAATTGAAAGAGTAAAACAAGCAACGCCCAACTGAGAACAGTCAACTGAAAACAAAAATAAAGAGAAACGAAGTGTTCTGCTAAGAGCGAGAGCAAGCGTGCATGAATTTTTTCGGTTTTGTTATTGAGCAGACCGCAAAAGCAAAAATGTTCAATTGTTATTTACGAGCTCAGCGAGCTAGTGAAAGTCCTCGAAAAATATTAATGGGACGTTACAGCAATCTAGGAAATGCGATGGATTGGACAAGGAAAAACGTTGAGAAAAACATCATCAAACAATGCTCCTTTGGGAGATCTACTAATGCGGACATGCTTCCAAGCACGAGTTTAGGTGCGGCTTTGCAGTCTGCGGAAGACTGCGTCGCTCTGTCATCAGCTTCACACCTGTTAACAAGCGACTAGCCGTACTCAGACTTAAGGCAAAATTTTAGATATTAGCCCTTTCTGTGCTTACGCCCCAACAGAAGACAAGGACGCCGCGACGAAAGACGAAATCTATGACCGCCTTAAAAATAAATACCAGCGCTGCCCTGATCACGACTTTAAGATCATGCTATTTAATGCACAAATCGGGAGAGAAGCCGTTTTAAGTCCGACAATCGGTCGGACTAAACGCACGATGGAACCTCCAGTAATGGATAGAGGCTAAGAGTTTTTACTAAGGGCAGGAATATGATCGTTTTAAGCAGATGAAGATTTAAGCACCGCGACAACCACAAGGCGAGCTGGAGGTTCCCTGATCATAACACGGAAAACCAGATTGATCACGTTGTTATAGACGGAAGTCATTCATCGAGTGCGCTAAAAGGTACATGCTTTCGGAGGAGCCGACATAGACTCGGA
This sequence comes from Lordiphosa collinella, assembly GCA_018904265.1. Taxonomy (NCBI): domain Eukaryota; kingdom Metazoa; phylum Arthropoda; class Insecta; order Diptera; family Drosophilidae; genus Lordiphosa; species Lordiphosa collinella. The sequence goes on from JAEIFV010000087.1 coordinate 661,761, forward strand.
TCACTACCTTGTTGCAGCCGAAGTATGCACGCGGCTTAATGTGGCACATGCCGCACGCTGCAATCACAACGAACTTCCGAAGCTTACACAGCAAAACTAACCCATTTGCTCAAGGAATCTCACCTTTCCCTTCAGGTATAACTGAATAGTGGAAACATATTTCACACTCCATGAGTACGGCTGCCAAGGAGACTCTCGGATATGCCGAGCACTCCCGAAAACAGTCTTGGTACGATGATGAGTACCGCCGCACTACTGCAGAGAAAGAGCAACGCGTGCTGTCAAGGAGCGATACCGAAAGAGAGGTGAAGCGTCTTTTCTGAAGGAAAAGAATGAGCAAGAAAGGCGTACTCGTAAGGAAGTCGAAAGCCTGTTCCGCATGAGTAAGACTCTAAAATTCTACCAAAAAGATCGTCGAATAGCCGAAGGTTTTACGCCCAGAGCCTCCACTATGTAAGGACGAAGACGGAAATCTTGTCACAGATCCTCAAGTGGCACTTGAAAAATGGAGAAACTATTTTTCCAACCTGCTGGGAGGCGATGAAGAACATAATGGCGCCTCTGGAGAAGTAGTGGAACTACCTATCGATGATATAGAAATTGTCCCACTGGACCATAGCGAAGCCTTGTAAGACATAGAAAGGCTAAAAAATAAGAAATCTGCTGAAGCTGATGAGCAGCCCTCTGAATTGTTCAAGGCTGGCGGTATTCTCTGTGCAATACTTAAAAAAGGGGACCCTGCAGTCTGCGCCAATTACCGCTGGATCAGTCTCCTACCCATTGCATATAAGGCTCTGCCATGTATCTTGTGTGAGCGACGAATGCCGAGAGTGAGCGAACTAATGAAACCTTATCAGTGTGGCTTTTGACCTGGTAAATTCACCATAGCCCAGACGTTCACATTGAGACAAATACCTGAGAAAACCCATGAGACGGAAATCTAAACTTACTATCTTTTTGTTGATTATAAAGCCGCTTTCGACACACCGATAAGGTCAAAGTTTTTTGAAGCCCTGTCTACTTTTGGTATAACAGCAAACGTTCGACTTTACATGATGACATTGAGAAGCACACAAAGCTCTGTCAATATAGGAAAGAACCTCTCCAAGCTTTTTCGATACCAGGAGAGGTTTTAGGCAGGGTAACACCTTATCGTGTAACTTTTTTAATCTGCTGATGGAGTATATACTGTGCCAGTGCTCAAATGCTAACAGATCGGTCACCTTATAAAGAGGTAATGCTACTTACATATTCTGAAGATATTGATATCA
>JAEIFV010000865.1:0-131438 GCA_018904265.1 Lordiphosa collinella
CGGTGTTGTTCGAAACTTAATAAAAATAGTTTCATTTAAAAACAACAAAAAAACTCATGTATGTATATACAAACATTTTGGTCTTTTGTACCAGAGCGGCGGCCGTTGGTTGCACCTGAGTCCAAAGTCCAAAACAGAGGCCACACACTTACAAAGGGGAATGGCTGTCTTAAGCTGTCTTTTTGGTGTTTTGCGCGCAAAGCTGCCCTTTGGAATTCCCAAACGGTTTTGCCGTCGCAGGCATGGAGAGACTGCTCTTTGGACAGACATTTCAGGCTCAAGATCGCTGATGAGTGAGGTTGGTCCCTCATGAAACGTCGTCCGATCAACCTGAAGCCTCCTTTGTTGTGTTGTGTGCCTCTGTTTAAAGCTATGTCAATAACATAGCAAGACCTCGAGCCTGTAAAAACTACAAGATACCGAAGATATACAGGCCTGTTCCGGTTTTCACTTTCACTAAATTTGCTCGAATTCGATTTGGCTAGCTGTTCCGGTCTTCACAATTCGATAGATTTACTCGATTTGAATTCACATTTCTTAGAGCCGATGAGTTTAAAAGAAAATGCGATTTTTTACATAAAATCGTCAAAATAATGACTTAAAGTTAATTTTGTACCATTGTTTAGTGTATTTTGATACTTTTCGCAATTTTACATTCCCTTAAAAATTATTTTAAATAAAAAAATTAATAATTTTTATGAACAGCTTCAATTTGGCCACGTGCCATCCAAATCGAATTCACATATTTTGTTCAAGCTGTTCTGGTTTTCACTTGTTTATGAATCGCTGGGAAAATGTTAATAAAATGCCCTTAAAAATTGAAACGACATTTTAAACACCTATATTCAACTACAATCAACTATTTTGAGTGATTATTTATTGGATTGTGTTGATTCACCAGTTGATTAAGGTGAAAGTGTAGTCAACGGAAACAATTTGGAAATGAAACACTCGAATTTCAAATCGTTCGAATACCAGAACAGCTAAAACCAAATCGTTCGATTTTGATTTCATTTGAAATCGAAGAAATATGTGAAAACCGGAACAGGCCTGATATACTTTATAAGGTCGGAAATGCTTCCTTCTGGCTGTTACTTTTGCACAAACTTAATATACTCTGTGTACCTCTGGTACAGAGCATAATGACACTGTAAAATCGCTCGCAAAATTTTTGACGGCTGGCGAGTTACGACGAGTATGCTGACAAGAAAGTATGCTGTGTGTTTTATTGAACTGCTGTTCGAGTTTTGTTTGTGCGCCCAAGCTAATTAAACTTATGTTTTTTGGCGGTCGGTAGATCATTTCATAAGGATATATTTATACTTCCTTTAAATCATGTTACCTTAACATTTTGAAATTGGTTTGTTACGATCTGCTTTCTTCTTCCAGTTTGGGGCATCTATCGCCGGCTAGCTCGCGGCTTTCTCTGGGGTGTGATCGACCTTGATGCCCTGGCTGATCGGATCGCATACAACAAAAATTTATAATTTGGACACAACTTCTTATGGTGCGACTCTTGATGGCAGTTTGGTGTTGTCTGCCTTGCGTGGCCCTCCCTCCATGGACCAGGTTTCATAGTTTTCCCTAATCCCCATATTCAGGTTTGGCTGGAACCTTTTCACACCCTCATCTCACCCAATATACAAATTTTAACCACTCATATTTTCCTTTTTTCTCAGCACGTTATAATTTTAATTCTCTTTTTACCTAGCATCCTACCTAGCTCGAGCTCACTGAAAGACACTTAATCTAAACAATAAGAATAATATACATATATGGGACAATAATAAATATTAAGGCATAGTAAATAATAAATAAATAAATAAATAAATGCTTAAACTAAAGACGGCCGGATTTTGACTGGCTGAGGGGGTGTTGTTTTCAGGTTAGTTAACTTTAAACCCATCCAGTGCAAATTTTTGGTCCCCCAGACCACGAAAACTGGTCCACCCGGAGGTAAGTGGCCAATCTCGCTTCCACGCTGTGCCTCCGGTGGCCAAATGCCTTCCTCTGATCGCTGGACGCCTCCAACTTGGTCCTCCACTTGTCCAATGGTTTCTACGGACAAACCAAAAATTCCGGTCATGCCGCCTTCTCCTTACACCCCCCTGGTTTGACTCACCAAGTTTTCCTCGTCCACCAACTAAATTCTGTGCACGCACTTTATACTAAATTTTAAATTTACTTTTACTTCTTAATTAATTTGCTTGACTTTTTTTAATTTAAATTTTTATTAATTTGACTTTTTCTTTTTTCTGCACTTTTTCAACTGCAGCCGCCAACTATCCTCTACGCTTCTCTATTAATTTTTAACTCCGCTATTCTAACTTGAAAGAGATTTGAAAAAAACTATCTCCCCGCTCTTACAGTCCACAGAGAACAGTTTTCGGAACCAGTGCCTGAACTACCAGTTCAACCGACTCACACTTGTCAACCCTGTCTCCATCGATAGATCCGTGCTTGGCGGCCAGCATTTGTTATTATTTTAAACCGCACGTAACAGGTTTTACGTTTAAATTGCAAAGTGAAAACAAATTTTATTGCTAGTAAATCTAGGAATGTTTATTGCAACAATTATTCAATCGTGCTGTTAATAGTTTGTCTATCCCAATAAGTGTCTACCAAAGGCCACCCTAACAAGTGCCTACCAAGGTCCACCCCAATAATTGCCGAGATGTTTAAGCTACGGTCACATTAAACCCAACTCATGTGGTTCAGTTTTAGATTTAGTTGTACCTGCTCGTTTATAAATGGCCAAACTAATTCAGCAATACGACAAATTCACCACCAAGGAGCTGGAAGCGTATACTGCCGATCCAGAGTCATGTGTGCATTGCCACAAAACCGACATGCACCTGTCGATGGGGCCCTACGCCATGGCCAACTTCAAGCAAGCGCTCCACGAGTTTCTCATTCGCACCAAAGTGGGCATCTACGATGCCAGTCTTCAGGGTATCTTACTGGGCATAAGGAATATCAAAGTTCAGGGACACAATGCTGCCTTGCGTGCGGATGATCCCGCCTTGCATTTGCTCATCAATGCAGAGTTCTATGTATTCCGGCCAGTGGCTGGAGCTGTCCTAAATGGTGTGGTCCGGCATGTATCCAAGAGACAGGTTGGCGCCACCATCTACAGAGTTTTCAACACATCCGTACGGTTTGCGAACAGGAAACAGGCCCGCAAAGCCTTTGTAATACACCAGGAAATCAGATTTCGAATTAAGGACATCAATATAAGCAATGTTGTGCCATATATAGAGGGTGAATTGCTGGTGGAGGCCGAGCAAATGGTAAGCTATGGATTTCTCTGATGATATTTTATTAAAATCTAAATTTTTGCAGAGCAAATCCATTAACTTTGGCAGTCCTGAACCGGAGGCAGTGGTCGTGGAGGATGAAGAACAAAAACCTGAAGTGAAGTTGGATGCGCTGATAGAGTTAATCAAAACTCAACCCAGTCTGGAGGAATTACCCAAAGAGAAGAAGAGCTTAAAGCGAAAAAAAACTGAAAATTCAGAACCAAAGTTGAAAAAAGTAAAACGAATAAAAGCGGAACCGGATTTTTGAGACTTACATATATGGTCGTCCAAAGATTAAAGTTCCCTCTATCTACATACATTTTAAATTGCATCAAGATGACTGAAGATGGCTTTTTAACAGGGATCAATACCGGTACCAGAAGCGTTTCAAACCCGTTTACCGTTATTATTATAACCGATAGAGCCGGAACAAAACCGAAACGTTGGTACCGGTACGTTTTAGGTTTTTTTAACTTCATAATTTTGGTCAGATGTTTTGTAACGCGAAAAAGGAATCATAAGACGTTCTTTACACTACGTCAAATTTTCTTGTCACTTTTCTAAGAAGGCTTAAAATGTCTGGCAGTAGACATCTTTAACATTTCTTCAATTTTGCGGACGCCGAACACGACATTCTGCCATATCGGAAAAAGTGGGACTCAGTTCGTGAAATAGTACGCATATTAGAAACAGCTAAGGTGACCACAACTAAGCTTCAAGCCGAAAATCTAGTTTCGAGTGATTTTTATTTTATTCGGATATACAGCAAACAGGAAATATTTAAAAATACGACCTCTCTAGCGAAATCGCTCGTTCAGGAAATAGAAAAGATTGAAAAATCCCTTTTTGAGAGCAATGCTTTTCAATGTCAAAAAAATCTTGTATTACTCTTTTAACAAATATTTATGATCAAATTTCTTCGGTTGCTGATCAATCACTGCTTAATGATGAATGTTTTAATACTAGCTTATCGGAAATCTATGGCGAAGTCGATGAATAAGCAGCTGGACTTCACAGAACCGTATCCGAAACCATGAAAACATTCTAAAGTGGTGGTCAGACTCCTCCACAAAGTTCCCAGAATTGTATGAGATTTAAAAAGTATTGATAGTGAGAGTGGCGAAATCCGCTTAAAAGTAGTATTTTACTGCGACCACAAGAATGCTATGTTATATAAATAAGACTTGGATATAGAAAAGTCAAAATTAAACTCGAAAAAACAGTATTTCTTATCTTCTAAATATATAAAAATCAATGCCACTTTTCGCTGTAATTTTATAACTCAAGAACGGGCTCACCTATCCAAACCAAACGCTTAGGGTTGTTCGGACTATTTAGAAGATGGTTTATGTGAAGTTTGCACCAAATCGGTCGAGCGGTTCTTCATTTATCACAATTTTTTTAACAAATGAATTCAATAAATGACGGATGATTTTGTTAATGGGGATCTTGCTGCCGATTGCAATGAGACTTTTGGGAATGGTTGAACGCTTGCTCGGGAAGGTTTCTTAGTTGAAGAAATTTGCGGAAAATGGACCAAAAACCGCGAAAATTGCAAAATTTAAAGTTTTGGTAAAGCATTGGGAAATGGTTGGACGCTTGCCCGGGAAGGTTTCCAAGTAGAAGAAATGGTCGCAAAATGGTCCAAAATCCGCGAAATTTACATAATTTTCGATTGTGATGAATCTTTGGGAAATGATCGGACGCTTGCCTGCGAAGGTTTCTTAATTGAAGAAATGGGCGGAAATGGTCCAAAAACCGCGAAATTTAAAAAACTTTACCGCTCATCCGAATGCGATGAAAATTTGGCCAATGGTTGGACGCATGCTCGCGAAGAGTCCTAAGTTCCACAAAATCGCAAAATTTTTCAAAATTATATTCTGAGTATTTATGAAAGTGGTTTACCCCTTTCATGCGCGAAGTAGACTTATAAGCTAGAGTTAACCTCAATATCAACTGACAAAAATTTCAATGTCCTAGGCGTCCTGGTTCAAGAGCTACAGGATGTTGCTTATTTGCAACATTGGGCCATGGTGTTATATATTTAAAGTCAAATTGATTTTTTTCAAAAGCCGTTTATTTATATTTATGTATGATAGGACACGAAACAATGTTTTTGGGGATTGGAGCACAAGTGCACATTACGTTTTTTCCGGCCCATGATTATAAACATCAAGTCTTAGTGATTTTGCTGGGTCTGCAACATAAGCTCTTTTATAGGGGTTTGATTCAGAGCCCGTAGAAAGAGCTGGTGATGATGAAGCTTACCTGTATAATTTGAAACTAATTGTACGCTCTTATTATCATACCAACGACATGCAATCAAGTTGTGCGTTTGCTTCATATTTGAAATCGCTTGATCCTCGTCCTCGTTTTTTAAGGTCTTTCTCACTGATTATAGCATAATTTTTCAATCGGTTGCTTCTAATTGTACCAACGACCAATATGCCTTTTTCTTTCAGAGCAATCATCAAGCTTATTGACGAAAACCAATTTTCAAAAAACCGTCTGAAATTTTGGTTTACAGGCAAATTGGATGATAAAAATAGGACGATAACTGATGAAATGGCCAAGCCATAAGTCTTGCACTTTCCTTCTCCTATGTACAGAGTGAAATCGTATATAATCCCAGATACACCAGCTCTCGTAATCCCCACATAGGCCGAACGTTGTACAACTTGTCATATTCAGGTGTTCCCTTCTGAGGCTGTTTAAAATTATCGTTCAAATGTAAAAACTGTTTAATTTTTTCAAAACTGTTTCTCGGTAATGCATTTGCAACGGCCGCTAGTTTGAAATTGGCCGCCCACGCCATCCTATAAGCTGGTATTTTGTTATGAACCTACTTTTTTGTCTAAGTCCATACATCGGTTGCCGGCTGGCTCAGGGGTGAGCAAGACCCCGATATAGCGGCTAATCGGATAACAAAAAAATGTATTTTAGGAATTTTTTCAACGGTCACTTCGGCTTGGTTTTGTTAAGGAATTCTTTGGTTGCTGCCCTCTGAGCTGCCCTCCCTACCATTAGTTGGCCGCTCAATTGTTGTTGACCAACTCCCTATCATCTTTATTCCCGCCTCATGCTGCCAACCTCACCCCATTCAATTTTCTAACCCATCATTTCTTCTTTTTTTAGCACTTCCATATACATATATTTTTCGACATCTTCCTACTAGCTAGACACATTTTTTTACCTATCCTGGGTACCACAGGCACGTTTACAAGGAAGATAATAAAAATTAAAGCTAAGGAACTAATCAATACGGGCGCATATTTAAGATTTTGATTGGGGGACGTTAATTAAAGACATTTAATTTTTTTTTGTTTATGTATATATGTATGTATATGTGTATGTGTGTATTTAATTGATATTTGATTTTTCTTTGGTTGGGCCAGGGCAACTTGATGGTTTTGTCTCTCCTGCGGTCTGCTACTACGGATGGCTGTACACCAGGCAGCCTTTGCACCACTCCTGGCTTTCCTTTTTATAATTTGTAATAAAAAAAAAAAAAAAGGGTATAAAAACCTGAGCCATCTGAGGCGGTGGTCAATCCTTCCTCCGGTGACCTGTCGTCTCTGCTGCCTGCCTGCTCTCCGTTCTTTGGATTCACTCCGGCTGCACCTGCGCAAACACATTTTTATTCCACTATTTACACTCACTTTTTTTAAACGTCCTTACCGAGCCGGGAAATCTTTCGCTTTACCTCGGGTATTTTTTGTTTTTTTTTTTTCAGAAATATTTTTTTTTATTTAAATTTTAATGAAAAATTTTCAACGTGCCCTTTAATGCCCTTGAAAGCGACTGACTAGTTTCTCCTTTTTTTTCTAACTCCCTGTGAACAGCAAGCATAAATTAAAAAGCTGGGAAATTTCCTAAGCTCACGACCCGACTCACGCTCCCCAACGTCTCCAACGTACCGATATAACCGATATATGCCCAGTGCGCATCTCTAAGCCCAGTGATGAGCCGGTTGATCGCTGTTTGTTTACATTTATATTTGGTTTACAATTTCAGTCCGTAACAGTACACTACGGTTAAGAACGGCTTCGACGGATGAACTGGAGTGGAAAGCGGACTGTACTGTGGAATTCCGAGGCGCCAACTTAGGCAATCACCCACGCCCTGAGATCAAAGCTGTAGAAATGTTGGTATGTTCATGGGTGTTTTTTTTTGTTTTTTTTTTTTTTTTTGTATAGGGGGAAAGCATTGAAAGCCGGATAGTGAGGGACTTGGGACTGCCTCACCCACTAAAACCACCCCTAATCTCCGTTTCCCCCTCGCGGTACCACCGCAAAGTATTACTTCACAAGGGGGAGCTGGCATGAAAGCCTCCACTAGATTCCTATCTAGGATTTGAAGTCATTCTGCGCTGCCTTTCAGCGCGACGCAAGGATATGATTATTTGTGCTGCATAGTTAAAAAGCAGACAAGTTGTTTTGCGAGCTAAGTAGAATACCCATCAAGTCATTGACTATGAATGGTCTCCCAATCTCTAACCTTAGCTCTTCCCGTTCAGCAGCAAATTTAGGACATCGCCCAAATTTAATTCGGGCGTTAAGTCCGGTTTCATTTCGGACTTATCGCCCGAATTAAATTTTGGCGATATGACCGAAATGAAAGCGGACATAAGACCCAAAATCATTCGGGCTTTATGTCCGAAATAAAAACGGACATAATGCACAAAAATTTTTGGACATTATGCCCGAATTGCTGAAAACTGAATTAAGATAGAGTAATTTTTTAACGCCTCGCTAGAAATTGAATTAATCTACAATTACAACTGATAAGAACAAACGGTTTTTAATATTGAATAGATATAAGATGATATTAAATAAAATTGTTTTTGTTGTCATTGAGGTTTTTGTTGTAGCGAACAGCAAAGTGAATAATAAAATTCAAAAAGTGCGTAAGGACATGGGGAAAAATTCCAAGAAAACTGCCAAGCAAATTAAAAAAAAAACTTATTTTTGGGAAAATTACGAACATTTGATAACTTTATTTTTATTTTATTTAAATTTAATGATATTTTGCTTTATTAAACCCTTCTTATGAAGTTGGTTTAAAGCTAGTTAAAGAACAAGGAAGGTTTTGAGAATATGGATTTTTGTATTGGGCCAATTTGAGTTCTGTTGCTTTTTCTATTGTGGCTTTCATTTTATTTCCATTTGCTTTTTTTTATATAATACTAGTTGAATATAAAACTATATTTCCATCCCACACAAAAAATGTACAGTCTATGCTAAAATAAATTCTGAACGTTGGTAAACGTCTAACACTTACATTAGACACCTTCAGACCACTAATAAAATCAAATGGACCTAAACCACTTTTAAAGTGGTTCATCCGGATGGTTCAAAGCTGGGAAAATGTCTAACTTCATAGTACACATCAAATTTTAAAATCTTTGCGTAAATAACCTCTGAACCATTAAAATAAACTCCCTATTACCAACTTACATACAAAATTTCGAGTTTTTAGCTTATATAGCTTCTGATTTCTGAACCACTTTTTATCCGTTTTTAACCGCTTTCGAAACGACTCTTTCTTGATCGACATGAATATAATGTGAAAATTTCTTAATGAAAGGTTCAGCGGTCTAGACGCCTTTAAGAAAAAGTGAAAACGCACAGAAGATAATGCAATAAAACATACAACTGTGCTTTCTTGTTTGAGCCAACCAACAACGGTGCGTTCTTTTTTTTGTTTTGGAACAAATAAACTGGCGAACATATAGCTGATCGAAGCACAGTGGGACAAAATCTAAAAAAGTGATGAAAAAAAAATAAAAGTACATAGAGAAGAGAAAATAAAAGTTAATAATAAATAATTATAGTAAAATGCAAAACTAACTTATACAACACATATAATTTTTTATGTACCTTTATTTGAGATGCATTTAAAACAAGTTTCATAAAACAAAAAAAGAAAGCAGAGAAAAGAAGAAAATTGTTATGGTTTTAATGAAAAATGAAGAGAATTAAAATTCAAAGAAAAATAAGAAACAAGTTAAGAAAAATCGGGTAGTGAAAGAAAGCTTAATTCAAATTTGGCCTAAAATAAATGCAAAGAATTTTTAAATTTAGATTTTGAAAGAAAAATATTAATATTTTTGCAAAGCAGGAAATGAAGTGAACAAAAAAATGAAATTTTTATTAAGTAGAATTAGTAAACATTTGAAGGAATCAAACTAGCCACCGGCGTAGAGAAACTTGAATGCCCTTTAATTATTTGGATTAAAATTATGCTTAGGCAGATTTAAGCAGATCCTTAATGCACAAAGAACCCTTTTGTTTCTTTCAATTAAAATTTTCTAAAATGCGTGAAATTAGTTAGGGAAAAACTTATTTTTGTTTCGAGTTTGAGAAATGTATTGAACTCATATTAAATTAATTTATTGAACTTATGTCAAAGAAATTTATGAAATGAAATTGTTATTGTTTTTTTTAGTTTATTATGACTTGGAATAAACTATAATATGGAGTGAAAATTTTCGTTATGTTTCCTTGAAGGTTAAGATGAGAGAGTAACTATATTTTGGGAGTTTTCTAGATTTCGCAATTGAAAGCTCATGGAAGGGTGGGTACAGAAGCGGTATGGCACATAACATCAAAGCTGTACAATAATATTCCCCTAAGCGTTCTTGTTTCGTTCAATGGTTTTCTTTTTTCTTGAGTTTAGACTTTTCTGTCCTCCCCATCTCTTATTTTGTGGACATGGCAATGGATTCTTTATTTGATTTTTTATATATGTATGTCAATTGAGTGTATGGCTTTCGTTAGGTCTCAACGAACCTCTCACAGGCTGTTTTGCTAGCCGCAAAAAACAACAAGAATCCAATCGAAACTTAACTGGCCTAGGATACCTCATTGGGAGTACTATTCTGTACGTTACACATATTGTAGAGCCTTACGAACTCCGTGGGATGCGCCGCAACAACCATCTTTATCACCCTGGTAGGCACACCATCAGGTCCAGGTGCCTTATCAACTTGGGTAGGCATAGGTAGGCAACAGGTAGGCAAAGGTTTTTTGGCCAGCTTCCCCATGACAACCTTGTAGGCAGTGCCAAAAGGTTGGGCGTCAGCTTCATCGCACAGCTCTTTCCAGCACCGCGCCTTGCTTCTTTTGATGGCGGCTTTAAGCAGGTCACGCTTGCTACGGAAGTCAGCCAATAGTTCGTTAAAGCCTTCGCTTCGTCTATTCCGTTGCTGCAGCCTTCTAGCTGCAAAATAAGCACTGCGGGCTTCCTCTATCTCACCATTCCCCCAGTGAACTGGCCTGCGAGCAGAAGTTCCTTCTTTTTTTGCGCAGCATTGAAGCTTCGCACGCTTGCTGAAGGGTATCGGCAAAGCAGTTTGCGCAGTCGTTGGCTTCCTCTTGTATTTATTGAGCGTTTCGTGTCTCCAGCTGATCCGTGTGCTAGGTCCCAGACTAGGTTGGACACGTCTCGGGGCTGTAGTCTGGCATATAATTGCAAAGTGGTCACTGTGCGTGTATAAGTCGGACACTGTCCACGTAGTATGCCTTGCAATGCAGGGGCTGGCAAATGTTAGGCCAATGACCGTCTCTCTACCTGCCTTGCTGAAAGTATGTTTTCCGCCGTTGTTTAGCAGAACCAAGTTAAGGGCAGCTACTGCGTCTAGTAGCAAGCGTCCGCGTTGGCACGTCGTCGAACTACCTCAGTCCACCGCCCACGCATTAAAGTCACCTGCAGTGACCACTGGAGATCGGCCACGGGCGTCTGTTACGATTTCATCGATAATGCTGGCAAACTCACTGAGTTGAAGGCTGGGGGGTATATAGTAGCTATAAAAGTAGGTTCCATTACACTTTGCCCTCGTGAATCCGTCTTTGGACAGCCTATCCGTCAGTTGGTGCGTGGGGTTTCCACAGCTCCAAATATCTGGGTAGAAAGCTTTGTTTAGAGTTTGAGCCCACACGCCGTCATTATTTGCTCGATATGGTTTGCTTAGTATGGCTATGTCGATGTCCAGAACACGTACAGTTTGTTCGAGCAAGTCCTGGGCTGCCCGGCAATGGTTTAAGTTGAGCTGGAGAAACTTAATTTTTAGGTCTGGTGGCATTTGCCGCTTTTAAAAACACGGGGCAAGCCCTGCTAAGCGTATTATGGGCCGTGCTTTTGAGTCCTGCTCTAGAGCAGAGGATGCAAGCTGTCTTTTCTTTGCAGTCCTTTGCAGAATGTTCAGATCCTCCACAGTTGAAGCAGCACTTCGAACAATCGTGCGTACTTCTGCATCTGGCAGCAATGTGCCCGAACTCCTTATCCGGCAAACTGACCAGCCAATCCGAATCTTCCCAGTGGATAGGAGCTGATCCGCATGTTCCTTCGGAAGGACCAGGCTCGCTGTTTGCGTTCCACGGTAGCCCTTTCTAAGTTTGGGAATAGCGTCGATTGGGATGACGCCCTCTATTTTTGGGAAAGGGAAATTTTTTTGCGCGTGATGCAGCCCTGTTTTGTGAGATGGATAATTATTTTGAAGCCAATTGGACCAATTCGCTTTCCCACTAAGAAAATGAAATCTCTGAAAGTTCTGGGACACCGACGGATTTTTCGAGCGATTTGCAAACCAACCGAAGACAAAATCTCTAGAAATTTCCAGGACACCCCCGATTTGGACACTCTATTCTAGCATATTTCTTATTCAATCGACTTTAACTTAGACTAAGAAAACTGTTCAATTAGACCGAAGTAATTTTCACCAATTCATTTCTGTAAAACCCCAGTAGCCTTTGACTTTGCTGTTGCCTTCAAATTTCTAGAGCCTGTTTTATTTGCTAGCTATTTCATTTTCATTCGGGGCTTCAACCCGAACAGACCTACTTTCCTTAAATATTTATTTTTGATTTTACTTGATTTATTTGATATTATTTAGTGAAACCATAAGGTGGTGCGGTAGCTCTCTTTCCTCTTGGTGAATTATGCGGATGCGTCCAGAGCATAGCTGGCCGCGTGGAATATCACTAGGCGGTTGCTCCGCAAGCCATCGTTTTAAATATACAAATTGCTGCTTTCCTTTTTGATTCCCTTCCATTTTTTTTTCTTAATCTCCAAGGTTTTTGTTAATATACTATTTTTTTCGATAATTGTAGCTCACACTAGGAGGCAAATCGAGAGAATGATCGAGTAGAGCAAACGAATATTTTTGCTAGTAAACAATTGTGCAAAAAAGCAAAAATATTTTAGAGAATATAAAGGAAATACAATATTTTCACATTGTTTCTTAAACCAAGTTGTCAAACAAAATCGCCGTCAACACCGATTGGTTTACACGCTCAGACGCATTGGCTTGTGGTGAATAATTGGCCGTTTTCATGTGCGCGATGCCGAGGTATTGCATCAATTGTCCAAATTCCTGCGAGATGAACTGCCGTCCGCAAATATTTCGTCTTTCAGGATCCTGACGATTGCCATCGCTGTAGCCTTTGGCAAAGCCCTCAGCCAGACATACTTTGTCAGATGATCCAATATGATAAAAATGTATGAGTTTCCACGTCGTGATCGAGGATATTTGCCTAGGAAGTCCAGGTAAAGCTTCTGTATGGGTCGATCTGTAAGTACCTCATTACCCATCTTTGGTCTGGTTATCTGTGTACTGTGTTTGGTTTCTTTACAGGTCTTGCAGTTCAACACATACTCGCGGATATGCACCGTCAACCTTGGCCAGTAGTAAAACTGCTTTAGCCTCGCAAGAGTTTTTGCTACGCCACCATGCATTCGCTTCTCACCTTCATGCGCCTGCTGTATGAGGGTATTGGTAATCGCCTGCGGTATCCACAGCTTCCACAGAAACTCTTCTGTGTCCTCACGGGTAAAATCCATTCGTTTGAACAGCAGCCCATTTTCCACTCTCAGATCCGGAAATCGGTCTTTCTGGATGTCTACCAGCTTCAAACGCTCCAGATATTCTTCGCTCTCAAATTCCGTGGTTTCAAAATCGAACAGGCTGAGCTCCTCTGCCTCAAACGGATGCGACAGCATATCTGCCACCACGTTGTCTTTTCCTTTTCGATGTTCCACATTAAAATCGAATGCCTGAATGGCGAGCGACCATCGCGCCAGCCTGCCGTTCAAATCCTTTAAAGTTCTCAGCCATTGTAGGCTCGCGTGATCCGCTATAACCGTGAACGGCATCAGCTCCACATACGGACGAAAACGTTCTATGGCTTTGATCGCCGCGAGGCACTTCTTTTCGGTCACGCTATAGTTTAGCTGGGCTCCGCGTCATTTCGCCAAAAAGAACGCGATCGGTCTTTCATGTCCTTCATCATCGTGCTGAAATAGAACAGCTCCTACTCCAATATAGCTAGTATCACACTGAATGTAAAAATGCTTCCGAAAATCCGGATGAGCCAAAACTGGTGCACACGTGAGTGCTTTCTTCAGCTCTTCAAATGCCATTATCGCCTTCTCTGATAGAACTAATTTGGATTTGGATTTGAAGCATTCTGTTGAGGGTGCAGTTAGCCCGGAGAAATTTTTCACAAATCTGCGATACCAGCTGGCTGTGCCCAAGAAGCTATGCAACTGGCGTGTCGTTTTTGGAAGAGAGATTTGTAGGATTGCCTCCACTTTTCCCGGGTCTGTTCTCACGGCTCCATCTCCAATGATATACCCTAAATATCGCAAGTATTTAAAGCAAAACTTGCACTTTTGCAACCCTATCGTCAGATTTGCTTTTTGAAGACAATCGCTAACCTCTTTCAGCAGTTTGCAGTGCTCCTCGAATGTTCTTGATATTATGTGTTGCGGGATTATTTTGTATAACCCAAACGGCATCATCCTAAATTGGAACAACGGCCTCCCAGGGATGGTGAAAGCTGGGTATTCTCGGCTTTTCTTGTCCAGCTCCACCTGCCAAAACGCATGTTTTAGGTTCACGCTGCTGATATAAAAGTGTCATCCACTCTACTTAAAATTGATTCAATATTTTGCAGAGGGTACGCGTCTTTGACCGCCATCTTGTTTAGTTTACGGGCATCCAAACACAGCCGATTCTTTCCCGGCTTACGGACTAGTGTCGTACGGTTATTCCAAGGGCTGTCACTCGGCTCGATGACTCCTAACCTGAGCATTTCGCCCACTTCTGCGAACAGTAATTGTTGCATTGCAGGCGAAACACGATAGAACCTTTCCTTGATTGGAACTGCATCCTCGACCAGCTGAATGATGTGTTTCTCCATCGTCGTGTGTCCCAAACCACGATCCTCATAAGCCAGGAAACCTTTTACTGCCACTTTTAGTTGTTGCTGCTGTCCCGCGTTGAGCTCATGCGCCACGATCGGTTCGCTCTTGGTTTTGAACTCCGAATCCACATACTCCATCTCATTTACGCCTATCACTTCAGGAGCTAATCCAAATTTTCGACAGAAATCCACACCGAGGTACAATTTTTGTTTCAGGGAAGGACACAGATATAATGTTACAGGGTGAGTTTGGTTTTCGTAAGTCAACAACACCTGTACTCGACCCAAGATTTGGTGTTGCACTCCACCTTCGGACTGTACTGTGGACTTGGTTTGTTGTACCTTCAACCCCAATTTTTCAACTACTTTCAGGCTACCCTCACCTAGCAGGCTGACTGATGCACCTGTATCTAGCAGTCCGGCCATCTCATATCCCTGTATCTCCACCTTCGCAAATGCCCTATCATCGCCTTTGTTCGCGGAACGGAGTGCATCACGAACTGCTCGATGCTCCATCTGGCGCCGATGGAAACGCTTGCGTGCTCTTCTGACTTTTGGCGAGATATCTCTGGCTGATTGTGGCTGAGTGAATATCCGTTTACGGGCTGTATTATACTCAGCTTGACGTATCTCTAGTGGCTTTCGCTGGGACCATTTAATAGAACTATTTTTAGATTTATTTGCCTTTAATATACAAAATTTTATATTTTCCTTTTCTTCATAGGAGTTACTTAAATCTAACTTGGAATTTATGGAGGTATTCATAGGCCTGGTGCTGGCATTTTGGAGCGCGACTCCTCCGCCTGTGTCTGCTCCGCCTGCGGTTTTCCTGACATTTAGGGCATTTCGGCAACACTACTCCTGCCAGGCCACAGATGTTCCTCACTTTGGCTTCGCAATCCCAATATGTATGGCCTGGCTGCAAACAATTCCAACATGTCAAACCACCACCTCCCTCGCGTGGTCGATAGATTGCTTCTAAAGCCTCTTCATGACCTTCTTCTTCCAATTCTGGATCCGGAACAAACGCTTCCTGCACCTGATGACGAATTGGCTTCCCCTGTTGTGGTGGTACCGGAGCTCTACTCCAACGACTCGATATCCATCTTTCCGCATCGTGGCATTCATCACGCAACTTTTCCAGGTTCGTAATCGTCATCGGGTAAATTTCTCGCGATATACTGTCTTTTATGTTGACTTTGATGGTTTTAATCAGGTCATGATCCGAGAAGTGAGAACTCAATCCCAACCGAAGAGCCAACATCTCTTGGATATACTCATCCACGCTCTCGCCTGGACGTTACTTGCGCTTTCGTAGCTCCTGTTCCTGCTCAAAGCTAGATCTGCGACTCTGGAAGTGCCGCTGCAGACAGTATCGCAAATGTGGCCAGTCGAGATTCGTCGCTGTTCTGACATGTGTCCAGAACCAGTCCAGTGCGCGACCCTCTACAAGCATGTGGAAGTCCCTGCCCACACCATTCCATGGAACTTGGTAAGCCCTCTGCATATATTCTATGAGAAATATAAATTCATTGACGGGCATTCTTTTGAGACCTCCGTCAAAACATATTCCCCATCTCCGAATTTGGTTCTGGAACTCTGCTTTCTATCTCGTTTGAAGGCCGGCTAGTATGCCGTCTGAGCAGATGTTTTGCCCATTCCATCTGTTCAGCTACCTGTGCACAATTGCCTCCCCATTGACCGCGTTGGGCTGGTATTGTCTCTTCAATTGGCTGATGATGTAGTGTATCCAGTTGGAGGTTTCGGTGGTAGACTTTGGAGGTGTCCTGTGTATATATCTGGAGCTGGTATCGACAAATTTGGTGGCACAGGCAAATTTGGTGCTGGAGCTGGGGGTGGCATTGCCAAATTTGTTGGTACCGGCTGTGCTGGAGCTTGTGATTGTGCTCCCCGTATGGTTGCTTGGATTTCCATCATAAAGTTCATCATTTCCTTGAGTCTCGCTGGACTGCTGTGAGTCTCAGATAGGACTGCTGTGCATGTAAAAAGTAAGTAAAATTGGCTTATCAAGATGACACAGCCCCAAAGGGCCAAAGCCGAGCCTATCTCAATCTCTTGGTTTGTGCGCTTCTAATTTTAGCACAAGAGAAAGGGACCTACAATTTAACGCCGAATCCGAACGGCAGTTTTGAGAAGCTTTTCATGGCTAATTACTGCAATGCTGGCACCAACAGCAAGAGGTGTGGCCGGGCGTAAAGTTTTTTTAAATTCAAAAAAAAAAACTTTTCATTAGATGTTCCGAGGCGGGATCGAACCCACGACCTCGTGCTCAGCGGTCGCGCACACTAACCGCTTAGCCCCCCTGCTGTGCATGTAGCAAGGCTATATTTATAGCAGACTTCAATTCACTGGGAATTGCCGCTGCTCTTTCATGTGGAACTCCCACTTGATTGGTCGAGCCATCCATTGGGGTCGAGATTCGCTGTTTTGGAACAGCTCCTTGGTTCGTAGCACCGTTGCTGCTGCCTCCAACTGCTCCTTCAAGGGATGTATCCAAGTCCATCTGTGAGAGATCTTGGGTATTTATTTCGGAGTTTGCCGATGACTTGGTGGATTGTGAGCGAGTCATCAGGAGTTTTACCCCACGCTTTATCTTCCTCTTCGCCGATTTCTTATCTCCCAGGCTCGCATTCATTCCCTTTCTACGAGTCACTACACTACCTGATGTTTTATATTGTTGTGCTATTTTCTCTATTTTTTTTTGTTTGAATCCTTATCATTTTATTTTTTTAATGTTTATTATAGCTTTTTTTCAATTAATTTTTTAATTTTTGTTACTTTTATTGTATTTTAATAAAATATATATACTAGCAAATATCCCGGCTTGCTTCGCTGCGCCACCGTCAGTTAAGCTATTTTAACCGATAAGAGTATCAGTTTTTCTTTTCCGACTTGGGGGGTGGATTTCACAAATCGGAAAATATTTGACCGTATTTTACATACATCGGCTGAAAGCAGAGATTAACACTTATGCCCCTTACGCGGTTAAAAATAAAGTCTCTCCTGACATTTCCGTTATTTTTCAAATTTCGCAGATTTTGCACGATTTTCCGCCCATTTCTTTTACTTAAAAACGTTCCGGGGAAGCGTCTAGCCAATCCCCAAAGTTTCACCGAGATTAAGAATTTTGCAAATATTGCGGTTTTTGGACCATTTCCACCTCCATGTCCACCTACAGGTCCACCTCCATGGCCACCTTCTTGGACACCTCCATAGCCACCTCCATGGCCACCTCAATGGCCACTTTCAGGTCCACGTCCACTTCCACGTCCAGGTCCACGTCCATCTCCAGGTCGAGGTCCAGGTCCCGCACACAGCCAGTACAATGAAAAACGGCAGCTCGAGCTACTGTTATTTCTTATAATATCCTTACAAACCATGTTTAAAGCCAATCGTTTTTGTCTGCTGAGTTTTCCTAACTTCAAGTCAAATTTTCCAACTTCAGAAACTACCATTACAAATTATTTCACTTACTATCCTTACAAACCGAATTTCAAGTCAATCGGATGAAAAAAAAGATTTTGCATATCGAATTTCCCGGGAATTTTCCTTGCGAGTTACGTCTCCGATTTGAGGTAGACCGATTCCGATTTTAGGAAACCAATTAAGTTTGACGAACAATGATTTTTTATTACATGTCCGGAGACTTCAGCTTCTGCTTGATGACTGAAGCGACAGAGAGAGGTCCACAATGAAAGAGAAAGAGAGTCACGAAGTATAGAGGTGGAACCAGAATAAGACCTAGAACTAGTTCGTAACTACTCCCCCGCCAAATTGTGGATCACTCCAAGTCGTCCCAATCAGATACAAAGGATTACAATAATGGTAAAGTTCATTCGTTAGGACTTATAGCTCTACAAATTATTAGGTAAAAAAAAATCAAATTAGTTTTCCTTCAATTAATTTTTGTTCATTTTAAATTCAGGCTTCTCTAATTTTTTTAAATATTGTTTTAGAATGGGGGAAACAAAAATTAGATTTCCATTTTTTTTATGTTTCGTTAGCAAACTTATGTTTTCTCTTAACATCACCAATATGAATATCCTTCAAAGGACTTAGCTTAAACTTAGGTTCATGTTTGTGTCTTAGTGACTTGTAGTTTTTCGTATAACCTCGCTCACCACTTTCAATGTAGTTTTCTCTGTTTAGATCTCTTTTTACAATACATTTTTCTTTACTCTGTAAGAGGTTCTGGTAAATTTTAACTTTGTCGCATCTGCCAAACTCGACATCGATTGGCTTTTGTTTTAAAATCAAGTGAACGGAGTAATTATAATACTCAATGGCTTTACTCATTTTATCCTTTATACCCAGGCTTGACTGTTCGACATTCAGGGATCTTATTTTTTCTGTAATACTGCTGTGAAAGCGTTCAATATCGGCGTTTCCAGTATGATTATTTGGTTTTACCAAATGAAGACTGACGCCTTCTTCCTCGAGGTAATTTTTTATATTGGAGCTTTAGAACTCGTTGTCTGTGATAAGCTTTGTAAAAGTACATTTTATTGACTTGAACAAACGTATCTTTTCTATAATGGTTTGATTTGTTCTATCCTCTAAATAAAATCCAGCAGCAAATTTAGAGAAACGATCAATGAAT
This sequence comes from Lordiphosa collinella, assembly GCA_018904265.1. NCBI lineage: Eukaryota > Metazoa > Arthropoda > Insecta > Diptera > Drosophilidae > Lordiphosa > Lordiphosa collinella. The sequence continues at coordinate 19,125 of JAEIFV010000865.1, forward strand.
GTCAAAAAATTGGATTTTGAGTTAGTATACACATCCATATTAACTATTTCACGTATATCTTTTGGAGTTTCCGTGACGTGAAATTTTTCATTTATTGGACATCTGTCGTACTTAGCACGATTGCATGTGTCGCAATTGTTTATGTATTTCTGGATGTGTACTTTCAAATTAGGAAAACAGATCAATCTTTTGAGGCCCTCGTAGTTTTCATTGATGCCTGCATGAACTGTTTCGTTCTTGTGGTACAGTTTGATCTGGTCATAAAGTTCGTCTTCGGTTTCGATTTCTCTTGCCATATAAGCACACCTCACGAATTTTACGGTAGCATTTCCCTCGAATAGTTCGATAATTTTCGTCTGCAGAATATTATACTCGTGGTCGCTCAACTCGGTGAATATGCCAATTTTCCCGCTTCTAACATGGTCTGTCAGTAACTTATCAAGATTATCGCTAGTTCAGTCGGTGGAGCTTAGAAAGAGTTTGGAATTTCCATTTTTACCCCAAACTCGACACTCGACACAAGGATTATCTTTGTTTTAAACTTATTGACAACTGAGTTAATAATACCAATATGGTTGTTTAAATCTTTCCTAGCCGAGTGTGTCGTTTCCAAGTCACCGTTGTTATAAAGCGAGTCATTTGAGGCGCTTAAGGCATATATTTCTCCAGATTCGGCATTGACTCTACTTAAAAAGTCAGCGACCTGATTTTCCTTGCCTTTAATATAATTTACGTTGAGGTTGAAGTCACTAAGCTTTATAATCCACCTATAAAGACGAGGACTCAGCTCTTTGCTACTCTTGCCTGGGACTTAACGAACAACCACTTAAGAGGTTCATGGTCAGAGAGTATATCAAATTTGACTCCATACAAATAGGGTCTGAAATAATTTGTCGACCAGACAATAGCGAGAAGCTCTTTCTCAGTGGTAGAGTATCGTTTTTCGGTATCGCTGAGCGTTCTACTGGCAAAGGCAATGAATGAGAGTTTTGTTGTAGTACCGCCCCAATCGCTACGTCGCTAGCGTCTGTGACCAATTGGAAGGGCTTTTGAAACTCAGGGTATTTCAACACAGGTGGCTCCGTGATAATAGCTTTTAGTTTGTGAAACGAATTAATAAAGTTTGAATCGTTCGGCTTTAAGCGAGCCCCCTTTTTTAGTATTTAACCATTGGGTACGCGACTTGTGCATAATCACGGATGAATTTTCGATAATATCCAGTGATACTAAGAAACGACTTCACTTGTCTGATAGTTTTCAGAAGGACTATCTTAAGAATGCTCTCTATCTTTTTCGGATTTGGCTTAACGCCTGATGATGTCAACAGATGTCCTAAATAGAGAGTTTCCTTTGCGAAAAACTTGCATTTCGTTATTTGTAAACGAAAGCTAGCGTTTCGCAATGCATAAAGTACTTGGCTTACGCTGGAGATATGCTCAGTAAGATTGAAAATATAAGTATGTCATCCAGATTGACTACGCAAACTTTATTTATTAAGCCTTTCAGGACCTTGTTTATGAGTCGCTGGAACGTGGCAGGCGACTTCAGCTTCTGCTTGATGCTTCTGCTTTAGTCCGAACGGCATGCGAACGTGGCCATGAGGTGTCGAAAAATCTGTTTTCTGCCGATCTTTCTCTTGGACAAGGATCTGGTGAAATCCCTTGGCCAGATCGAGGGTTGTAAAGTATTGCGCTCTACCTAATTTATCGAGAATGCTCGCAATATTTGGAATTAGGAGTTTGTCGTCTATCGTATTCTCATTAAGTTTACGATAGTCAACGACCATTCTCCATTCTGCCTCGTGGGTATCGGATTTTTTAGGGACAACCCAAACGAGACTATTGTAGGGCGAATTGCTTTCTTTGATAATTCCCTGGCGGAGCATATCGGCTATTTGCCAGGAAATCTCTCGCTCATGCACCTGAGGATAACGGTATATTTTCGCATATATGGGTCTTTCATTTTTGGTTTTAATTTCGTGTTCGACAAGATGTGTATTAGAGAGAACATCTCCTTCGTAAAATATAAGATCATTAGAGGCTTTCAGAACTTGGTCGAGAGCGGTTTTTTCCTCACGGCTTAAGTCAATATACAGATGGTCGAGCTTTTCCGGTTTGCTCTCGGTTTCGAGTAGGTGTATCTCCTCATTAAAGTAGGGAAAAGTGGGCAAAAAAGGAATCTCCAAACCATTTATAATAAGCATTTCTTTATCCATATCGACTTTCGCCTTAAGGGGTCTCAATTTATTCTGCCCTAGAATAGCATCAAACTGCTTGTCCATAAAATCTGTGAGTTTCCAGGACATGGTTGCATCTTCGCCAAATTCTTGTGGTAGGTCAGCAATAATTTCCTCTCTAATATATACATTATTATTCAAAGATGAAACGCGGATTGGTTCTTGTAAAGGGCGTCGTAAATACTGTGGAAGTTTGGTTTTATTTAATACGGAAGTTGTAGATCCAGTGTCAATAACTGCGGTAAGTCTGTCCTTTCCTATTGTAATTGATACTATGGGTAATGCCTTCCGGAGGCAATCATATGAAAATTTATCTCGTCGCTAAGAGTTTGGTCTGGTATGTCAGAAGGTTCGGAACTAATAATAATAATAATAATAATAATAATTCTTTATTCAATGAATGTTTACAAACTCAAATATTATTTAATGTAAGATGAAACGGTCTCATTTTGAACAACTTAAATGTTACATACATATGTGTATAAAAATAAAACTAAAGTAACCGACTTGGTTGCACGAACCGTCCGTCGGCCAAGCACATTTTGCCTCACCCCGCACCCGCTTACTACGCCTGACTTCCCTGGTCGTCCCAAGATATCAGACCGTTCAGCAGTACGGGCTTTGACTAATGCGCTTGCGATTTACTGTTGTTTTTTTATTTTCTCGTTGTTATAGCTGTACCCTATAGAATTTCCAAAATATCTTTTCTATAAAGCAAAGCTTTTTTTATGAAGAGTACCAGTCCCTCCCAGTAATTGTTGTGTCTATCGTCTAGGATGTCATGTAGTTCCTGATTTGCAAAATATGGCTTACCCAGGGTCGCCCATCTGTGGTCTTTAAGGCTAGGACATCTTCCCAAAAGTGAGTCATATCCTCATTTTCTCCGGTGTTACAAAGTGGACAAGGCATGTGCACCGATCTGTTGTACGTATTTGATGACAACGTAATCAGATCAAACCGCGCTTTCATCACCCATGAGATGTTGCTGGTTGCCAGGTGTTGCAGTTTTAGGGCAGCTGTATGGTCGAGGTATCTGTAGATCCTTGTTTGGCTGGACCCTTTCCTCGTCACCCGTTCCGCATGCGCCTTTTGTCTAAGGGCTTCCACAATCGTGATTCTCATCGTATTCCATTCTTCCACCGATCGTAGACTTTCTTTCCAGTTGATAGCGAGAGGAGCGCATATCTTATCCAGCTCTTGTACCCAAAAAACGTTTCTTCTTATAATTTCGGATGTAAGGATGTGCGGCATAGAAAAATAGTGTTTTCCCTACGTACCCAAGGTGTAAATCTAAGGTATAGTAGTGCGCATCATCCACGCACGTCTCCAAGGCTAGGGCGTACCCGGGGGCATTCGGAGGTAGCCTTAGGATTTTCTTCAAGAAAAATGTCTGCAGATTATCCACCACTTCAAAATAGCTGTATCCCCATACCTGTGCGGCATAAGACTGAACTGCTCTGCATACAGCGTTGAACAGCTTCCATTTAGCTCTTATGCTTACATTTGGCTTTGCCAAGAAGGAGTTCCATATGTAGTTGATGCTGGATTTCGCCTCCGCGTTTCTTCTAACTACATGCTCTTTAAAAGTGAGGGTGGGCGTGAAGGTTACTCCAAGATACTTATATTCTGTGGCAATTTTTATAGCATCTTCTTTATAGGTCCATTTTTCTGCCGCGGCCAGTCTGCCACCCTTTCTAAAGACCATTATCTCAGACTTCACTAGGTTGACTTCCATTCCCCATTTGTCGCAATATTTCTCCAATTTGTCAATCATATTTTGCAGCACATCTACCTTATTGGCTAGGATGACGATGTCATCCGCATAAAGGAGCAGGCGAATGTTTAATCCTCCCACACAAATGCCTCCTTGCAGACTATCGTGCAGATCTTCTAGATAAAGCGCAAACAACAGGGGGGAAAGTATACATCCTTGTCGTACTCCAACTTTGGTCTCAAAATAGCTCGACAACAGGTCACCCGTCCAAACCGCCGCTTTCGTTTGACCGTATACTCTTTCCAAGAAGTTGACAAATTTTGAAGAGACTCCCATTTTATGCAGCTTATACCAAAGGAGATTCCTTTATCTTTATCAAACGCTGCCTTGAAATCTACGAAAAACCCATATACCTTTTTCGACTCTTGCAGCTTCAGGTTTATTATTGCAGACAGATTGTATATATTATCCACAGTAGAATAGTTCTTTCTGAATCCTGCTTGATACTCCTTCATCCTATTATAATGGCTTACCCATCCTGTAAGTCTATTGTTTAAGATGCCCGTAAGAATCTTAGCGATACAGTTACCAAAAGAAATTCCTCGATAATTTGATGGTAGGTTGGGGTCGCCCTTATTAAAGATTGGGAACACAATATTGTTTGAGCAGCAGTTTTCTGTAAATTCCATGTTAAACGTGCTATTAAAAATTTCTGTCAATGATTCCAAGAATTTAACTGGAGCATTGATGAAAAATTCATAAGGTATCCGATCCTCTCCGGGGGCTTTGTTTTCCTTTGCTTTGCTCAGGACATTAAGCACCTCAGACATTGTGATTTCATTGTCGAGTATCTCATTTTGAATTAGGTTTCTTGCATATTGCATGTTGCACCCTTGTACCTCCGGGCTTAGTAGTTTTTTGAACTATTCCTCAAAGACATCAGAATTGATACTGCTTCCGATATGAAAGGTGCTATTTTTTAGTTGTCGTGCTAGTCTCCACCACTCCTTGCTGTCGTTTATCGTATCCAGTCTTTTTTCCAGATCTGCCAAATAATTCGCCTTTTTCTTGCTACAGAGCTTTTTGTACTTTCTTGCGCTTGCTATGTATTGCTCTCGATCAGTCTGCCTGTCAGACTGTCTGAATTTGTTCAGAAGCAGGAATGTGCTTTCTCTTAGGAGACTGCATTCGGTATCAAACCATTGGCTTTTCGATTGGGCTTGAGCAGGCTTAGGTGACGTCAACTGAGGTGACGTCTCAGCCAAATTGACACTTATTTTAAGTATTATTGGGAGATGATCTGACCAAATTTTACTCTCAACATTGAAATCCTCTACATTCGGAAGCAGGTCACAATGCACCGCCGATATATCATTGGTGGAGATTCCAACTGTGCTCACAAAAGTATGACTTCCTTCTGCATCTCCGTTTGTTAATCCATTTAATATGGTTAGACCATTATCGTTGCAGAATTCCAGAAATCTTTTGCCCTTTTGGTTGACTACTTTATCTTTTGCCTTTCTTCCGTTTGTATTTATTACACATGCCGCTGACTCCATGGGTGCAGAACACTGCTGCATTTCTCCTAGCCGTACATTGAGATCTCCTATTATTATTGGGTTTCTGATCCAGGACTCCGCAAAAGCGATTTCGATGACAGAGAACTCTTCAGCCCAATTGGTACCTCTCAATTACAATGGTACAATACCGAAATCTAAGTGCTGAGAGTGTACTTTAAGGATTTGTACTCCATTTACTTCTGACATTTCATGCGAAACTCCAAACTTAGAAAGGTTTTTTTTGACGCCGACTAAAATGCCTCCACTCGCTCTTCCAAATCTTGTACTTCTCTCCGCTGGCTTCCAATAAGTAGTAAAATTACTAAACATTTTGTCAAATCTAGCGCTATTTTCAATGACAACATGGGTTTCAATCAGTACAAAAATATCAAACGAGTTCACATAATCAAAGAACATTGGGAACATACACTTATTCTCTAGACCATGAATATTATATGAGACAACCTTTAAACATACATACTTATTACTAGACTCAATATTTTTGTTTTTTGTTGCTATTACTGGATCGTTTGTATCTAATAATGCTGTGGTTTTGGTTGGGTTGGCGGTATTACTCATATTAAGTTTTTGGGTCCTTAATCTTCGATAGAAGAGCAGTGTAAGACAGCAAGGATTCGTCTACGATGCTACCATACATCTCCTTTAGTTCCACGACTGCTGGTTTTCCTTTATGGCAAAGGCACCGGCTGCTGTTAAAATTCATCCACTTGCCACATACATTTATAGAGTCGTTTTTAACGAAAATCTTACGACTGCTGTTCAAAGCTGTTAACTCCTTTTTTAGCTGCAGTAGAACCAATTTATTTTCATGTAGTTGCTGGCTGAGGTCTTTGTCTATGTAAATAGATGTCCCCGCTAATTTTCTTCCATTCTTTAGCACATCGGCCGTCATTGCTGTTGTCTCCATTTCTGCCAATAATCCTATTTTATTGTTTCGGTGGTACAGCACTCGGGTTTCCCGTACGGCAGCATTTGGAATATTCATTTTACCACGCAGAAGACGTTCCACTCCTTCCTTATTTGCATCTTCTTTCTGCATACCCTTAACAATGAGGTTACGAGCCTTGCTGTCTTGAACCAGTCGGTTAAGCTCTCGTCGATCCATATCTCGATCACTCCTCAATTGTTGAATCTCGAGCTTAAGGGCTTCATTTTCCTCTTTCAGAACTTCAAAATTGGAAGCTACACTGTTCAGCTGGTCTTTAACAGTCGCTATATCCTCCTTCGTAGCTAAAGCATCAAACCGTTGGCCCATTTGGTTTATAGCAGACATAAGATCGCATAGAGAAATGTCCGGGGACAAGTCACTACGTTTTCGTTTCTCTTGCTGGGTTATAGCACTAGCAGGCGTAGCGCATTCTCGATTCTTATTCTGCTGGCTGTCCATTTGGGGTGGTGAGCGTAACATAATTTTTAGGAGTGACTGCCGAAAAGTATGCTCTGCTATTGACGTGTTTCTCTGCGTTTCCTTTCGCTTCCTAAAAGTATGCACCTGGCTTTGAAGTTCAAAGCTGTGTATTGCGCCCTGTATAGCTGGCTTTAGGCACTCTTAGAGCTTTGGGTGCTTTCTTGTTGTTTAAGACTTACTGCGTCAGCTGATCAGTCCCACCACTAGTGATATTAAAGTTGCAGCCGCCTTACATTCAATTTCCACTCATAGGTCCACTTTCTTCGTTTATGTCGCTTTCCACGACTTTCGCCCACCTTGAGTGACCTGCCGGGGGATGGAGTCTCGACCCAAATATTATAGGGAGAAATGACCGGGGTCCGTTCGCAATCGTCAGCTGGAGTCGCTCCTGCCTTGGTAAGTCTCTTGCGCAGTTTTTGGGCAGCGTTGAATTTCCACTCAAATGTCAAATTTCTTCGATTATGTCGCTTTCCACGACTTTCGCCCGCCTTGAGTGACCTGCCGGGGGATGGAGTCTCGACCCAAATATTTTAGGGAGAAATGACCAGGGTCCGTTCGCAATCGTCTGCTGGAGTCTTTTTTGACTTGGTAAGCCTCTTGCGCAATGTTTGGGCAGCCGCTGTCTATTTGTTTGGTTGCAGGATTTTCACAAAAATTAATCACAGCCGGAGCCCGATAAAAACACGTCTGTCACGGGAGAGAGTTGCCACAAATCTCGGAACTATTGTTTTCGTCTATGGATTCCGGAGTGTTTATGTAAAGCTCTTCTTCTACCTGAATATGGTCTATTTCCATTGCTCGAGAGTTAGTGCTATTTCTATTTTGGATTTCTGGACAAAGATGATTAAACTGTCTGGATATTATTGGTTGGAATTTGCTGTTGGTTTGATCGTGGAACAAAGTGTTGTTGGTTGGTGTGAGGTACATATTTATTGGTGTTTGACCTTTGTGTGTAGTTTTTGTTTTGCTTGACATTGACATGGCTTTGAACAGTATTACGGCAGTAACCTGGAATATCCTGTCTTAAATATGGCTGTTTATTCGAAGAGATTTGGTGGGCATTATTTACATTCTGATTCCGGATAATATTAGCAAAGCCTCGTCTAACTATTTTTGCATCATTTCTTATTAACCCCTCATTTTCGAGTGCATAAAAAGCCTCTCTCAATTTAAAAACATTCTTATTTACAATAATTGTCGCCAGATTAACAGGTATGTTATTTTGAAATGTTTTAAAAATGACTTTCTCTATGTTGGAAGGGCTAAATTCAACTGGCTTTTCACTGTCATAGTCATATTTTTCGTTTATCTTACACAATACATCGAGCAGGTCACCAAAGTAGGCTCGAACGTCGCCATCCGCTGGTCTTAGCTGGAAAATCTGGGCATACATATCGTAATAGCTCTCCTTGATGCCGAAGTTCTTGACGAGTGCAGCTTGCACCTCCTGCCAGGACGGAAAATCACCAAGAGTTCTAAGCACATGAAGGGCGTCGCCTTGAAGCTTCTTGACTTCCCTTAGGAAAGAGGTCAATGCATATGACCCATCCCCTCGAAATTCGTGGATCCGCTGTGCATCCTAGATGATATCGGTTACCGTCAGCATTGGTAGATTTTCCATTTTGAGGTTTTTCATTAGTTTATTTTTTTTTTTTTTTTGACGTTTGTTTTCTGTTTTGCAGGTTTAGTAAGCTTGCCAATTGATATTTGTAGTGTAGCTTTGAGCAAGAATCAACTTAAGTTCATTCGTTTTGGGTTAGATCTTCACACTGTATATTTTTCCAGCACTTGTCACACCACGTTTTGCTCTTATAACTTTAATTTACTTAAGTAAATATAAAGATTTATTGGCTACTACCGACTGCGCCAGTTACGTCTCCGATTTGAGGTAGACCGTCTCCGATTTGAGGTAGACCGATTCCGATTATAGGAAACCAATTAAGTTTGACGAACAATGATTTTTTATTACATGTCCGGAGACTTCAGCTTCTGCTTGATGACTGAAGCGACAGAGAGAGGTCCACAATGAGAGAGAAAGAAAGTAATGAAGTATAGAGGTGGAACCAGAGTGAAACCTACAACTAGTCGTAACTTGCGCGCAGATTTTTCGAAATCGGGAAAATACGTGTCCAATTATTTATCATACTTTGCTTACAAACCGAAATTCAAGTCAATCGGACGAAAAATAAAATTCTCACCGTACAGACTTTGTCGACGCTTTTCTGGGGAATTTTCCAATTTCCCATCAACGAAAAATCACTTTTCAATTCATTTCACTTACTAACCTTACAAACAGAATTACAAATCAATCCGATGAATAATAGATTTTGGCAAATCGAATTTCCCGGGTATTTTCCTAGCGGGCAGATTTTCCGAAATCGGGAAAAACGTGTCCAATTATTTCGTATACTTCGCTTACAAACCCAGTTTCAAGCCAATAAGATGAAAAAAAAATTTCCCTATACAAACTTTTCCGACGCTTTTCCTGGAATTTTCCGACCCCACGTTCGAATTTTCCAGCATAAGAAAATCACATTTCAATTTATTTCATTTACAGTCTTTACAACCCGAATTTCAAGTTAATCGAATAAAAAACGATATATTTCCCATACAAACTTTCCCCATGCATTTCTGGGAATTTCCCGACCCTACGGTCAAATTTTCCAGCATCGGAAAATATCATTTCAAAGTTATTCACCCACTGTCCTTACAAACCGAATTTGAAGTCAATCGGATGAAAAATAGATTTTTGCATATCGAATTTCCCGAGAATTTTCCTTGTGAGCAGATTTCCGAAATCGGAAAAATTTACCCTTACAAACCTTTCCGACGCTTTTCCGGGAATTTCCCGACCCTACGGTCGAGTTTTTCAGCATCGAAAAATCACATTTCAATTTGTTTCACTTACTGTCCTTACAAATCGGATGAAAAATAGATTTTTGCATATCGAATTTCCCGAGAATTTTCCTTGTGTTTTTTTCGAAATCGGAAAAATATGGGTCCAATTATTTCGAATACTATGCTTACAAACCGAATTTCAAGTCAATCGGATGAAAAATTATATTTTCCCCATACAAATTTTCCGACGCTTTTCCGGGAATTTCCCGACCCTACGGTCAAATTTTCCAGCATCGGAAAATCACATTTCAATTTTATTCACTTACTGTCCTTACAAACCTTATTTCAAGTCAATCGGATGAAAAATAAAAATTTACCCTTACAAACCTTTCCGACGCTTTTCCGGGAATTTCCCGACCGATTGAAATTTAATGTTTTCCTTTTTTTAACCCACAAAACTACACACTCACGGCAACTACACACTCACGGCAACGCAGCAACGGATTCGTTAACCCTCCGCTCTGGGACCAGCTCGTAGCAATTCCATGGTCAAAAGGATTGTTTGGGACTACCATTTCCTGCCGCTATTCAACACCTCCTCTTGTGGCTACTATGTCGGATTTAGGAATCCTTCTCACGGACCAGACAATTTGTTGGCTTGATTAGCTTTGGGTGATTGGCTGCTCCCTATCGGTAACTAAAATATTGAACAATTTTCCACTATTCTCGGCCTTTAAGCTGTTACGAAAAACTTTCCAGTTGGGCGCCACTTGTTATGAACCGACTTTTTTGTCTAAGTCCATACATCGGTTGCCGACTAGCTGACGGCTGGCTCAGGGCAAGACCCCGATATATGGGCTAATCGGATAACAAAAAAAATTAATATTTTAGGAATTTTTTCAACGGTCACTTCGGCTTGGTTTTGTTAAGGAATTCTTTTGGGCTAGCTGATGTTGGTTGCTGCCCTCTGAGCTGCCCTCCCTACCATTAGTTGGCCGCTCAATTATTGTTGGCCAACTCCCTATCCTCTTTAGTCCCGCCTCATGCTGCCAACCTCACCCCATTCAATTGTCTAACCCATCATTTCTTCTTTTTTTAGCAATTTCATATACATAAAGGGTGATTTTTTAAGAGCTATAGGAAAGTTTTACAAAAAAACACATAAAATTCCGAAAAATGCATGAAACCTTTATTTGAATCGATAGTACGGTCAATATAAAATAATGTTTGAACATTATTTCATGCAAATGTTGACCGTGACTGCGCCTCAAATGGTCCATCCGCTTAGTCCAGTTTTGGCATACTCTTTCCAACATTTCGGCCGGTATCTCACGAATAAATGCTTCAACGTTGTCTCCCAATGCGTCAATTGAAGCGGGCTTGTCTGTATAGACATGTGCTTTATCATAGCCCCACAAAAAATAGTCTAAAGCCGTTAAATCGCACGATCTAGGCGGCCAATTGACCGGTCCCGAACGTGAAATAAAATGTTCACCGAACTCGCCTCTCAATAAGTCCATTGTTGCGCGTGCTGTGTGGCATGTGGCACCGTCTTGTTGAAACCACATGTCATGCAAGTCAAGCTCTTGCAGTTTGGGCAAAAAAAAGTTGGATATCATCTAACGGTAGCGCTCACCTTTCACAGTTACGTTACGATTCGCATCATCTTTGAAGAAGTACGGTCCAATGATGCCACCAGCCCATAAACCGCACCAAACTGTGACTTTTTCTAGATGCATTGGTAGCTCTTGCAATGCTTCTGGCTGATATTCACTCCAAAATCGACAATTATGCTTATTTACGTACCCATTGGGCCAAAAATGAGCTTCGTCGCTGAACACAATTTTATAAGCGGAGCTAAGAAAAGCACAACCGTTCGCGACGACTGATAAGCTCGATGATTGATTGACCCAAGGCCGAAACGGTTCTCACGCCCGTATTGCAGCCTGGCAAAATTTGGATTAAATGATATGTGTTGCTGTACTAAATCGTAGGTACCAACATCTTTTATTTTATAAACAGATCATATTGTTCAAATACTTCAGTTCATAGCATCCTAACGTATCGCGGTTTTTCCACTAAGGACATTTTCGAATTGAATTTTAGTTTTTCTTGCTGGTAATAAAACATGAGTAATGAGAAATATGAGTAATACTCATAAAGGGTCAATGCTGTTCTAAGGCAGTTGCCTGTACTAAAATCCTTCCTCCCCCGGGGGGGGGGGGGGGTGGGGTGTGTGGGTTTTTTTTTTCTTCCCTTTTTTTTTTTTCCCCCCCCCCCCCCCCCCCCCCTGTAGTATGCGCACTTATCGAATGCACACTGTACTCAGCGTTATGCATTTAAAACATATTGAAACACATTGTAGCACTTTGCTGCAATGTTTACATAAACCAAGTGGAGTAATTTGACCACATACACATTGGACAGCCAAAGCGCCTAGTCAGCATAATTGCTAAGCGTGGTCGCTGTTTCCATGCGCACATAACTCGCTCTCCCTCTCTTAGCGACGTGAGCGCCGCAACATATACATATACAAATATCAATACCGACTGCTCTGCTGCCAGCGTCTCTGACAGCGCAGTTCTTAGCCTTAGGGGTAAACCCACTCTTAAGAATTTGTAATAAACATTATGCATAAGCTTGTGAACAAGAAAAGATCGAGGCACAGAGTGCGCTCGCAACAATAAAGTAAAAACTAAAAACCAATTGAAGACTGTTACTAATTTGGATGTTATGGATAACTGCGGGTCTTACATGGCGACCGTGACGTAGAGCCTGGAGGCTACCCAGAAGGAGTGAAGGAAGAAAAACACGAAAAAAAAACAACCCAGAAGGAAGGAAGGAAGAAAAACACGAAAAAAAAAAACAACCCAGAAGGAAGGAAGAAAGATATGCGGGAAACCAAAAACAAAAATTACAGAGTGAGTAGAATGCTAGGTGTTTTGTTCAAAAATTATTAAGTATGAAACCTCAAAAGAAAAAAGGAGGTCTTCGTTGCAAAATTTTCAAAAAAATTGCCGAGATAAAAAAGGCATTGAACAGTGAAAATCCCCCAAAATGGGAGGATGCCTGTGAACTCCACGAGGAGTTATCATTTTTAAAGCAACAAATACAAAATAAAACAAAACAAACTCCTACATTCGAAAACTCCCAAATTAAATCCATATCAAAAGCATATCCTAAAACAAAACCACCCACAGAGAAGCTGATCCCCAAACTACAAAAGCAGTGCCCAGGAGACTGTAGAGGCCCACTCTACACACCAGCATGTCAGGATACATGCCACAAAACCAATAAACCTGTGCAGCCAGCACCGGTCCCGTCTGGCGCGTCAAGCCAGACCAGAAGGAAGACAACCAGCATGTCAGGATACATGCCACAAAACCAATAAACCTGTGCAGCCAGCACCGGTCCCGTCTGGCGCGTCAAGCCAGACCAGAAGGAAGACAACCCCCCCCCCCCAATGAGATCTGAAGGAAGGATGAGCAGTTTAGATTATTAAAGAAAAAAAAAAACAAAACAAAAGAAAATTTATTTAAAAAAAAAAAAACAAATGAAATTTTAAAAAAATTGTACGAAACATTGTAATTTTGAGCTGTCGACTTAAACGGCCCAAAAAGATTCTATTAGGTAGGGAAAACTGTGACCCACCCCTTAATATCCCCACCATTCTCACCGTCGTAAGACGTATTAGGGACACATTAAAAAAAAAAAAAAAAACATACAAATTTCTATTCTTCGTAAAAAAAAAAAATTTTTTCCAAATAAATATAATTTTTGACAAAAATTAAGATTTTCAGTTATAAACATTAAATAAAAAAAAAAAAGGAAAGGAAAACAAAAAGCAATCGCAGGCAAGACATACAAATTTTCAAACTGTAAAGTTTAATGAATAGTAACCGTATAAGCAAAGATTTAGATTTCTCAATTAATGAGCCAGAATCCAAAATTTTTAATATATTTTCCATAAAGAATAAAACACCCAATATGGGGTTAATTGATTCAAAAACAGTGGATTCCACTGCAAATGTAATAAACAAAGTAGAATCGAACACAATTGACATGACTTTAACAAACATACTTTTGATAATAATCGTTGTTATAATGTGTGCCTATATTCTTTTTAAAGCATATAAGATGCACAATAAATGTATATCCAAAAGAGCCATAAGCCATGCTAATGACTTAGATAAGTCCTAAAAAAAAAAAATTTTTTCGCTCAAACGACGATTATTACCAAGGGTATACAAAACAAAATTTTCTAAAGAAAATAACAAAATTCAAAAACATAATTACCAAATGAGACATGAACAATATAAAATGAGAAATGAGCTTAATTAAATATGGAATGGGAGCATTTGAAAACCCAAATCCACAAAATAAAAAATACCTTTGACAAGTCTTACAAATGTTTAAGCCAAAATAGAGCTATACAGAAAGACACAATAAATAAACATGCTCAAATACTTGTCGAATCCTTCAATGAGACAAGAATATTAGTTCATAAAAACAAAGATAATATAAACCAGGCGAACTGGTCTAAAATATCAAAGTTATTACTTAGATTACGATCGAATTTAATAACAATCAGGGATAAGTATAATTTAAATATTTCAGCCCCGACTATCTTAAACACACCTTTGACCATAGAACATAGGGAAGAATTAGAAGTAACAGATCAGGAAAACGTCTTAACAGAAGACGACGAATCAGATAATGAAGATAACGAAAACATAGATATAAAAGAAAAAGATCTACACGATCTAACAATTCCTGCAGTAATATTATTACCTGAAATAGCAGAAGAAATAACAGAAGAAATTGATACAGAATCTGACTCAAATTCAAACGAGGAAGAGACAAAATATATCAATATGGCAGAAGCAGTATCTGCCCAGAGGGCATACATCAGGGAAATTGCCCAAACAATACCTGATTTTGACGGAAAGAAAATTCATCTTGAGAAATTCTTAACTGCTCTAAGGATAGTAAACCTGACTAAGGAAAATAATGAGGCACTTGCAATTGAAATGATTAAATCTAAAATAACTGGCACAACCCTTAACAAGATCAGAAATGAGACTACAATAGAAGGGATAATAACAAAACTACAGACCGTAGTAGTCGGTGAAACACCCGCTAACATAAAAGCAAAAATGGCTACACTTACCCAAAAAGGTAAAACAGCCACCCAGTTTACAAATGAGGTTGAAAATTTGCGACAACTTCTTGAATCAGCATACATGGACCAAGGCATACCCGCTGAAAATGCAGACACTCTCAGCACAAGCGAGGCCATTGACACAATGATTAAGAAAACCGATCATGAAAGTGTCAAAACGATTTTAGAATCTGGTTTCTGTACAACAATGGATGCAGCCGTCAGCGCCTACATCCGTACCAGTACCAGAGTTACCGGTAGTGTGAATACAGTAATGTATTCCCAAAGAGGTAACAGCTACCGTGGTAATAACTACCGTGGTAATAACTATAGAGGAAACAACTATAGAGGAAATTATCGTGGTAGAGGCAATGGCAGCTACCAAAACAGAAATAACTACAATAACAACGGTAACAACAATTACCGTGGAGGCCGAGGCAATGCCAATGGAAATAATAATAATTCCAATAGAGGCCAAAATAATAATAACCGAAGCAATGTTAGAGTAGCCCAGAATAACTCGGGAAACTCCCAACAGCCTTTAGATGGACAACAGTAAAAAACCATAAGGTTCACACCATCAATCTTAGCCAGAACATATTCGTAAATTTTACTAATGTAGAAACAAATAAAAAACTTGTCTTTTTAATAGACACAGGTGCAGACATTTCTCTTTTAAAAGAAAATTCTGATATCTTTCATGATATTCAGGAAAACAATAAAATTAGTATTCAAGGCATAGGCCAAGAACTAATTCAATCCAAAGGATTAACTCCACTCGAGATACAGACAGACAAATACATAATTCCACACGATTTTCATATAGTAGACTTACATTTTCCAATACCATGTGATGGAATAATAGGCATCGATTTCATAAAGAAATTCAATTGTCAATTAGACTTCAAGCCAACAGAAGACTGGCTTATAATGAGACCAAATAACTTAAAATTCTCAATTTATGTTCCAATAACATACAGTTCTGGTAACAACTCAATAATTCTACCAGCAAGATCTCAAGTAGTCCGAAAAATACATATATCCTCAAATGAAGATAGCGTATTAATTCCCAACCAAGAAATTCAAACTGGCATTTATGTTGCAAATACCATTGCTACAACCAAAAATGCATTTGTCCGATTACTAAATACAACCAGTACAGATCAAATAGTGAATATAAAAAATTTGCAATATGAATCACTTTCGAACTACGATATAGTTCAAACTAATTCCGATGAAAGAACAAAAACTGTCATATCTCAATTAACAAAAAACTTTCCACCACAATTCAAGTCACAACTAACAGATTTATGCACTGAATATAGTGATGTATTCGGACTTGAAACCGAATCAATAACAACAAACAATTTCTACAAACAAAAACTAAGATTGAATGATGATGAACCAGTATACATAAAAAATTACAGAAATCCTCATAGTCAGATAGACGAAATACAAGAACAGGTACAAAAATTAATCGACAATAAAATAGTCGAACCGTCTGTGTCACCGTATAACAGCCCACTTTTGTTAGTTCCGAAAAAATCTCTTCCCGGTTCTGAAAAGAAAAAATGGCGATTAGTAATTGACTATCGTCAGATTAATAAAAAACTGTTGTCTGATAAATTTCCATTACCTAGAATTGATGATATTTTAGATCAACTAGGAAGAGCGAAATATTTTTCATGCCTAGACTTAATGTCTGGTTTTCATCAAATTGAACTTGAAAAAAGTTCAAGAGATATAACGTCTTTTTCAACAAACAATGGTTCATATCGCTTCACGCGTCTACCATTTGGTCTAAAAATAGCACCAAATTCATTCCAGAGAATGATGACTATTGCATTCTCCGGACTAGAACCATCTCAAGCTTTTCTTTATATGGATGATTTAATAGTCATTGGTTGTTCTGAAAAACATATGCTTAAAAACTTAACCGATGTTTTTGAGAAATGTAGAGAATACAACCTAAAGTTACATCCTGAAAAATGTTCATTTTTCATGCATGAAGTCACATTTTTGGGACACAAGTGCACAGATAAAGGAATCTTGCCAGATGACAAAAAATACGACGTCATCAAAAATTACCCAGTCCCACATGATGCGGACAGCGCTAGACGATTCGTTGCATTTTGCAATTACTATAGACGTTTTATCCAAAACTTTGCCGAATATTCTCGCCACATAACAAGATTATGTAAAAAAGATGTTAAATTCGAATGGACAGCTGATTGCCAGCATGCCTTTGAACATCTCAAATCGGCACTAATAAATCCAAACTTATTACAATACCCAGATTTCACCAAAGAGTTTTGCATAATAACAGATGCAAGTAAACAAGCTTGTGGAGCAGTTTTAACTCAAAACAAAAATGGACTCCAACTCCCAGTTGCGTATGCATCAAGATCGTTTACTAAGGGTGAAAGTAATAAAAGCACAACAGAACAAGAATTGGCAGCAATTCATTGGGCAATAACTCATTTTAGACCATACATTTATGGCAGACACTTCAGGATCAAAACAGATCACAGACCACTCACATACTTGTTCTCAATGATAAATCCAAGCTCTAAGCTCACACGAATGCGGCTTGAATTAGAGGAATATAATTTTACAGTTGAATATCTAAAGGGAAAAGACAATTTTGTAGCTGATGCGTTATCAAGAATAACCATCACAGAGCTACAAGCAATCAACAGAAATTTAATGAAAGTCACTACAAGATACCAAAGTAGACAAAAATCCTGCGCAGGAGAAAAAGAAATAGAATTGCCTAGGCAATCTATAGAAAAAGCTTCAAAGCCCAACGTATATGAAGTCATCAACAATGACGAAGTACGAAAAGTAGTGACCTTGCATGTAAAAAATATGTTATGTTTTTTCAAACATGGAAAAAAAATTAATGCAAGATATGATGTTAGCGATCTATATACTAATGGAATTCTAGACTTAGGTCAGTTTTTCCAAAGGCTTGAAATGCAGGCCGGTATACATAAGATCAGCCAACTCAAAGTGGCACCGTGGGAAAATATCTTTGAACAAGTTTCAATTGATAATTTTAAACAAATGGGCAATAAAACACTAAAATCATTGAGAGTAGCGCTACTCAACCCGGTGACCCTAATAGAAAATGAAAAAGAAAAAGAAGCTATATTGTCTACATTACATGATGATCCAATACAAGGAGGTCACACTGGCATTGCAAAAACCTTGGCCAAGGTCAAAAGACATTATTTTTGGAAAGGCATGACTCGAGATATTACTGAGTACATACGGAAATGTCAAAAATGTCAAAAATCAAAAGTGACAACAAATATAAAAACTCCTTTAACAATTACTGAAACACCAGTAAATATTTTCGACAGGGTTATAGTAGACACTATTGGTCCGCTACCCAAGTCAGATAATGGAAACGAATACGCAGTCACCTTAATATGTGACTTGACTAAATATTTAGTTGCGATTCCAATTCCAAATAAAAATGCAAGTACTGTTGCTAAGGCAATATTTGAATCATTTATTCTGAAGTACGGTCCGATGAAGACGTTCATTACGGACATGGGAACAGAATATAAAAATTCAATAATTAATGATTTGTGCAAATACCTAAAAATAAACAATATAACATCAACTGCACACCACCATCAGACAGTTGGAACAGTCGAAAGAAGCCACCGAACTTTTAACGAATACATACGTTCATATATATCGGTTGATAAAACTGATTGGGACGTATGGCTTCAATATTTCGTATACTGTTTCAATACGACTCCGTCTATGACACATAAGTATTGTCCATACGAACTCGTCTTTGGTAAAACAAGTAACTTGCCAAAACATTTTAATAGCATAAACAATATAGAACCTATATATAATATAGATGATTATGCTAAGGAAAGCAAATACAGATTAGAATTAGCATATAAAAGAGCTAGAATAATGTTAGAAGAACATAAGCGAAAAAATAAAGAAATCTACGATAAATTAGTAAGGAACGTAGATATATCAGTAGGAGATAAAGTTTTGCTAAAAAACGAAACAGGTCATAAGTTAGATCCTACGTATCTAGGACCCTTTACAGTAGAAAAAGTAGAAGATAATGATAATATTTTAATTAGAGATAGCAAACAGAAAAAACAGAAAGTACATAAGGACAGGTTAAAAATGTTTAATAACTGAAAATCTGAAATATATAAAAAGTGGTCTGATCAGCCAACAAATGTAATGATATGAAACAATAAAAAAAAAAAAACGAAGAACAGAATTTAAAAAAAAAAAAAAGAACAAAAAAAAAAATAATACATATAATAATTACACAAAAATTTTATTCCAACAATTTTATATACTACATACACAAAAAAAAATATACACTATATTTTATAAACACTATATAAGAATTAAATACTGAATACTAAAATAACTTCATAGAATTACGTTATTTTTCAAAAGGAGGGAGATGTAGTATGCGCACTTATCGAATGCACACTGTACTCAGTGTTATGCATTAAAAACATATTGAAACACATTGTAGCACTTTGCTGCAATGTTTACATAAACCAAGTGGAGTAATTTGACCACATACACATTGGACAGCCAAAGCGCCTAGTCAGCATAATTGCTAAGCGTGGTCGCTGTTTCCATGCGCACATAACTCGCTCTCCCTCTCTTAGCGACGTGAGCGCCGCAACATATACATATACAAATATCAATACCGACTGCTCTGCTGCCAGCGTCTCTGACAGCGCAGTTCTTAGCCTTAGGGGTAAACCCACTCTTAAGAATTTGTAATAAACATTATGCATAAGCTTGTGAACAAGAAAAGATCGAGGCACAGAGTGCGCTCGCAACAATAAAGTAAAAACTAAAAACCAATTGAAGACTGTTACTAATTTGGATGTTATGGATAACTGCGGGTCTTACAATATCTCCCACAGTATTATAGAAAGATTGTTCGAACCTTCACGAATTATTTTTTTTTTTGTTTTTTTTTTTTACCCGGTTAAAGTTTTTTTTTTTTGGGGATTAGGTTTTTTGAAAAAAAAAAAAAAAAAAAAATTATTGGGCACCACCGTTCGCGGCGGTCTTGGCCGCCTCATACAGAGAGAGTGTTTTTTTTTGTTGGTTTTGCCATCCTTTTTTTTTTTTTTTTTTTTTTTTTTTTTTTTTTTATTTTTTTTTTTTTTTTTTTTTTTTTTTTTTTTTTTTTTTTTTTTTTTTTTTTTTTTTTTTTTTTTTTTTTTTTTTTTTTTTTTTTTTTTTTTTGTATCTCAATAAATTTAAAATCTTAGAAATTGTTACCGAGTGGTTTTCCATACAATCAAGTTTCTAAGTTTGAGCTCTATGGGCCTTGTCCATTGGAGGCGGGAATGTAGTATAACATTCGCAGTGAACCCTTTTATCTTTGGTTAATTTTAGTTTTCATCTATTTTCGACCTGTAACAGAAGTTTTATCTGTGTGTTGCTATTAAGTGCCATTGCATTGCCATTAAACACGAACTTTGATGCCTCTTGTTTCAAAATTTATTGATCCCGTACATATCCCTTTCAGTGCCTACCCACACATTTATGCGGGTAAATTTTGCATCAAAATTTTTCGAAAAATTCGTGTTCCTGCTGTATTTTAGCCCGCACGTTTGTGTGGGTAATTTTTCTGGGTTTGAATGAGTTTTTTCTCGGAAAATTAGTTAAATCCTGAAATAATATATCAAATGTGACTTAAATATAAAACTTGAGCAAAATTAATCAATGTTAAGTGCTGGTACTGAAAGGGATAGGTCTTTTTGAGTGTCGCCCTGTGTAACAAAAGGAGTACAAAAGGAGTTCAAGCTTGTTCACAAATTTATGATGAAAAGCTTCGTTGAGATCCAATTTTACGGTCACATTTAGTGGGACATTAAAATTCGTTGCTATCTTTCCCTGATGTTGTGCCAATATGCACTGATGATAATTTTAATGTCACACTAAATGTGACCGTCTGCAGGTAAAGGGCTGCAGAATAACGTCGGGGGATTTGTAGGGAAAATTTTTAAAATTAATTTGCAGGAAAACTGTGGGGAGAAAATGTCTGATAAAATTAGAGAAAATAGCTTGAATTTTTCTCTATCCGGGGACATGTCGTGCATATTGGCACAACATCAGGGAAAGATAGCAACGAATTTTAATGTCACACTAAATGTGACCGTCTGCAGGTAAAGGGCTGCAGAATAACGTCGGGGGATTTGTAGGGAAAATTTTTAAAATTAATTTGCAGGAAAACTGTGGGGAGAAAATGTCTGATAAAATTAGAGAAAATAGCTTGAATTTTTCTCTATCAGGGGACATATCGTGCATATTGGCACAACATCAGGGAAAGATAGCAACGAATTTTGTTGGCCTGGTCACAGTCAACTCAGTTAACATGGGTGGCCTTATCACCCGGTCAAGGCTTGTTTACTCATAAGAAATTTTCTAAAAAACTGTGGGGAGGATTTTTGTAATTTCTTTTTTCAAATACTCTTAAATATATCAGCTTTCTGCTGGTATACCGTGCATTGCGGCACAACATCAAATTAGATATTTTTTTTCAATATTTTTATTGCGGCACAACATCTGGAAAAAGAGATATTCGTCCAAATGTCGGGTAACAAATTTTTGACTTGATATTTGAAGTACCTGCAATAATGAAATCCACCCAAACCTTATTTAATACGATAGTTTATTCTATTCTTAACATTTATTTATTTATTTTGTCTCAAAAAGTTTAAAAGTTAAATTTAAAAATAAAAAAATCATTTTTGTTCCACATTCCACCGTTCCAATTCGACGCTAAAAAGTCGACGCTATTTTGACGCAGCTCCCTAGTGGCTACCCTGCAGAGAAAGTGTCCAGCTTACTACCAGAAGTATACCAGTCTCTAAAAACACGCAACTGATTGCACTTCGTATCCAAATCAATGTATTGAAGACGTCCATTTTACACAGGCATGTCATAGGAAAAGGTCAAATGTCCCCGCAGCATCCATTTCCAACCAGTTAAATTCCAATTGTCCCTATCTGCAGCCATTTCCTAAAAGTTTTATACCAGTTGGCATCGGCGGCGACCAATTGTCCCGTGCCGCTGCCATTTACAGCCAGATAAATACCAGTTGGCTATTGTGTAGCTTTAGCACTGTTTGTTTATGTCGAGATTAAATGTAGTTTAATATTAGCCCACCCAAAATTCATCCAATTCTGGCTTTAAAATAGCCCACCCAATAGTAGTTGGTTTTAAACCGATATGATACCATTTTATCATTACCATTTTAAAAGGCCAACTTAAAACTATTTTATTATTTTTATTTATAATTTTTCGACGACATTTTCTTCTGGAGTGTGTGCTGCATCAGCGATAGTCGCCTTCTTGATGACTGACTTCTCTCTAAAGTGTTTCTTTTTGCATAGCTGGAGTGCATGACGCAACTCCTGCTCCGGCACCATATTCTTGCTACTGGGCAGGTCATAATTGGATCTGAAATAATGAAAGGTAACATCGATAAAGAAATCATTTTGGTGATATAAATTTATGTGATTTATTACCCAGTAGAACGCCATATAACTTCGTAAAGCTCTTCAACTTTTTTTTCCATGCGTTCCATCGCAGTTGTAGTCTAAAATAATATTATGCTCCATGACATTAACAATATTTTTGGCAATGCTGTTACGCAGAAGTATGCTAATATTTGAAACCTAAAAAATTTGCATATTATATATTTTATTACAAGAATAGTTTATTATTCTTAATATTTGACCAAAAATATACTTACATAATAGCTGCGATTATCATCGCAAATGAGAGCTTCAATATTTTGAAGCATCTCATCAGATTCAATTGGGAAGCACGAAGCTAATGCACTTACAGTAGCCTCCTGGCGAACTACTTTAGTAGTGACCACTTTAGGGGGTAGTACAAGTTGCGCGCGCTGTTTTTAGATGCTTGTTTTTAAAATTTACAGAAACAAAACGAAAAGATATTTTTCAAATCTGTTTGTTTTATTTGAAAGTTAATGAATGAATAAAAAATACAAAATCATTTGTTTTAAAATTGTGACGTCGGCTGAAAAGTTTTTGGTTTGCGAAAAGTGGTATGAAAAAAAGTGCGCCCATGGCGGCCGTGATTCGGGGTCACTCCGTTATCTGAATTCAAAAAAGAAAAAAATTCTGGTTTAGTATCGATGTAATACTGGCCTGAACCTCAGACTTGGAAAAAATTTAATTTTTGACAAAATGGTGGTACTTTGAATATGAAAAAAATTTTTGGTATTTTTTTTTTGTAGTATAGTGTACAAAAAAAATACTTAAAATTGTTGTATCTAAAAGTTGGAGGTTCATGCCAAAATGAAGACAATTCTGCGTAGCTTGACACCTCGTTGAACAATATCGGTTCAGTAGTTTTGGCTGAATCGCGGCCGCCATTTTGAAAAACGTGGTTTCGAGAAAAGCGCGCTTAAAAATTGCAGTTGCTAAGACATTTGGGTCACCTTGAGTCACTAAAAGGGCTATATATCTGAAACTAATTCGAGTTTTCGAAAAACCTTTTTGGGAAAATATTTTTGAATATCTAAGCAATGAAAAAAACCCAAAAAAAGTCGATTTTTTTCCGGCCCAACTTGTATTTACTACCCCCTTAAGCCCTGCAATTACACCCATGACTGCTTCATTATATTGAAACAGTTTTTCTAAAAAAAAAATTATAACGAAACTAAAATTTTTCCAGTTTATATAAAGTAAAGTAGTGACTTTCACCACTTTTGAGCGCTAAACACGAATCTTAATGAAAATGATCCAACGAGTTGAAGGTTGTAAGTAGCAATATTTGCCTTTTCAGAGTCTTTTTGCAAAATTTCCATGATATCATCATATTGTACTATTCCTTTGCTTTAATAAAAATGTTTTCAAATAATTTTTTTAATATTTTCCAACAATTTTAATACATGTGCTCCATTACATCTATTGCAATTGTTCGCATTAATATGAAGGCTGCAAGCCGGTTTTGAACCGATCCGGTTGGAGCCCAAAATTTCGAGTATTGTTTTACTATAACCCGAACCCTAAACTGAACCTCTTTAGAAATAATAGCTAAACCTGAACCTGTTTCGAACTTAATCTTTTGGTTCGGCTCAACAAATATAATGAACACTGAAAATACTTACCTTTTGCCCAGCGACTTCTCTGTTTTTTGGTATGTGTTTGGTGACTGGGTAAAAATATATTTATTTTAAT
The DNA here is from genome assembly GCA_018904265.1 of Lordiphosa collinella. Lineage (NCBI taxonomy): Eukaryota > Metazoa > Arthropoda > Insecta > Diptera > Drosophilidae > Lordiphosa > Lordiphosa collinella. Next base: position 43,298 of record JAEIFV010000865.1, read on the forward strand.
CAAAGCTGTAAATATTGCGCATAAAAAATTTACCTTGAAGGTCATCCAAATTTTTCCCAATCTCTGGCACATTTTGCATTGGTTTTCCTTTTCCTGTTCTAAGAGGTATAGGTAGTAAAATACGTTAATACCAATTTCTTTTAGTTTATTTTTTTTACATATTTACCATTCATGTTGCTATAATCCGTATTCACGGATATTGCAGTTTGGAGCTTCGTTATATCCATTGCTTTTCTTAATTTTTGGATCTATAATTTATATTGTTTTTTTTTATTATTTTTATCAATTTTAGAATATTTATTTTGTATTAATTATGTAATTTAATGCAAAATTAAAAGAAATAATGCAAAATGGGAATTAAACTTTACATCTTTAACTGGATACTTTTCCACCGTTTCTTCAGCAAGAATATCAACAAAACATATCCCCAAACCAATAGAGTCTGCAGGCTCGCTGTAAAAGCTTTGAAGATTTTTTAATTTTTGCCCGAAAACAAATTCCATACCATCTTCCTCAAAAAACAAACAAATTTTAAGCGGAATAAAGGGCTTAAAGCAACAGAAATTATCCTTATCATTTGCCGTAAAAATACAATTGTTAGAAGAAAAAAATCACATCCCTCTTCCTTTAATTTTTTTTATTCTGCTTGTATTACTTTTAACTAGAAAGTCGGAGTACTGAACTCTTTTCGAAATTTGATGCAGTATGTTGGGAGGCTTTCTGACATATTCTTTTAAAATTTGCAAATAGTTTTCAAAATCGAAAGCTGATGTACCAGACATAATAGCCAATTCTCTCACTATCTGTCAAATGCTGGAGATTGTGAACATTATATGTCACACTATTGCTACCGAATATAACTGGAAAATTTGTATTATTTCCTTTGCAGTACCTATAGTGGTGTTAAGGTAAGTTTTTGGGTATTGCAGGAGTCTACATGCACAATGCAAAAGAAGAAAAACGTAGTAGACTTTATCCGACACTTCATTTTTCAAAACAAATATTTCTGTATTATTAAGCAGTCGCAGTATAAGCTTTTTTGTAACGCCCAAGTCAATTAAGTGCATGGAATCAATACACTGAACCAAAAAATTTATCCATTCGGGATCCACTCTATCCAAAACGCGATATAAATGGGTTGTTCTCGAAATGGCGTAAACTGAACCCTTCCAGGTTTAAAACTTTGATCCCGGTTTTTGCCTTGCCGGACTTAAACTGATCCTCTTTTCGAACTCAATTTTGTTCCATTCGGTATAGCATTCTAGAACGGCCGAGGTTGATTTTGATCCCGTTTTTAGCCTGGTCGAGCTTAAACTGAATCTGCTTTTCAAACTCAATTTTGTTCCATCCGAGATAGCTTTCAAGAACGGCCGAGATTGATTTTGATCCCGTTTTTAGCCTGGCTGAGCAGGAACTGCTCCTTTTTTTTGAACTCGATTTGGATCCAATTGTGCCCGACTCCTTAAATAAATTCACTCTGAGTCATAAACATACGTATGTTTATATAAAATATATATATTTTTTATTCAAAGAATTTGAGTTTTTTTTAAATTTATATATTTATATACATTTTTCAGGACTTATTCATATTTGTGCTTATTTGTAACATTTTAAACATTTTTCAGGACTTATTCATATTTGTTCTTATTTCTAACATAAGTTTTTCCGTTATTTAGAGGATATAAATGGAGAACACAGCTAGTAAATTCATCTATTTCTTTTAGAAACAATTTTTCAATCAAATTTCCAACTTCATATGATCGAAAAGGATCATCGAATTCTTTTATGCAAGTTTCCTTACAAGCAATATAGATATCGTTTTTTCGCATTTAATGAAATAAAATTTTTTTGAAAAGTTCGAAGTCAGGCGATTCTATTGCCAAAAAAATAATCCGATTTATAAAGGGTGCCTTTGTAATAAAAATTCTTTCGATATCTGGCATTTTTCCAAATTTATTTCAACTTTGTTACAGAAACTCTCCTTGCTTAAGTTTTTTCAGACCAAGAATGATTCTCAAAAGATGGTGCTTCAGCAAAAACTTGGAAAACTTAAATCCACTTTTTAAACCCTTGCAGAGGGTATTATAAAATTGTCCGGATGTTTGTAACGATAAAAGGAAGCATCTCCGACCTCATAAAGTATATATATTCTTGATCAGCATGACGAGCTGAGTTGATTTAGCCGTGTCCGTCTGTCCGTCCGTCTGTCTTTCTGTCCGTCTGTTTCTATGCTATTTCCTCCGTCAGTTTGAAAGCTATCCTCACCAAACATTGCACGAAGTCTTTTCTTGCAAATACTCTGCACATTTGTCGGAACCGGCCAGGTCGGATGACTATAGCATATAGCTGTCATGTTTTCAATGGAAACGTCCCTTACGTTGGGATATATTAAATACTTTTACACAATTTCACAAAGTTTTGTCAAAATCGGATGACTATAGCATATAGCCGCAGTATGAATGATCGGTCGAAAAGGAAGTTCAAGTGAGAAAAACTTTTTTGTTTTAACTGGGATCGCCTCCAAATTAATTAACAGTTATGTTTTTCCATGATTGCACTAAGTTTAGTTGAAATCGGACATCTATGTAGTATAGCTCCCATAGAAAAGTAAGATCCGCAAAGTAATCTTATTTAGAAAAACAAACTGCAAGGGTATACAAAACTTCGGCCGAGCCGAAGTTAAAGTTCCCCTATTTTTTCTTGATGTAATACTATTAAAATACACTTTAGCATCTTTATGCTAAACAAATGTATTTTAATGGTCCGCATTTTTTATTTCTGTGGCATAATGTGTAAGGAAATGTGCTTTGGTTTTAAGGGACCAAATAGTCTTATATAAAGAGTATGATGCTTACTAACCAAGGAATTTAAGCTTTCTAGATAACAAAACTTATAATATCTAACCATTTTAGAATTAATTGCCAGTTTAAATTTTCCCGCGGTATTAAGTCGCCAATTATAAGAGGCAAAAAAAAAAAACGAAACATGCCGACTCACTCGCGGTCATTTTTAAGTTGCATGATTTCAGAAGATTTATCTCTAAAGGAATAGAGGCGTTTCCTATTTCTGCTTCCTTGCTAAACACCCTTTTTCCGGAGTAGTACTCATTTTCGGTGAGCCAGTTATCCACCTTTGACTCAACAGAAATTGTGTCATCTTCAATGCCAAGCTGCAATTAGAAAAATTAAATAAATTTGAATATTAATTAACTTGTAGTTTTTACAGGCTCGAGGTCTTGCTATGTTATTGACATAGCTTTAAACAGAGGCACACAACACAACAAAGGAACAATGGAATTCCCAAACGGTTTTGCCGTCGCAGGCATGGAGAGACTGCTGATTGGACAGACATTTCAGGCTCAAGATCGCTGATGAGTGAGGTTGGTCCCTCATGAAACGTCGTCCGATCAACCTGAAGCCTCCTTTGTTGTGTTGTGTGCCTCTGTTTAAAGCTATGTCAATAACATAGCAAGACTTCGAGCTTGTAAAAACTACAAGTTAAAGAGTATAAAGGTCGTTTAAACAGTCATAAAATTTGAATATTAATAATAAACGATTTGAAAATGGCTATATATTTTACATCTGGCAGATATACAAATTTACTTACCTCAGTCCGTTTCCAAATAAAAAGCTTTTCGCGAAAGTCCATCCGAGGACCTAAAGCACGGAATCGCTTCCTTCACGTCCTCACCGGTTATAAGCTTCAAGTGATCAAACTTGACACCAGCCTCTGTAAATATAAAGGGGAAAATTGAACACAAACGTAGAGAATCACAAACGCGCCTCAACAAATTAAACCAACATTTGCATGTACATACATACATTGCGCGTCATCAGGTTACACGGGCACGTAAATTGCGAACAAAAACAAAAAAAAACCGCAAAATGTTCTTGCTTTGAACCAGAGTTCGGAATTGCTCGCTCCCGCGGGCCGCGGGCAGCTCAAAAGGGCAGCCACTGGCTCGCAGCCCGCCGACTGTTTCACGTGGCTCAGGGCTACGAGCCAGAGCGCGTGGGCAGCGGGCCAGCAGCAGCCCGCAGCCCAAAAACAAATGTCAGTGGCGCGAGCTGCCCTCAAAAAAATGCCTGCGCTCAGGACAAAGAACTAAAGCCCGCGAGCACGGGCATTTGTGTGCCCGTTCTCCCCGAGCAGTAGATCGTTGATCTGAGCGCGCGAGTTACAAGTCGGAGCGTTGGACTTGGTAACAATCGTGGATCCTCCAGTGGATTTAATGGGGTTTGGTGACATGGTGGTTTGGTTGGGTGATGGTTGGGGTCGAGTTCACTTTGAAGAATTTACTATATGTAGCTCGGGGTGGTCATCTCTCGTCCTTCCTTGATCCTATCTCCTTGGTGGTGTTAGCGATGGTTTGAAATAACTTTGGTTGAAATGAAATGAACACGTCTTGTTTTTTTGGATATTCGTACAAGTCTGATTTATTCTAAAACATCAAATGCTCGAAGAGCCCTTAAGTATATAAGCTGCACACAGGCAGCGAAAATGTATATAATCCGCACTGGCAGTCAAAATGTATATATGTGTAATAAATGCTTATTGTTATATTTCCTTTGGTTTAAATAAAATGCTTAGTGTTATATTTCCTTTGGTTTTACATTGTTGTTTTGGTCTTTCAAGTTGTTGTCGGTCACACATGTCTGTGCCTAAAATGCTGACCTAGCATATTCTTGGTTATTGGCCTGCTAAGGGCCGGATGCCTGTGCATGTCGTCAACCCGATCGTTTGCAATCGGTCAGGGGCGGACTCAAGGGGATTGTACAGGGGCGGATTCAAGGTGATCTAATATATGGATGGACTCTAGGCGGTTTTGGGGGCGAGACGGTGAAGGTGGTAACTCCTCCCCCCTTGAAATGAAGCGACGGCCATAGGGATGGAATCGCTGCCGGAGCGAGTGTAGGGATTATTGTTTCAGGTCTGAAGATGAAGGGCCTCTTCTTAACCTGTACGACTATGATGCCAATTATTATTACTATAATTACTAGTGTGATATATATTGCCATATTGTGTCTGGCGGTAAGAACCTTAAACTGCATTAGTTCCTTTTGGCCCGAAATATTTGCTAATTGTAATTTGTGAAAGTTTGGTTCTTCGATAGTGTTATTGATTTGTATATATATAATTTCTTTTAAGATTGGTTCAAGACGATCGGACATTGCAAAACTATAAGTTGAGAAGGTCATATTTTTAATATGTATTGAGTATTGATATTCTATAAGTGCTTATCCTTGGATTATTGGTTGTTTACCACAATCCGAATTTATTTTTAGTTCCTTTACGTTAAATAAAAATATTTTACCATCTTCCGGCTCAAAGATTTCCTCCTCCCCCTCTACTTGCTTAGCATCACAGACTGACATGTTCTCTTCTAAAAGAGACCTAATACATCTGTCATTTCCAATTTTTGGTTTCGGACAAAAGAAAACCTCACCTATGTTTGGACATTTGTGCTCATATTCGTATATAACATTTCTTACATAACTTATATATTTAGGTACTACTAGGATTTTTGTTTTGTTAATAGGGAGTGGTATGATTCTTGCATACTTGAATACCTCATTTTTGACAATAGGGATTTTAATTTTAAAGATTATTTCTGATTCATTATATGCTACATCCATCTTCAATAAATCGTAAATGTTTTCTTTAGTGCTTAACCTGATATTTTGTTTCTCAAAAATTACCTCAAGTTTTTCAACTTCCTCCTTTCCTAATATAAATCTGGGCACTATCCCTAGTTTCGAAAGTAGAATGCTTTCCGCTATTCCATTAAGGTGGTTATATACTACGTCTATATTATAACTCATTCTTATTACCCTCTGTATTATTTGAATTTCCAGGTCTTCTTCTCTTACTTCATTCCAAATTTTAATTTGTGATCTATCCAAAAATTCGTTAATTTCTATTTGTTCGTTTAATCCTTCCGTTATCGTATCCTCCTGATGTTTAATATTAGTTATTCTATTGTCTATGTCTTTTTGATCATTTGCGTCCATGTTCCCCGTCACAACTTTTATTTCGGAGCCTAGTCCGTTCAGTATTCCTCTTTTACTCCTTTTTAATGGCAAAATCATCTGTAACCTATTCCTTAATTGATCGATCTTAGTGTCTAGTACCTCCACCATATCCTTAGTACCTTTCCCTATGTCGTTTCTTAGTAATTTAATAGAGCTTGCAAACTGTTCCACACATCTCTCGTATTCCGTCACATCGATTACGTGTCTTAATTCATTGTATGCCATGATAGTATTGGAATCTCTCAGATTGATTTTTGCAATGGGGTTTTGGTCGTTGATTTCCTTTAGGGTAATCCATTGCGACTCCACCAATAGTATGCTTGTGTTCCGAAAATCTAGGTGTCAACTTATTTCTCCTGTTCTCCTTCCTGGAAATTGTATCTTCTTGCATTAATACCTTAGGTTCCTGTCTATCCTGGTTCCTTTTTTGTGTTTGTGCTTTTGCTATGATCTTTAGTTTTTTACTCACTTCCGCGTATAATTTCTCCTGAAATTCCCTTAATTTTTTACAGGTAATCGTATTCGTCAGTGAATTGGTAAGTTCTTTCAAAATAATGTGTGCGACCGGTAAATAACTCGTACGGTGTATACTTGGTTGCTGAGTGTATTGCGTTGTTATAAGAGATAAATATTTCTGCCAATATTTCGTCGTGCTCGCTTGATAAGGACTTATTCTTCCTGGTTTCATAAACAATTCTATAAATTTCCGTCAGGGTTGAGTGTAATCTTTCTATTGGAGCATTGCTCGAGGATTGCTGAAATGATGTATAGTGAACTTTTATCGAAAATTGTTTGCAAAATTCCTTAAAAATATTTGCTGAAAACTCCACCCCCCGATCGCATACTATTTTCTTTGGTATACCATATGATTGAATGAAAGATTTTAGTGAGTTGAGGACATTCAATGAATTCCTTGCTGGTATTGTATAGTCTACAGCGAACTTAGAGAGTTTATCGATCGCTGTCAAGATGTATTTAGAATATATAAAGTACAGCTCAATGTGTACTATATCAAGTGGTCTCTGGGGTATTTCAGGGTTTTGATAAATAAATTTTTGCGGTTTTCTGTCGTATTTTAACCGATCACATTGACTACAACTTGCTATAGTTCTTCCTACCACGGCCCTCAGTTGCGGGAAGTAATAACGTCTTATTAAATGTTCTGTTGTTTCATCAACTCCTCTATGATTGCTGTTTTCATGATACTGCCTTACCGCTTCTTCTTGTTCCTCTGGTGTCGTTAGTTCTGGTAATTTAAATGTCGCCCGTACTATTTTGTATATTTTACTGTGTGCGAATAATGTAGAATATACTCTTTGAATAAGTCGAAAGATATCGTCGTGGGCGTATACCGCACATAATTTATTAGGTCTCAATATTACTCTTAACCATTTTGATATTATACGTTCATTAAACTCTGTTTCTGTTATCACTCTTCTAATTTTATTTTTAAATGGTGCTTCTGTTTTCTTTGTTGGTTTCTCCCCAACCTCAAAAATCGCTTGCATATTAAACTCGTTTAATGTTTTTTCTATTATATTCTATTATATTTCTATCCCTTCATCCTCGTTTTCTAAGGATGAGTGAATGGTGTCCCCATAATTCCCCACCTGCGAGTCTGTGTCATTTATATTTATGTCGATCCTGATTCTACTGATTGCATCGGCGTTCGTGTTCTGTGTTCCTTTCTTGTATACTATCTCATTTTCAAATTCTTCCAATTGTAGCCTCCACCTTACTAATTATGATGTTGGCTCTTTAATACTCATTAACCATTTTTATTTTATTTTAACAGGTTAAATCTATTATACAATACTAAACTTAATAATAGTTTAACGAGCACAAGCTGCTAGGGCCTTCGACTCGCAAATTTGGGCTACAGTGCCATTATATGTTGATTTTGGCTTCTTTTATGAAATTGTATATTTTCAATATGTTTTGTGCTGAGGAGTTATCTAAACAATCGGAGGGGCGCTGGGGTCCAAAGAGGTGAACCCTAATGCTCTCTAGTTTACGGCAGGAATCCAGAATGTGAGTTGTGGTTAAAATTTCCCCACATAGTGGGCAGAGAGGTCGTGTCGTACCGGTGAGTAGGTGTTGATGTGTACATTGTGTGTGTCCGATGCGCAGGCGGATGAAAATTCCGCACGCCCGTCTCCATAGGTTAGCGGGAAGAACGATTCTTGAGCAGCTTGGGTTTATTGCACTGTATCTGTGCATGAAGAGTCTCCATGCAGCCTGTTTCTTTTCGTTGAGATGTAGCAGGATTCGATTCTTTATATCCTTGGCGTTGATTGGCGTAAAAAGAAAGGATACAGCGGACCTCATATCTGTGGCAGCCTTGTCAGCGGCTTCATTGCCTGGGATCCCTTGGTGGCTGGGGGCCCAGAGAATGGTGATTTTTTTGTGATGAGTTGAAGTGAGATTCCTTATTTTTTGGACGGTGGCATCGCTATGGTCCCGGCTTTGTAATGCTGATATTGTCGAGAGACTATCGGTGCATATTACATACTCTGTCCATCGTTGCTGGCAGCATGTTGGCAGGCTTTTAGTAGAGCAAATGCTTCGGCGGAGAAAATGGAGTTATATTGAGGGAGGGATCCTCCAGCAATAATGACGTTTAGGCTGTCAACAACGGCGAAGGTGGTGTCATCAGCTGTTTTTGAACCGTCTGTGTAGAGCCAAGTTTTGGCTCCAAGCTTGTCTTTTTCGCTTAAAAAACGAGCTAGAAACTCTGAGCTGCATGTGTTTCTTTTGGCTGCGTTATATAAGTTGATGTTGATGTTAGGCTTCTTTCTGGACCAGAACGGAGGCGATTTGATGGGACGATGTGAATTAGGCAGTGGCAAGCCGAGCTGTGTGCTGTAGCTGACGCATCGCCTGAGGGTGGAGAGATACTTGTGTTTTCGTTTTTGCTTAAAGATGGATGAGAAGTCTTTTTTTAACAGGTGGTTGGAGGTAGGGTATAGTTTTGGAATGAGCTGCATGGTTGATTCTTCAATACGATCCGGGATGCTGGGTAGTCCTGATTCTCCCAGAATGCAGGCGACGGGGGAGGTGGGGAATGCGTTAATTGCGCGGCGAACAGCACCATGATATGGAGATTGTATTTTTTTGATGTGAGACCTTGCGCACCATCCGAAGATTGGAAGGCCATAATCGATTTTAGAGAGCATTAGGGCACGGGTTATGTTTATAAGAGTGTTTATGTGTATGCTAGTATATTTAGAAGATAGGAATTTTATAATGTTGAAACGGCTTTCAAGCTGTTTTCTTAGGTTATTGCAATGTTGTTTAAAGAGAAGCTTGGAGTCGAAGGTTATGCCTAGAATTTTTAAATGATCTACATTTTTTATACATTGGTTTTTAATATCTATATCAGAGAAGTTACATCGGTGTTTGCGGCAAATGTGTAGTAATTGACATTTTTCAATAGCGAGAGAGGCACCTGACAAGGCTCCCCAAGATTCTACGTCCTGTAGTATATCGGAAAATTTGTTCTTTACAGTGGTCAAATTTTTTATTTTAGTAAAAATGATAGCGTCATCGGCGTAGATTGATACCTGGATGTCTTTATGTCTTATCAAAATGCTGTTGAGTTCTTCGAAAGCTATTATGAAGAGAACTACGGAGAGTGGGGAGCCTTGTGGAATTCCGTTGAAGAGATTGTGGGTGTTTGAAGTGATGGTGTTGACTCGAACCCTGAAAGTGCGATTGGTCATAAAGGCCTTTATAAGGTTACAAAGCCTAGGACCAACGCCCCAGCGCTCGAGACGACAAAGCACTGCATGTAGCCCCACGCGATCGAAGGCTCTTTCAAAATCCGTCGCCAGAATGGAGACGTGATTTTTTGTCGAAAGAGCATTCGACACGAAGTGTTGAATACGCAACAAAGCGTCCATTGTGCTGTGTTTCTGCTTAAATGCTACCTGGTTATGCGAGATTAAATTATGGCGGGTGATAAACCACATCAGTCTTTGGGCTATCATTTTTTCGATAGTTTTACCTAAGCAGGATAGCAGAGATATCGGACGGAAGCTGTTAACTTCGTGGGGACTTTTGTTTGGTTTTGCTATTAGAATTACTACGGCTGATCTCCATGTGTGTGGGTAGGTACCAAAATCTAGCATGGTATTAAATATCTCTAGAAGTTTCGTTTTTAGAGAGATTGGGATATGCTTAAGCATGGGATATGATATTCTATTCGCGCCTGGACTTTTCCCTTTTGCATTTTCAAGTGCTGCTTCAATTTCTATTAATGTAAAATTGGCTTCTAAGCATCGTGCGGAAGCAGACAAGGCGTTTGGTTGATAGGTTAGTGTCTGATAGAGGTTTTTTTGGTGTAAATATTCGGCAGAGAAATTGCTGTCGGCAGAGTACTTTGACCAGACTTTGCCAAACTCCTCTGCAATGCGGTGGGAACAGGTCACCAGTCCTGAGGCAGTTTTTATGTACTTGAGAGGCGTGGGTGGAACACCCGCTAATCTTTTTATGTCGGTCCAAACTTTCTTTGTTGTAGATAGTGGAGAGATTCGAGAAGTGAAGTTATCCAGACAATTTCGTTTGGCCGAAAGAACTGCTTTTTTGAATATGGCGTTGGCTTTCTTGTACTTGATTAGAGCAGAACTTGTCATAAGGGATCTATATGAGTGGAAAAGGAGCTGTTTTTCATCTCTAAGCTGCTGGAGGGAATGGTTCCACCAGGGGACTTTCGCTTTGTGTCGCACCCGTTTGGTTTGTGGAATACTGGAGTTAGCGGCAGCTCTTATGCATTTTGTTAGTTGAGCTACTTGTTGATTAAGGCATCCAGCAACCCAGTTTTCTCCAATTTTTTCGCATTTGTTTTCGAACAGTTCCCAGTTTGCATGATCAGTCTTATACTTTGGAAGCGGTGGGGAATTATCAGGGCTAAATTGGGTGGAAAGTTGTATGGTTATTGGGTAGTGGTCACTACCATGGGGTCACCCAGAATAGACCAGCTGCACCTATGAGCAATTTGTGGTGATATCATTGAGATATCCACATGGGTAAAGGTATTGTGGGTTGAGAGGTGAGTGGCAGAGCCGTCGTTAAGGATAACTAAGTTTTTCGAAGCTATTGCACGTTCAATGTTTTTACCGCGAGCATTTGTTTTCGGCAAGCCCCAAAGAGAGCTCCACGCATTAAAATCGCCTAATAGTATGAGTGGTTCATTGATTTGGCTCAAAATGCTTGTAATTTCGATGCTAGTAAATCCTTGGCTGGGCGGAATATATGTGTTTATGATGCTAATAACACTATCAAGGTTAAGCTTTAGGAGGGAGCAAAGTATGTTTGAGTTTATAAAGGTGTGAGTGTGAGGAATGTGTCTTTTAATAAGCACACCGATACCTTGCTTGGCCGATGTGTTTTGTGGCAGGTTGTAGAAGTAGCCAGTATATGCCTTGGGGCATGTAAAATTTTTAAAGTTGTGTGACAAGTGTGTTTCTTGCAAACATAGAACATCTGGGGAGTGGTCTTTTATCAAAAGTGTAAGTTCGTTATAGTTATTAAATATACCATTTATGTTCCATTGTAATATTTTAATAGGCATTGTAAGTATTAGGAGAGATGTTTTATGTTTACAATATAAAGATATATCAATGGAGAGAGACCTGACTACGAGTCAAGATCTTCCATTGATGTATCCGAATCTTCGGTTTTATTATCTATTGAGAAATTTGAGTCATTTGAATCGATTGTTTCGTTTAGTGAATTTGTGTTTTGATTTTTTAGTTGTAAGAGTTCTTGTGCCTCTAATCTAAGAGCACGAGATTTTTCGATTGATTTTTTGTAGTTTTCATAAGAGAGTGAGGTTTGTGAAGAGATGTTGGAGGCAGAGGGTACTGCCTGAGGCAATGAAGAGTCTGTAATGACAGGCTCTCGGAGAGGTTCTTGCTTATCGCAATTTGATGTATTTGCATTGTTGGATTTGGTTGCCGTAGAAGGCGGAGTTGGTTGATTAACTGCGACAGCAGCATAGGTGGTTGATGAGTTAACTGTTATGTTTGGTTGTTGTTGTTTTAGAATAATTCGTGCTTCTCGCATACTGCACTTTTTCGTTGTTTTTATTTTCAGAAGTTCTCTCTGTTGTTGGTATTTTGGGCACGACGAAGAGGAGGCGGGATGATCGCCGTTGCAGTTAGCACAGAATGTGCGTGTGCAGGGCTCCGGGAGGTGGGGAACCAAATTACATGCTACGCATGTAGCGGAGTTTTTACAGTGCTTTGCTGTGTGGCCTAATAGCTGGCATGTCTTGCACCTCATCGGGTTAGGGATGTATTCCCTTACCTTGACGGTGTGCCAAGAGATGTCCAGTTTGCTTGGTAAACTGTAAAGGTCGAAGGTGATCAAAATTACACCAGTTGGTTTTGCGTTGCCATCAATCATTCTGGAGAATTTGAAAACGGAATGCACAGTTTGGGAGTTAAGCTCTTCAATTATTTTTTCGTCGGGAATATTGACAAGGTAGGGAGCATATATGGTGCCCTTAACAAAGTTAAGGGTATCATGTAGTTTGCACTCCATGTCGCAGATGCCTGACAAATGGGTCACTTTGGTGAATTTTTCGGCGACTTCCTTAGATTTTACCAACATCAACAGATTGCCATCACGAAGGGTGGAGATCGAGATTATGTCTTTGCTTATGATATTAAGAGCTCGATGTACTGCAAAGCACGAGAACTCGGAAAATGGCTTATCGGTGTTTTTGGAGGCAATGATTACACAGCCACACAAAAAAAATATTTTTTCGGGTCTGGAGGTCAGACCATGTTTACTATATGTTTTCGGGGTCGCTGAATCCGAATCCGAGGTCCAAAAAACCCCAGCACGTCAGGGTTCTGACATAACCTCAAAAAACCTCATACAAAATTATATTCGAGTCCGTGGGTCAGACCATGTTTATTATATGTTTTCAGGGTCGCTGAATCCGAATCCGAGGTCTAAAAAACTCCAGAATGTCAGGATTTTGATTTACAAAGAAACTCGCAAAATTTATTCATCCGACCTACGACGTGTGTCTGCATCCAGGGCACCTCCTCGCGGTGACGGCGGGCAACGGAGTGTGCCTGTGATCCGGCTAAGTCCCTGGATTACGTCTTTCATGCCGTCATGGCAGGCGCACGCAAGCGTTTTACGATGCAGAGAGTCGGATCCTCAGTATCGGCGGCTGGTCAGGGTGAGAAAGCGGGCCCACAGGCGTCGTCATCAAGCGACCGCAGTTTCACATTAGTTGGTGACTTGGCTAATGTGGAATTTAATGCTACAAGAAAGCGGCGCGAGGTTCTGCAATCACATGATTGTCATGCGAATCATGACAATTTTTGTTACGTTTGTTCCAAATATGAAGTGACATCTTTGCAAAAAACGATTGACGATAATATTTGCAACTTATACGAAGAAATGTTCAATTCAAAGATGGAGTTCGTATACTTAATCATTCCACAAATAAACATTTTATCAAGTTTTTTGAGGTTATGTCGTAACCCTGACATTCTGGAGTTTTTTAGACCTCGGATTCGGATTCAGCGACCCTGAAAACATATAATAAACATGGTCTGACCCACGGACTCGAATATAATTTTGTATGAGGTTTTTTGAGGTTATGTCAGAACCCTGACGTGCTGGGGTTTTTTGGACCTCGGATTCGGATTCAGCGACCCCGAAAACATATAGTAAACATGGTCTGACCTCCAGACCCGAAAAAATATTTTTTTTTGTGTGGCTGTGTTATGAACCTTGGGTTTTGTTGCGTGGGTTGAGGCAATTCAGGGAATTCCTCTGGAAATTTTTGATAAGATCGTTTTTTCTTCGCTTTGGGGCTAACGCTGAGACTAGCAAAGCGGTTATCCCCTAAATTGGGTGGCCCTGGGGCCATGGTTAGAAAATTAATTTCTGTTACACTGAGGTTTGCCGAAGGCACACAGAATAAGCAAAAGCACTGACAAAAGATAAGGCACAGACGTCCGCACTCGAAGAGAGATAGTCGGTGACTGACTCATTAACGAGGTTAACGGCTTGTGGTCTGTTACTATTGTAAATTTTCTTCCATAAAGATATGGTCTGAAATAACGTGTTGCCCATACGATGGCCAACATTTCCCTAGTTCCTCTTGGTAGCTCCATTATCTCAGACACCCTATTCGCTTTTTGTAGTAGTGGAATTTCTGCTGCTGGTGTTCTTAACAAATTTCTATGGATGTCCACGCTTCCTTTTATTTGTTCCAGTATATCTAACCCAATGAATCCATCAAATGATGGGTGAAAATTCATTAATAAGAATTCTAAGTTTCCTTCCTCCCTAAATTCCTTAAACATTTGTAACCGTACGTAAGAATTCACTTTATGTGAGTGTAAAATAGTGTTAATGGTGACTGGACTTCCCAATGGTCTCCTTTGTTGTTCCTTAATAAACCGCGGGTTTAGTAATGAAACCGTAGCTCCTGTATCTATCATAAATTTTAGCGGTCTTCCAAACGGTGAATCCACTAATATGTACCGAAGTACTGCCCCATGTCTTTTCCTATTAATGTATCCTGAGGGTCGCCCGAGGCTGCCTGGTGAAAATTTGCAGTATCGTCGATGTTGTGAATTTTTTGGTCATATTGTATCTCATTGTTTTCCCCACTAGGTGTGTCCATGTTATAACATTGTTGCTGGTTCTCCCCCTCCACCTGGTATATGAAATTAGGTCCTCCTGATCTAATGCTCGTTTGACCACTTTGCTGCTCCTGCTTAGATGTCATAATGGCCTGTCTTGTCATGGTACTACCTCCCGATCCGTTCTGTGGTCTTTGAAAATTATTATTCCGCTGTCCTTCGTTACCTCGGAAATTATTTTGTCTACCATATGCATTTCCTGGGGGCCCATAATTATTTTGCCGGAAATTTCCTTGGGGGTGCTGTTGTCTACCATAATTATTTCCTCCTGCATACGGTGTATTGTAATTATTGTTCTGTCTGAAATTTCCCTGACCTTGTTGTGGATACGGGGTCTGTCTGCCTTGATTAGTTCTTTGCATTTCTTCTCCTTGCTGCTGTCTGTTTCCCTGTCTTGATTCCCTTTCTCTAAAATAAATATATCTTTCCGTTATTGCCATTTCATATGCTTCCTGCAAGCTCCCAGGTCTAGAGGTCCTTACCGTCCTTCCTAAAGGGCCCTTTATTCCGCGTATAAAGTTATCCAAACATGCTTTGGCGTACAAATTCCTTCCTTTCGGTTCTTATTCTTGGGTCGGTTACTTTAAGTACACAAAGATGTGCTAATGCCGTCTTTATTTCTTGAACACTCTCATATAATTTTACCATTGGTAGCCCTTTGAAGGCAAGAGCATGCAGCTCATGAATTAGTGCATGCTCATCTCTTTTGTCCGCGAAATGGGATAGACGGCTTGCTTTAATTTCATCCCAATTTAACGGAACCCCGTCTGTATTTAACGCTTCATTGGCCTTTCCTTCGATCTTATTCCTAATTGCCCTCAAAAAGAGCATTCCGTACGGAGTCTGGTCTGTTCCTTTTATAAACATTAAGACCTCTTCTACGTTTGTAATAAACATTCCCAAATTCTTGGGGTTTCCGTCAAATGTAGGCAATAACTTAATTGCATCGGGCACCCTCATAGCTGCGACAATGTCCTGCGGGTTTACCCCTTGTCCCTGACTCGGGCTAACTCCATCTACCTGATCTCTACTCATTGCAACTATTGGTGCTGTCTTTTCTTGTAACTCTAATTCTTCCGCAATGTTGGGCAAACTGCCTGTTAACTTTGACCTAGCGATCGATCTAGTTGTTGGTTGGTTCGTAAGAGCTCTCTTGATAGGAGCTGTGATTCTCTTTACCCGACCTATGGTTGACATCTAATTCGTAATTTACTTGATCGTTAGTCTTCCGTAAAACTTCTTTCGAATCTTTTTTTTCTTTTGCCTAAAATACCTTTTGTCGGTTTCAAGCTTTAGTTCTAACTTCTACTGTCTTTTACTTGGAGTTAGTTTTTGATAGGACTATTATCGTAGAACAATAGGTGTGTGACATGTGTCTTGTGTTGATTTTGTTGTGTATATGTATTGTTATGTCCCGCTCTTTTTGGTCTCGAGGACCAGAGAGACTAGCCCGCCCACTTTCCGACACGGTGGTAGCCCGGCATGAGCTCGTCGGATTTGGGTTGGGTCTTTTGGACGAAGTAGTACTCTGAAGGAGCATAACAATAAATTTTTCGTGCCGTTTAAAAAAAAGACAAATCCAAGTTCCGTCCGTCTGTCAGTGCTGTCCTTTCTGCCGCAACCCGAGTCACAGGTTGATCCCATTAGGGATCGGCAGAGGTGGCCTGTTCCCTCCCCATCTATGCTATTGCATAGCCATTGGATCACACCAGGGCCGGCGGTGTGACCCCCTAATACGTCAAGATACCGTCCGTCACCTAATTGTCGTGCCCTGGGCTTTACTTACCTTGCCCCATTTTCCCTATCCAACACCCCTAAATAATAACTCACGAATCCATGTTCACGCTCAAACAAATGGATTTATTAAAAGATATAAATTCAGAGTAACATCAGTTCCAGAAGGGAACTGAATGCACATCTCAACCCGAGTTGAGATTTACGTCGCCTCCAAATGAGGCTACGCTCTGTTGGTTCGTGCGTGAATACGAACTTACAAAAGCAGACGGACAAAAATTAATCATAAAAAGAATGGAATTACAAAAACATTAAATCTAATAAAAATATTAAAGGAATTACAAAGACATTAAATCTAATACATTTTTTTTTTGGACAAAAAGAAGGACGACATCTGAAGGGTGTCGTGAGTGCCCTAATGGGAAGGAAGGAGTCTGGTAATTTTAATCGTATTCATTGAGAAACCCCAAAAAAAATATATTTGTGAGTCAGAAAAAATACAAAAAAATATATATGAATAAATCAAAAACAAAATGGATTAAAATTACTATGCATGTGCCAAAAAATATATATAAACGTCAGATAAAAATTAAGAAAAAAGAATGTTAATTTCCGGACTCGCCGGTCACTTACCATTTTTCATCCCTCGATGAAAGCGCTTTCATGTTGCTGGGGGGAAGGTTATGAATCATATACATATATATTAATTAGCACACACACCAAAAAAAAAAAATTTTATCTAGCGGACAAATATTAAAGTTCAAATTTACAAGAAAAAAAATTTTTAGGTACGTACCGAAGCCCCGGAAATTGAGAACACTCGTTCCAAATCGGACGTATTAATATATCTCCGTTTTAAGGAGTGTTTATTAAGAAGATATAATTTTAACGCTAATTGAACTGCCGCTATTATGACTAAAACCACTATCCAAAACGTTAAGTCTTCTAGGTGACCGGTATGGTCGACTACTTGAACACTATTTACGACATTAGCCGTATTGTCGGAGACCTTTGACTCCTTACCTCCCATTTGGGATTAAAAAAAATACACGGACAATGGTTAAAAACTAATTCAAAAATTATTTTAAAAAAAACTACTAAGTCAAAACACAAAAAAAATATTTTTAAAAAGGGACAAATGGAATTAAACAAAAAAATTAATAATAGGAAGTACACATAATTATATATATATATGACTTTCCGCCGAAAACCCTTCTTAGCTGATGCACGGTATCCAAAAATTGTGAAATCCAATTTGAGTTTGAACAACTGCCGAACATCCTTCTTAGCTGATGCACGGTATCCAAAATTTGGGAAATCCAATTTGAGTTTGAACCACTGAACTTTTGCGTGTTTTTATTTGTGCAAATTGTATGCAACTCTTTATGGTTGTAACATTTGAACTTGTGTTAAATGAACTTCCTTGTTTTGTTTAGTTTTCTTTTTGAGTGCCACACAGGAAGTTAGTTGGTAGGTAATTGCAATTGATTCACATGACCACAAATGTGACGAAAATTAAGCATTTTTAATTTGAGATAATTTCAGGTGCGCCGTTGATAACAGAACAAAACACTTCACTGTGACTTTTGCGTATTTTTATTTGTGCAAATTGTATGTAACTCTTTGTAGTTGTAACATTTGAACCTGTGTTAAATGAACTTCCTTGTTTTGTTTTCTTTTCTTTTTGAGTGCCACACAAGAAGTTAGATGGTAGGCAATTGCAATTGATTCACATGACCACAGAGGTAACGAAAATTTAGCATTTTTATTTTGAGGTAATTTCACGTGCCGCCGTTGATAACTGAACAAAGCGCTTTCACTGTGACTTTTGCGTGTTTTTATTTGTGCAAATTGTATGTAACTCTTTGTGGTTGTAACATTTGAACCACCGTTGATAACCGAATAAAACACTTCACAGTTTGTATACGTCTGATCACGCCAACGATTTTTATGGGCTACCTTTTCCGAAGGCCTCCCAAAATTTTACTAACTCTTGGGTTTTTGGAAGTTGTCTTCCTAGCCTCCCCAAAGAGTTGAGCGCTGACCGCGCAGCAAGCGGCGGATTTGCAATTGAAAAATCCCACGCTTGAAACAGAGGAGTCCGATTACCGGCCGCAGCCGTTGCGACTCCGTCTGAAAATTTCTGCTGACGCTACCAAAAACTGTGGGATTTGTGCATGGAATATTTCCAGCAATGTGTAAGACCCATAAGAGGCCTTGATTCCCACAAAAAAGGAGGAATCAAGCTACCTCGCTTGTCTGGTACGACAAGTGAAATGTTTGGAAAGAGGGTCGACCATCGAATACCCTTGTATTTTCCAAAGTTTTTTTATAATTTAATTTTTTTTTCTGACTTTATAAAAAAACAATGAGCGTACATAACAGTATATACAATATGTAAAAGATATCTTATATATTTTATGTGCCCAGGCTTCCAATGTGAGTTTTATTATTTTTTTTTTTTTTTTTTTTTAACCTTCCACTATGTATTAAATTTTTATTTTATCTTTATTTTTTGTATTACGATTGTTTTGTGCCATGCGAACGAAAGGAAAATTTCTTCTGATCACTGTTTTTCTCCCCCGCCAACTAGTCTCGATCAGCTATAATTTATTATTCCCCGGGCTTGTGTTAGTTTTTTGGTATTTTGTTCTTTTTATTCTTTTGTACATTTTTTTCTTTTGCCCTTCAAAATTGCAGTGACTACCCTGTGCGAATTGTATTGCTGAAGCGTGAACACGCTCTGTGGGGCTCGATTATTTTCAGATCTCCCTCTTTTTATTTAACGTCCTTCTAATACTGAGGGTCCCTTGGGAATCAGTATTTGAACTTTGTTAAAAAATTTTTATATGTTTTTATTTTTGTTGATCGCTTTACGCTCTCTTATATCTTTGTAATTAAATTCTTTTGCATTTATTTTACTTATGTTTTCCCTTTTGTTCTACTTTCATTTTCCGACCGCATAGCACTTTCAATTTGCACAAGAAAAAAACTTATTCCCTTCACATTGGTCGCCCTTCGCACTTACTTGAGTAATAATAATAAAAACTGCTTCATCCTGAAGTTCGGTTCCCTTCTCGGCTCCTCTTCTAGTCCTCGAAGGCCTTTTCGACTGCGCCAGATACAAGTCGGAGCGTTGGACTTGGTAACAATCGTGGATCCTCCAGTGGATTTAATGGGGTTTGGTGACATGGTGGTTTGGTTGGGTGATGGTTGGGGTCGAGTTCACTTTGAAGAATTTACTATATGTAGCTCGGGGTGGTCATCTCTCGTCCTTCTTTGATCCTATCTCCTTGGTGGTGTTAGCGATGGTTTGAAATAACTTTGGTTGAAATGAAATGAACACGTCTTGTTTTTTTGGATATTCGTACAAGTCTGATTTATTCTAAAACATCAAATGCTCGAAGAGCCCTTAAGTATATAAGCTGCACACAGGCAGCGAAAATGTATATAATCCGCACTGGCAGTCAAAATGTATATATGTGTAATAAATGCTTAGTGTTATATTTCCTTTGGTTTAAATAAAATGCTTAGTGTTATATTTCCTTTGGTTTTACATTGTTGTTTTGGTCTTTCAAGTTGTTGTCGGTCACACATGTCTGTGCCTAAAATGCTGACCTAGCATATTCTTGGTTATTGGCCTGCTAAGGGCCGGATGCCTGTGCATGTCGTCAACCCGATCGTTTGCAATCGGTCAGGGGCGGACTCAAGGGGATTGTACAGGGGCGGATTCAAGGTGATCTAATTTATGGATGGACTCTAGGCGGTTTTGGGGGCGAGACGGTGAAGGTGGTAACTCGCGCATTTTTTTTGAGGGCAAATGAGGGCAGCCCGCGCCACCGGCCATCTGTTTTGAGCCGAAGGACCAACTGCCCGCGCCGAGGGCAATCTGTTTTGAGCCGAAGGGCCAACTGCCCGAGCCGAGGGCAATCTGTTTTGACCCGAAGGGCTAACTGCCCTCAGCGAGGGCATCATTCTGCATTGTGCCCGTGGCATACTGCTTGATGGTAAGTCCGCGTTACTGTTTTTTACACTATTGCATAGGCTCTCTACCTGCTGCATGCTATGTGTCGGCGTGTCGCAAAGTTGTGGTTTTTTGCATATGCACAGAAGTTCAATCATAGCAACAGATGCATATTATGATTTTGATACGTTTACGAGTTCGTAATTAAATGAGAGCTGTGTTATTACAGGTACAGATTGTATTTTGATTCATCAAAGGGTAAAAACTTTGTTAAAAAAGGTAAGTCGTTCTTACGAAACCGGGCCCTTAATCTATACATCTATATAAAAGTGAAAATATGTTTGTATGTTTGTCCCTTATGGGCGTCTAAACCGCTGAACCGATCTTCACGAATTTTTCACAGTAAGTTCATGTCGATCAGGAAAGTCTCATAGGCTATGTCTCAAGTCTGTGAAATGGTCCAAAAACCGCGAAATTTGCAATATTATACCGTTCATACGATTGCAATGAAAATTAGGGAATGGTTAAACGCTTGGCCGGGAAGGTTTCTAAGTTGAAAAAAATTTGCAGAAAACGGTCCAAAAACCGCGAATATTGCAAAATTTACGTTTTCGCTATAACTTTGGGAAATTGATCGACGCTTGCCCGGAAAGGTTTCCAAGTAGAAGAAACCGCGAAATTTGCAAAACAAAATGGTTTCACTTAAAGTAGACATCGCCACCAGAAGAAATAAAAGTATGGGAATATGGGAAACAAATCTTTCTCTGTAACGATTTAAAAATGTCTCTATAGTTTCGCAAATGGTGGGAATGCTTAAGTCCCGGAATAAAGTGCTATTAAAGACATATCGGTGTGCATTTAAAATTCTGCGAAGGGCCTAACTTATACATGTTTCTACTCTCTTAATGGTAGTGTTGCAGGCAGTTCCCCAACATGTAATTACCCAGTTAAGCGAAGGGAGGACAATGGTCCCAAAAAGCCTTACTGTAGCCTTAAGGGAAAGGCCATTCTACAAGTGTGCCTCCTGTCCATTGTAATACCTATATAAGTTATGGTGAACTTATGGGCAATTCGAGCTCCGTCCAAAGTGAGTATTGCCCCTACGAAGTGTAAAAGTAGCATGATGCGTCTTCTCCACACTAACACCAATATTCCATCGTGAGGCCCAGCATTCAAATTCGTCGAGAAATTCCTGTGCTTTTCTAGAGGCAGATCTGCGACTGTTGCTCGAAGCCAAAAAGACATTGTCATCGGCATAGGTGGCAGTAAGTGAACCTTGGATATCAAGATATAGAAGATCAGCAGAATAAACTGTTAACAAAACAGGTCCAAGAACACTTGCTTGCTGGACACCAGCTCGGATAGGACGTAACAAGGATAGCGCTTTACGCACTTCAACAGAGAAAGCTCTGTCCGTCAAAAAAAAATCAAGCACTCCGGGAGTATCGGCTTCAATTTATACATCAAACCCTCATGCCAGACTCTATCGAAGGCTTGGCATACATCTAAAAATACTATCGAAACAGTATTTCTCTTTTCCGAAGGCATCGAGAATTTGATAACCTACTTTGTGAACCTGTTCTACTGAACTGTGACGGCTGCGAAATCCAAACTGGTGATCTGGGAGCGCAGACTCAAAAGAGTCAATAGTCAAAAGCCTTGCTAGAAGAACTCGCTCAAAGATCTTAGAGAAGGTAGGCAGGAGGCTAATAGGACGATTAGAGTCCACATTATGTGGTTCCTTGTCCTTTTTTGATACCATGACCACCAAGGCACGTTTCCAAGGGCTTGGAAAATGACCAAATTCCAAAACAGCCAACTTTAGGCCTGCAAAGACTTTAGCTCTCCAAAAATCTAAGAGCCAAAAAAGAATGCATAAGAAATATAATCATCAACAGTCGTGTCGATATAGCCATGACTCTTCGTCCATCCGTCTGTCTGTCTTGGCGCGTCAATCTCAGAGACTGCTGTAGTTATGTAAGTTAACGAGTAACCCTCGCCCACAAAACCATGCGAGCCAACCCGCACTGATAACGCTGACGCAGAGAATCCCAGCGTTCAGTGCCCCAGCTGAAGTGGTAACCTGATCCCTTGCTTGGCCGCAAGAGCAGCGTTATCACTTTTGTTGAGCCAGCGTTTTTATTTGTAGCTTAAGAATTTACACTTTGCCTTTGTTAACTTTTGCCTTCAGCTTTGGCTGGCAACCAATGTAGTTTTAGTTTGAATTTGGATTTAATAAAGAGCAGTTGGCTCATATCTCGCAACTCCGGCAAGGCCGTTATTTATCAATATTCACCATTGAGCCTCAAGGCCATTGGTATAGGAGGGAAGTCAACCTCTCAACGTAATCTTCCAGCCACCCACCTGGAGATCGACGCGGCAAATACCAGCCGCCCACCAAAAGGAGGAACAGTGTGACGTAACCAGCCACAACCGGAAAGAATTATTTATTTGGCGCCCAAACAAAGAAGAGCTCGAGTCCTGAGGAAGTAGATTAAGCCACGGTCCCTAAAGAAAAAACATGTAAGTTCAAGGGAGGGTTTAAATCTGTTAAAACTAAAACAATAAAAGTGAAAATTTTGTCGCAAGCGAGGATAGCTGTGAGAATTTAGAAGTGAAGTATTAACCTAGGCCCAGTCAGCAGTCACTGATGAGCTGGACAGGTCCGTATAGAGAAGTAAAAATCGAGTACGACAGTGAAGACGGTTGGGACGAACAAGACTATACTTTAGCCCAAGATCGAACAGAAACAGACATGGACGTGAATCAAATTCGGGATTTAGTTGTCAGTACTGTTCATCAAGTTGTCAATCAAGCGTTGGCACAACAGCAGGCAAGCTTCCAAGCCAACTAACAACAAGTCAATAATTTGCAAATCGAGGCACCACAAGTGAAAGCATATCAGAAGATTTCAGTGGATCACAGTGCTGTATGCAACTTGTCCCTGGACATAATAAAATCTGTGCGCGAATTCAATGGTGCACAAGACCAGTATGTAGGGTGGAGGCAGTCAGCCACAAATGCTTATGATATCTTCAGGGAATTTGCAACCAGTACTGCACACTATCAGGCGGTAACCATTTTAAGAAACAAAATTGGGGGACCTGCGGATGCGGTACTAGTGTCACATAACACAGTGCTTAATTTCGACGCCATAATTGCGCGACTTGACTGTACGTACGCCGATAAAACGTCACAACGTCTCCTACGTCAAAACTTGGAAATGGTTAGGCAAGGAGATATGACTCTCATGGAATACTTCGACGACGTTGAGCGAAAGCTCACCCTTGTTACAAACAAAGTAGTCATGACTCATGAAACTGAAGGAGCTTCATTAATCTGCAATGAAGTCAGAGCTGATGCATTACATGCATTTACTTCGGGACTTAAACGGTCCTTAAAAGCAATTGTGCAACCGTCGAAACCAAAAGACTTGCCTTCTGCACTGGCAATAGCTAGGAAGGCGGAAGCAAGCATTGAGCGAAGTATATTTTCTGCTTCATATGCTAAGGCTATAGAAGAGAGAAATCAGGCAACTGGAAGTAACAAAAATCGTTTCAATTCTAAACAAAACAAGAAAAACAGGGACGACCTACAAAAACAAACACAATAATAATCCGAATCGCAAACAAGGTCGGAAAGAGGGTGATCATGCTCAAGAGCCAATGGATATAGACTCGTCCGCCAAATTCAGACAGCGTACTGAGCATGGAAAACCAGGTTCGGGCAACGCTCAGAATCAAAAAAGGCGAAACTCATCCGAAAGAGTGACAGGCCCTAGGCGTCAGCGGGTTAACAAAGTAGCCCAGGATGTCAAGGGTGACGAAGAAAAAGAATATAAACAGGCGGCAAAGGATGCAGTGGCCAGTTTAGATGATGACAGTGACTCTGAAAGCGAGAGTGTTCAGCTTAATTTTTTAAGGTTGACTCCCGACTACCGTTAATCGAACGACGGTTGGCTGGGAGAACAATAAAAATTTTCATCGACACAGGGTCACCGTTGAATTATATTAAGCCCGTAAAGGAGCTACAAAATATAATTCCGGTGGATAAATCTTTTGCTGTAAAGTCCATACATGGATCCAGCAAAATTAAAGAGAAAACCATAATAAAAATCTTTGGTAAAGCGACCTCATTCTTTCTGCTAGACACGCTAAGCCCCATTTGATGCCATAATTGGCTTTGATTTTATCATAAAGGCCGGAGTTACCCTAAACCCTCATACTTTGACGGTAGACTACAACGGGAAATCTGAGCCACTTAAATTCATGTACAGCGATGTAGTCAGTTTCACTAACGTGGACGATATACCAGTACCGAACTCTGTCAAAAAAGAGTTCAAAAATTTGATAAAAAGGAGGAAAAAGGTGTTTTCGATCTCTAACGAGGCATTACCCTATAACACCTCAGTTATTGCCACCGTACGCACAATTGACAATGAGCCGGTATATATTTAAAATTATACCCGCACCCTATGGGAGTAACAGATATTGTAAATAACGAAATTCAACAGATGTTGGAGGAACTTACGTGATTTTTGCTGGGCGTATTGGTTGTGCTTCCTTTGGATTTGTTTTTGGTGGGTAGCCTCATATTGGTTTCTACCACGGGATGATCGTGTAACTTCTGTTGTCTTCTGTGTCTTTGGGTTCCCCCAGGTTTTGCTTCTTCGGGTTTCTTGGCCTTGTGCTTCACTCTTGTTTGCTGAGCTTCATCGGTCCTTAAACTGGCTGTATCTCTCGGAACTACTGACCTTTCTTGTTTTGGTTCGCCCCATTTGGCTTACTCGTCTTTAACGGTGGGTCTGTCCATCGTAATCGCCGCTTTCTCTTACCTTTCTTCTCTCTTTTGTTTTGATTCCTCTTTGACCCGTTCTCGAGGTCTTGGTGCTTTTTTTTTTTTTGACCAATTAAGTACCTTGTGTTATCTTGGCATGTTGCCCCCTGAGTTGGTCCGTTTGGTGTCGGGCTTGAGTCCAAATCTTTGGGGTTGGTGCTTCTGCTTATCGTGGTTTTCGGATGCTTCGTCGGCGCGTATAATGTGGGTTTGTGAACCTACCCTCTGGGCCCTCGTGACTCTTGTGTCACTTGTTTGTGGTGCCCATAGGAATTTTGCTTTGATTTTTCGTTACGTTATCTCTCGGCTTGGTACGCGTTACGTTTCGCGTCTAAGCTTTCCTTTCGCCGCTTTCACAGGAGTAACGTTTGTTAATCACTCTCTGTGTTGTTGTCGTTTGGGGGTTTGTACACTATATAGGGCGGTTGTCGTGTCTTCTCTGTTTTGGTTGGGCTCAGCTCGTTGACTCTTATTTTGATTGGCCGTTTTTTTTGATCATCTCCGGGATTTCCTCATAGGCACCCAAGGTTATTGGTGGTCTACGAAGTCACAAGGGCTTCGAGTTACCAAGTTTTGTGGAACTTTCTGATGCAAAGTCTATGATCGTAATTCTGACTCCGGCCGTATGTAGGCCTCCCGATAATAGTCGGTTTGTTTATGCGCGTGTACGCTGTAGAGTTGCTTCCCTTTGGATTGTCGTCTGGCCCTATCGATATGTCACCCAGCCCGTTACCGTTATTAAAGAATCTATTGATTTTCTGATATTGCGAACGTGGGACGTAACCCGGCGAGTGATAGCCGTTTAGACTCCACATATCGTGGCTGTAGGTAGTTTTCCGAAAACCTGTATGGGTAGCTTGATGCGGCTCGACGAGGCCAGTCCACCATGGGCTTTGCCAGATGGTATCATTAGACCATCACGGGCTCCGTACAACAGTCCGACATGGGTAGTTGACAAAAAAGGATTAGATTCCAACGGTGACAGGAACAAACGGCTAGTAGTTGACTTCAGGAAGTTGAATGAAAAGACCGTCCCTGATCGTTACCCGATGCCAAGCATTCCTATGATTCTTGGGAACTTAGGAAAGGCACAATTTTTACAACCCTTGACTTGAAGTCGGGTTATCGCCAGATTTACCTCGCAGAGAATGATCGCGAAAAGACATCATTTTCAGTAAACGGTGCAAAATATGAGTTCTGCCGGCAACCCTTTGGCTTAAAAAATGCAGGAAGCATTTTCCAAAGAGCCATCGACGACGTAGTAAGAGAACACATAGGGAAAATATGCTATGTCTACGCAGACGATATTATAGTGTTTTCAAAGAATGAGAGTGAATACCTCAAACATGTGGAGATCATATTGAAATGTCTAGAGGACGCAAACATGACAGTCTCACAGGAAAAAACCAAACTTTTCAAGGAAAGTTTTGAATACCTGGGCTTCATAGTAACCAGAGGGGGTGCAAAAACTGACCCAGAAAAGGTAAGAACCATACAGGAATTTAAGGAACCTAAGAACCTATTTGGTCTTAGGCCATTCCTTGGTTTGGCCAGTTACTATAGAAGGACTTCGCTTCAATCGCAAGACCACTGACAGACATGCTGAGGGGCGAAAACGGCTCCATCAGCAAACATATGTCGAAAAAGGTCCAACATTTTGGCGTCAGAAGACGTTACATTAATGTACCCGGATTTCAAAGAACCATTTGACTTAACTACCGATGCATCGGCAAACGGTATCGGAGCTGTGCTATCCCAAGGTGGTAGACCAATCACCATGATATCTCGAACTCTAAAAAGCAGTGAGCAAAACTATGCCATAAATGAGAGGGAGTTATTGGCCATTGTGTGGGCTCTAGGGCAATTCCACAACTACTTATACGGCAAAAAAGAAACGAGAATTTTCACCGATCACCAGCCCCTCACATTTTCAGTTTCTGATAAGAACACAAATGGGAAAATTAAGAGATGGAAGGCGTACATTGACGAACAAAATGCGAAAATTTTATATAAGCCAGGGAAAGAGAATTTTGTAGCAGACGCCCTTTCGAGGCAAAACGTAAATGCATTACACAACGAAATTCAGTCAGACGCTGCGACTATCCATAGCGAAATGTCTTTGACATACACGATTGAAACAACCGAGAAACCTCTCAACTGTTTCAGAAACCAGATAGTTCTAGAAGCCGCACAGTTTCCATTGAAAAGAGATTCAATTCTAATTGGCAGTAAGACTCGCCATTTAATAAGCTTCACGGACAAAGATTCGCTTTTGGAGATGCTAAGAGAAATAATTAACCCGAATGTGGTAAACGCAATACATTGCGAGCTCCCAGTTCTGGCTAGCTTTCAGAATGAACTTGTAACAAATTTCCCGTCGACGAAAATCTGGCATTGCAAAAATTTTGTCTCAGATATTACCGATAAAAACGAGCAGATAGAAATTCTTGTGACCGAGCACAATCATGCTCATAGGGCTGCGCAAGAAAACGTCAAGCAGGTAATACGTGATTACTACTTCCCAAAAATGACAAAAATGGCTTATGAAATTCTCGTGAATTGCAAGGTTTGCATAAAAGCTAAAAATGAGAGGCATCCTAAAAAGCAAGAGTTAGATGTAACACCTATTCCATCGTATACTGGCGAAATGCTCCACATTGATAAATTCTACACAGATAAAAAAACAATTTCTAACTTGCATTGACAAGTTTTCTAAATTTGCAGTGGTGCAGCCAATAGCCTCACGCACAATTACTGATTTAAAAGCGCCCAAGCACCAGACACCAAGACAATATACTGCGATAATGAGGCTGCCTTCAAATCGGAAACGATAACAACTCTTCTTAAAAATGGGTATGGAATATAGCACATCGAATGGTCAGGTAGATCGTTTCCACAGTACTCTTATAGAGATAGCTAGATGCCTGAAAATCGATAAAAGAATCGATGACACAACAGAACTAATAATGGAGGCGACGATAGAATACAATAGGTCATTCCATTCAGTCACTGATAAAACACCCACGCAATGACAAGAGAACTTGGACAGTTGATCAAAGAAAAATCGCCAAAGCGCAGCAGACGAACCTAAATAGGTGTAACCTAGGCAGACAGAACAGGGTATTTGATGTAGGGGAAAGAACAACAAACGATTGGGTAACAAAGTGACACCATTATGCGCAGAGAGGAAGATACAGGCAGACATGGGAACGTCTGTTCTTGTTAAAGGGCGGGTGGTTCACAAGGACAACCTCAAATAGGAAGACACAAGAACACTATTTAGCAATAAGCATCCCACGCACCCACTCATACGTCCACTTTATCTTACAGGTCCGTGGGCGTACTCCTTTTTATACTTGCCGCAGCAAATGCTCGGATTACCGATTATTCGCACGCCAGGTACATCCCTGTAATAGGGGGTAATGTGTTAGTGTGGGAGCGGCAGAGCTTTATGAGACATTCTAGTAACCTAACAGACCTTTTAAACATAGTAAACGAAACAGAAAAGTTGTCCGCGTTTTTTTCCTGAATCTCACATGAGAAAACTGTTAGATATTGACACCGACCACATCCGAAACCTTCTCTCCTCATTAGCGATCCATCATAGAATAGCAAGAAGCTGAGATTTTCTCCTCATGCTTCAGACTTAGAGAAGATAAATATGTCCGAGTACCAACTTATAGATTCTAACAATAGGCAAGTTATTATAAATTCGGAAACACAGAAAAAAATAAATCAGCTCACAGAGACTGTAAATCAAATAATCAGGGCAAAACAGAATGAAATGGTTAATACCCCTCACTTGTATGAATCACTTTTGGCAAGAAATAGAATGCTGATAAGAGAAATCCAAAACCTTATGCTCACAATTACTCTTGCAAAGTTTAGCATAATCAACCCTACTATTCTCGATCATAACGATTTGAAGTCTCTCATTGAACAGTCAGTAGAAGTCCCTATAGTTAGTCTCATGGAAGCGTCTAGTATTAAGATCATTCAGTTAGAGGACATTATCCACATACTTATTTACTATCCTAATGTTATACTTATTTGCAAGAAGGTTATTGTATTCCCGGTGTCACGCCAGCACATAGTTCTGCAACTGCAAGAAGACATCGTGACGGAATGCGACAAGGACACATTGGCAGTAATAGAATGCGTTGACTCCACGTACGCCACCTTCTGTAAATCGTCCCCACATGACACATGCGCCCGAGCTTTGGACGCGGAAAGCACAGCCATTTGCCATTCTCAACCGAGCCACCTAGCGCCCATTACATTCGTGGACGACGGGGTTATCATTATAAACGAGTGCTCTGCGAGAGTCAGCACAGACAATGGCCCGGAGATAACCACAAACGGCACGTTTCTCCTCACGTTCAGCCACTTCGCCATCATCAACGACACTAAATATGTGAACCGACGCGAGAAGCTGAACAAGTCCCCGGGTATAGCTGGATCACCTCTGGTCAACATCACCTCACATGACTCCATTCTGAGTATACCACTCCTTCATAGGATGAATAACCACAACCTGCATCTTATCCAGAAATTCAAGGAGGAAGTGACAACGGCTGGACCACCCAAGACTTGGTTCGTAGCCGGTGCAATACTCAGCGGTGTCTTCAGTGGCTCTCTCCTGCTCTGGCAAGTATTGAGAAGAAGACGAGTCTCAAGAGACATGCAAAAGGTCATCAAGGAAATCAGCGCGACCGAGGACGGTCTTAATTCCAAGGGGGAGCAGTTAACGAGTAACCCTAGCGCACAAAACCCCGTGAGCTAACCCGCACTGATAACGCTGTCGCACAAAATCCCAGCGTTCAGTGCCCTGGCTGAAGTGGTAACCTGATCCCTTGCTTGGCCGCAAGAGCAGCGTTACCACTTTTGTTGAGTTTACATACACATGCAGACGGCTCAGCATAATTATTGCTAAATTCCCCTGCAACAGCCTCTACTTGCACTTGCCGAAGAATTGCCTCCATTTTTTTGCAAAAGTGTTCCTGAGACAAGAGCACAGGCAAAACTAAAGGGTGATTTTTTAGCTATTATCTTTTTGGCAACACTGGTTTAAACAGCTCACTCACGTCTTACAAACGAACAACGCTTGCAAATTATTAAATTTTGTTATCAAAATGCGTGCTCTGTTAAAAAAGTTCATCGCGCGCTTCTTCCATTTCATTTTTGGCTCAATGGGTATGTAAATAAGCAGAATTGTCGGATTTGGAGTGAATATCAGCCAGAAGCATTGCAAGATCAACCAATGCATCCAGAAAAAGTCACAGTTTGGTGCGGGTTATGGGCTGGTGGCATCATTGGATTGTACTTCTTCAAAGATGATGCGAATCGTAACGTAACTTTGAATGGTGAGCGCTACCGTGAGATGATATCCAATTTTTGTTTGCCCAAAGTGGAAGAGCTTGACTTGCATGACATGTGGTTTCAACAAGACTGTGCCACATGCCACACAGCACGCGCAACAATGGACTTATTGAGAGGCGAGTTCGGTGAACATTTTATTTCACGTTCGGAACCGGTCAATTGGCCGCCTAGATCGTGCGATTTAACGCCTTTAGACTATTTGTGGTGGGGCTATGTTAAAGCTCATGTCTATACAGACAAAACCGCTTCAATTGACGCATTGGAAAAGATTGCCCAAAATTGGACTAAGCGGATGGACCATTTGAGGCGCAGTCACGGTCAACATTTGCATGAAATAATCTTCAAACATTAAATTAAATGGACCGTACTATCGATTCAAATAAAGATTTCATGCATTTTTCTGAATTTTATGTGTTTTTTCTTTTGAAAAACTTTCCTATAGCTCTTAAAAAATCACCCTTTATAATAAAAATCAATTTTTTATTTAATTGGGTAATTGTGTTCCCATTTCCCATCGTCCCTGCCACATAGAATGTACATACATTCATATGCAGCTAATTCAATTTAAAAACACAAGACCACAGAAAAGGAATTATACACAATATTATATACAATACTACACACGGAATTACAAACAAAAATTACATTGATCAAATCTACAGTCCCAAATACATACATACGCCCCGGCCATAGCAATAACTGCAGCACAAAGTATTTGAACATATACAAAACACGAATATACAAACACACGCACATACACACAACACATTATTTGTTATGGATCTGCATGTTTTTCTCGATGGGCAATCCGGCTGGCTCAGCTCATCTCAAAGGGGGATCTTCCCATGCCCGCAGTCCAACAATCATCGATATTGACCGAATTCTCGTCACTACAAAAAAAAACGACAGAAACCTAAACTGGCAAAAAAAAAAAAAAACGACAACCACTATCACTACAAAAAAAATAAATAAAAGGAAATCCCAATGCTGGTGACCTAGGTGGAATCGTCACCGCGCTCCCGCCCATCCTGTGATGCTCCTTGTTCGGCTTTGTGAAACATCACCCAACACAAACGGCCTAGAAGGGCCTAATCCAGGCAAGAATTCATCCCCCCTCCCCAACCGCACAAAATTAACCCATCATCTTTCTTTTCAGATTTTTAACAATTATATTTTCTTAAAATTAACAGAATCATGTACTCTAAGCTTGGAACCTTAAACAACCATTTAAAAAATCTACTAATTTTCCCTTCTCTTAAACCTTTTTTCTTCTTTTTTTTTTGCCCTTTAGCCTTCGTACTTCAAGTCAGGGTAGAACTCCTCACCTACCAAGGGGCAAAATACCCAACAAGGCGTGTAAAATCTCCAAAATTTTTGCCCTCGTGACAAATTACAAAAGATTTAGGTGCAAACCACCTGAACGAGAAATTGAATCCTACCTATCCTGATGCTCCAGGGGATGGTTTTGAGGATGACAACGGTAAACGGTACGAGTACGTTTATCTTGGAAAAGGTCACAATTCGAGGTCAGCACTATCCCGGACACGGAGGACGATAGATATGGGACAATTACAAACGAAAATGATGAGTATAATATATAAATGTAAGTAATAATAAATATGAGATAGTAAACGCTTGCTCACTACGCAAAAAAAATGTATATATATCGCCATACATATCATGCAAATCGGTACATCTCCCAGTTATCCTGCAATCTTCAAAAGAAGAGTTATTCACGAATTGGACTTACTCAAAATCTGTTCACACGATTGTAATGAAATATTTTGTATAAAATAGGTGATTAAAATGCGCATCTGGCAAGATATCGTGCATAGTGGTACATCTTCCAGTTATCACGCAATCACCAAAATAAAAGCTGGTCACTGTCAGTGACTATGAAAATGGAAAAAAATTAATTAATCAAAATCAGTTCACACGATTGCAATGACTCTTTTTTTATAAATAGGGAGTTGATATCCACTTCTTTTGACATATCGTGCATGTCGGTACATCTCCCAGTTATCCCGCAATCTCCAAAAGAAAAGTTGGCGTCGATTTTTTATGGTCACACCTGGTCACTGTCAGTGACAATGAAAATCGTAAAAAATTAATTTCTCCAAAACTGTTCACACGATTGCAATGATTCTTTTTTTTATATAAAAAAAGAGAATAAAATCCCACATCTTTTGACATATCGTGCATAACGGTACATCCCCCAGTTCTCCCAGCATCTCCTGAATGTGGAGTTATAAGGCTTGATTTAAAAAAGTAATTTTTTTTTTGTCATTTTGTATGAAAACCGCCAGAGGTCCACTGTTAAGACTTTTGCTCAAAAACTGCTCACACGATTTGCATGATTTCTTTGTTAAACACTCTTGAATATGTGTCCTATCCAATGGTATATAGCTTATTATGGTACATCTCCTGAAAATAGAGTTATGGGGCTTGATTCATAAAAGCAATTTTTTTTGTCTTTTTGTATGGAGAAAAACCAGAGGTTGGACCACTGTTAGGAGTTTTTTTTCCTAAAATGTTCACACGATTTGCACGATTTTTGTTTAAAACCCTCCTGAATATGTGTCCTATCCAAAAGTATATAGCTAGTTATGGTACATCTCCTGAAATTGGAGATATGCCCCAAAACGTGAGGAGCCGAATTTTCAACTGCAAAGTAAAAATCCACCCACAAGTTAATAAAATTAATAGTTTATTCAATTCTTAACAATTTTGCTTTTAAACATTTTTAGTTATGTTGATTAATACAGATCTAATTGAAAAATAAAAAATGCCTTCGAGTTCCAGATTCCATCGTTCCAAAATCGACGCTAACTCAAGTGCAAAATATTCTTGGGCTTAGACTATCATGTGGACGAGCTGCGTCAAAATAGCGTCGACTTTTAGCGTCGAATTGGAACGGTGGAACAAAAATGATTTTTTTATTTTTAAATTTTCTCAGGAACTACTGAACTTTTTCAGACAAAATAAATTGCAAAATGTTAAGAATAGAATAAACTATTGTATTAAATAAGGTTTGGGTGGATTTCATTATTGCAGGTACTTCAAAGATCAAGTCAAAAATTTGTAACCCGACATTTGGACGAATATCTCTGTTTCCAGATGATGTGCCGCAATGCACGGTATACCAGCAGAAAGCTGACATATTTAAGAGTATTTTAAAAAACAAATCATGAAAATCCTCCCCACAGTTTTTGAGAAAATTTCTTATCAGTAAACAAGCCTTGACCGAGCTGTCAATACTGATAAGGCCACCCATGTTAACTGAGTTGATCTCTCTGATGTTGTGCCCATAAGCACGATATGTCCCCAATAGAGAAAAATTCAAGCTTTTTTCTCTAATTTTATCAGACTTTTTCTCCCCTAGTTTTCCTGTAAATTAATTTTTAAGTTTCCCTACAAATCCCCCGACGTTATTCTGCAACCCTATTCCTGCAGACGGTCACTTTTAGTGTGTCATTAAAATTCGTTGCTATCTCTCCCTGATGTTGTGCCCATATGCACAATATGTCCCCTGATAGAGAAAAATTCAAGATATTTTCTCTAATTTTAATAACCATTTTCTCCCCACAGTTTCCTGCAAATTAATTGAAAAATTTCCCCTACAAATCCCCCGACGTTATTCTGCAGCCCTAAGTCGCATAAACACGAGTTTCTGATGATGTGGCATCTCCGCAATCCCCGTTAGTTTAATACCAAAAGCGCACATGAAAGAGAAGACGAAAACAACACGTTTTCTTAATAAAAACATAAAAAAAATAATTGTTCGATTACATTGATATCATTTTTTATGAGTACAATACGAAATGGTTAATTATATTTTTAATATGGGCACATATTCCACAGAGAAGTTCTCCGAGACCAAAATATTAAAAGTACTTAAAAACACTATGTTCAATTGAATTTTCGTAGGAAAAAAATAAAAATAAGCAAACGTAAGCCAATTTTATAATTATACAATATCCATTTCGAGATTTGCAAAAGCAAATTCGCCTAGGCATTATTTTTTGGGTATTTTGCACGTTTTTTTTTTTTAAAAGGTCCTATAGATATTGTTGGATATTATCGGCTTGTATATCGATGTATGATAAGCTCAACATCGATATAAGCAGTGAGCGTGACTCACGAATGTAAGATTATGGAAAGAATAAAATAAGGTGACACTTTGCTATAGAACCCGCGTGGCGACACTACAAATTGGCGACGAGGTTAACTAACCAAGTTTAATAAGCTTAGAAAAAACGCAACAGTTTGTGTAAATACACATACAATTCGTAAATACGAAACGCATTTAATCTAGTGTAAATACGCTAAACCAATGAAGCCTACAGCAGACACTAAAACTGCAACTACAAACGCAGTTGCCGCAGCCATGTACATGAGGTCAGCAAATGTCCCAGAGTTCGTGCCAAGTCAAATGGCATGGGACATCTGGAAAGAGCGGCTGGACATTCACCTAAGTGAGATGGAATGCACCGATGAAGCCAACTCTAAAGCCATACTACTGAGTAGGGGATGAAGCATATGGAGTGTTACATAATCTCTGTAGTCCAAGCTTACCTTCCACACACACATACGCAAATTTGTGTGGAATTCTTCAAACACACTTCACACCTCCCGTGATCGTTTTTCATGAGCGTGAACGATTTCATCAGGCGACCAAGAACAGCGAGGAGACCATAGCTACCTGGTTTTCCCGAGTGAAGCATCTTGCTTTAAGCTGCAAATTTGGCGCACATCTAGACGCTTTTGTTCTGGACAAATTCATAGTGGGGATTCCACAACAGATGTTCGAGAGGCTATGTGAAGAAGACGAAACTATTACAGTGCCATGATTTTGGAGACCAAGTTCGCAGCAAGAGCCACAACCAGCACTGATGACGCAGACGCAGTCAACTTCGTAAAACAGGGGCGTTTCAAGAGGGTCACTTAACCTTGAGCGGATTCGCAGGTTCAGGCCCAGTCGAAGAAAACAATCCCGTGCACACATTGTGGGTGGCGCAATCATGAATCTGCAACTTGCAAGTATAAAAATAGTAAATGCCATAATTGTAACAAGGTAGGGCATTTAGCTTCAACTTGTAAAAGAAAGACAGTTATTGGTAAAAATGTAAATTACATCTCGAATCAGCAACAACTAAACACATTATATAAGAATGTATTTTTAACATAGGTACTGCTTCAGACGGAATCTATACAGTGACAGTCGAAATTCAAGGAATTCAACTCGAAATAGCATGTGATACAGGTGCACCTTGCAACCTCATTTCAAGTAAACTCTAAAGTCAAATGAAACCAAAGAAACTGAGACCGTTTACTGTACCATATGTCAACTACAGTGGAGATTGCATAAGCGTATTGGGTGAGTTTGATGCACAAATTACGTTCCGTGGCATATCGAAGACTATTATTGTTGTTGTGACCAATACTGACAACCCGCCATTACTAGGCAGATCGTTTTTACGAACATTTGGATTCGAGTTAAGTCAAGTAAACAGTATTAATGAGATTACAAATAATGAACCAATCTGTATTTTCGGATGAATTAGGAGCATATACCGGCAAAAAAACATCGTTGAAACTTTGTGAAAACGAGAAACCAATTTTTTGTAAGCCAAGACCATTACCGTTGCCATGGAAGCCAAAGGTAGAGGAGAAGCTTAGGGAATATATTAAGCAGGGCATGTTGGAATTTGTTGATAACTCAGAGTGGAGTACACCACTAGTTCCTGTCTTAAAATCCAATAATGACGTTCGAGTTTGTGGAGACTATAAAGTCACTATTAACTCATACTTAGCGGATTTCAAATATCCTTGTCTCTTGCCGAGGATTGACGAGATTTTCACGTCACTTGAAGGAGGTATACTCTTTACCAAGCTTGACCTGTCTCAAGCATACAATCAGCTATTGCTGGACGAAAGTTCGCAACTATTGTGCACATGGAGCACGCACATCGGCGTCTTAAAGGTAAAACGCTTACCATTTGGCATTAAGACTGCCGCTGCAATTTTTCAAAAGACAATTGAAAATTTATTACGTTATTCTTACGTAGTAGTGTATCAAGATGACATAAAATCCCACATCTTTTGACATATCGTGCATAACGGTACATCCCCCAGTTCTCCCAGCATCTCCTGAATGTGGAGTTATAAGGCTTGATTTAAAAAAGTAATTTTTTACTTTATGAAAACCGCCAGAGGTCCACTGTTAAGACTTTTGCTCAAAAACTGCTCACACGATTTGCATGATTTCTTTGTTAAACACTCTTGAATATGTGTCCTATCCAATGGTATATAGCTTATTATGGTACATCTCCTGAAAATAGAGTTATGGGGCTTGATTCATAAAAGCAATTTTTTTTTGTCTTTTTTGTATGGAGAAAAACCAGAGGTTGGACCACTGTTAGGAGTTTTTTTTTCCTAAAATGTTCACACGATTTGCACGATTTTTTTTTTAAAACCCTCCTGAATATGTGTCCTATTCAAAAGTATATAGCTTGTTATGGTACATCTCCTGAAATTGGAGATATGCCCAAAACGTGAGGAGCCGAATTTTCAACTGCAAAGTAAAAATCCACCCACAAGTTAATAAAATTAATAGTTTATTCAATTCTTAACAATTTTGCTTTTAAACATTTTTAGTTATGTTGATTAATACAGATCTAATTGAAAAATAAAAAATGCCTTCGAGTTCCAGATTCCATCGTTCCAAAATCGACGCTAACTCAAGTGCAAAATATTCTTGGGCTTAGACTATCATGTGGACGAGCTGCGTCAAAATAGCGTCGACTTTTAGCGTCGAATTGGAACGGTGGAACAAAAATGATTTTTTTATTTTTAAATTTTCTCAGGAACTACTGAACTTTTTTCAGACAAAATAAATTGCAAAATGTTAAGAATAGAATAAACTATTGTATTAAATAAGGTTTGGGTGGATTTCATTATTGCAGGTACTTCAAAGATCAAGTCAAAAATTTGTAACCCGACATTTGGACGAATATCTCTTTTTCCAGATGATGAGCCGCAATGCACGGTATACCAGCAGAAAGCTGACATATTTAAGAGTATTTTAAAAAACAAATCATGAAAATCCTCCCCACAGTTTTTGAGAAAATTTCTTATCAGTAAACAAGCCTTGACCGAGCTGTCAATACTGATAAGGCCACCCATGTTAACTGAGTTGATCTCTCTGATGTTGTGCCCATAAGCACGATATGTCCCCAATAGAGAAAAATTCAAGCTTTTTTTCTCTAATTTTATCAGACTTTTTCTCCCCTAGTTTTCCTGTAAATTAATTTTTAAGTTTCCCTACAAATCCCCCGACGTTATTCTGCAACCCTATTCCTGCAGACGGTCACTTTTAGTGTGTCATTAAAATTCGTTGCTATCTCTCCCTGATGTTGTGCCCATATGCACAATATGTGCCCTGATAGAGAAAAATTCAAGATATTTTCTCTAATTTTAATAACCATTTTCTCCCCACAGTTTCCTGCAAATTAATTGAAAAATTTCCCCTACAAATCCCCCGACGTTATTCTGCAGCCCTAAGTCGCATAAACACGAGTTTCTGATAATGTGGCATCTCCGCAATCCCCGTTAGTTTAATACCAAAAGCGCACATGAAAGAGAAGACGAAAACAACACGTTTTCTTAATAAAAACATAAAAAAATAAATTGTTCGATTACATTGATATCATTTTTTATGAGTACAATACGAAATGGTTAATTATATTTTGAATATGGGCACATATTCCACAGAGAAGTTCTCCGAGACCAAAAAATTAAAAGTACTTAAAAACACTATGTTCAATTGAATTTTCGTAGGAAAAAAATAAAAATAAGCAAACGTAAGCCAATTTTATAATTATACAATATCCATTTCGAGATTTGCAAAAGCAAATTCGCCTAGGCATTATTTTTTGGGTATTTTGCACGTTTTTTTTTTTTTAAAAGGTCCTATAGATATTGTTGGATATTATCGGCTTGTATATCGATGTATGATAAGCTCAACATCGATATAAGCAGTGAGCGTGACTCACGAATGTAAGATTATGGAAAGAATAAAATAAGGTGACACTTTGCTATGGAACCCGCGTGGCGACACTACAAATTGGCGACGAGGTTAACTAATCGAGTTTAATAAACTTAGAAAAAAACGCAACAGTTTGTGTAAATACACATACAATTCGTAAATACGAAACGCACTCAATCTAGTGTAAATACGCTAAACCAATGATGCCTACAGCAGACACTAAAACTGCAACTACAAACGCAGCTGCCGCAGCCATGTACATGAGGTCAGCAAATGTCCCAGAGTTCGTGCCAAGTCAAATGGCATGGGACATCTGGAAAGAGCGGCTGGACATTCACCTAAGTGAGATGGAATGCACCGATGAAGCCAACTCTAAAGCCATACTACTGAGTAGGGGATGAAGCATATGGAGTGTTACATAATCTCTGTAGTCCAAGCTTACCTTCCACACACACATACGCAAATTTGTGTGGAATTCTTCAAACACACTTCACACCTCCCGTGATCGTTTTTCATGAGCGTGAACGATTTCATCAGGCGACCAAGAACAGCGAGGAGACCATAGCTACCTGGTTTTCCCGAGTGAAGCATCTTGCTTTAAGCTGCAAATTTGGCGCACATCTAGACGCTTTTGTTCTGGACAAATTCATAGTGGGGATTCCACAACAGATGTTCGAGAGGCTATGTGAAGAAGACGAAACTATTACAGTGCCATGATTTTGGAGACCAAGTTCGCAGCAAGAGCCACAACCAGCACTGATGACGCAGACGCAGTCAACTTCGTAAAACAGGGGCGTTTCAAGAGGGTCACTTAACCTTGAGCGGATTCGCAGGTTCAGGCCCAGTCGAAGAAAACAATCCCGTGCACACATTGTGGGTGGCGCAATCATGAATCTGCAACTTGCAAGTATAAAAATAGTAAATGCCATAATTGTAACAAGGTAGGGCATTTAGCTTCAACTTGTAAAAGAAAGACAGTTATTGGTAAAAATGTAAATTACATCTCGAATCAGCAACAACTAAACACATTATATAAGAAT
The DNA here is from genome assembly GCA_018904265.1 of Lordiphosa collinella. Classification (NCBI taxonomy): domain Eukaryota; kingdom Metazoa; phylum Arthropoda; class Insecta; order Diptera; family Drosophilidae; genus Lordiphosa; species Lordiphosa collinella. The sequence goes on from JAEIFV010000865.1 coordinate 83,008, forward strand.
GTATTTTTAACATAGGTACTGCTTCAGACGGAATCTATACAGTGACAGTCGAAATTCAAGGAATTCAACTCGAAATAGCATGTGATACAGGTGCACCTTGCAACCTCATTTCAAGTAAACTCTAAAGTCAAATGAAACCAAAGAAACTGAGACCGTTTACTGTACCATATGTCAACTACAGTGGAGATTGCATAAGCGTATTGGGTGAGTTTGATGCACAAATTACGTTCCGTGGCATATCGAAGACTATTATTGTTGTTGTGACCAATACTGACAACCCGCCATTACTAGGCAGATCGTTTTTACGAACATTTGGATTCGAGTTAAGTCAAGTAAACAGTATTAATGAGATTACAAATAATGAACCAATCTGTATTTTCGGATGAATTAGGAGCATATACCGGCAAAAAACATCGTTGAAACTTTGTGAAAACGAGAAACCAATTTTTTTGTAAGCCAAGACCATTACCGTTGCCATGGAAGCCAAAGGTAGAGGAGAAGCTTAGGGAATATATTAAGCAGGGCATGTTGGAATTTGTTGATAACTCAGAGTGGAGTACACCACTAGTTCCTGTCTTAAAATCCAATAATGACGTTCGAGTTTGTGGAGACTATAAAGTCACTATTAACTCATACTTAGCGGATTTCAAATATCCTTGTCTCTTGCCGAGGATTGACGAGATTTTCACGTCACTTGAAGGAGGTATACTCTTTACCAAGCTTGACCTGTCTCAAGCATACAATCAGCTATTGCTGGACGAAAGTTCGCAACTATTGTGCACATGGAGCACGCACATCGGCGTCTTAAAGGTAAAACGCTTACCATTTGGCATTAAGACTGCCGCTGCAATTTTTCAAAAGACAATTGAAAATTTATTACGTGGGATTCCTTACGTAGTAGTGTATCAAGATGACATAACTGTCACGGGACCTGACATGAAATCCCATTTGATAACACTCAAATCTGTTTTATGTAAACTAAGTGAATTTCAAAGATGAAATTTCATACCTTGGCTTTACCATAAATAGAAACGGGCTCAGAAAGAATAATGAGCGAATTTCGTGTATTTTAAATGAACCCTTTCCAAGCAATATTTCAGAAGTGAGGGCATTTACGGGTATGGTTAATTACTACTCGAAGTTTATCAATCAGTTTGCAATGAAAATGCACCCTCTTTATCAACTTCTGAGAAAGGACTTGTTCACTTCAATCCCAAATTAGAGACAGTACTAACTACTGATGCTTGTAATACTGCAGTGGCTGGAATTCTAGCGCACAAATGAAAAGATAATGGGTTGCTTTTGTCTCAAGGGCATTGCAAGATAGTGAGAAGAATTGCAGCACAATAGAAAAGGAAGCACTGGCAATCGTTTTTTCTGTCACCAAGCTTAAACAGTATCTCTTAGGACAGAAATTCACACTCAGAACTGATCACAAGCCTTTATTGAGCGTATTTGGAGAAAAGAAAGGTTTACCATTAATGGCTTCTGCAAGAGTACAAAGATGGGCACTGATATTATCAGGGTTTGATTATCATGTTGAATATGTTAAAGGTCAATGTAACGAAGCGGATAGTTTATCGAGAATGCCTCAAATCCCAGAAACATGTTCAACTGTGGAAAAGTGCAGCTATGTAAATCTCATACAAGAACAAAATCACATAGGGCTAGATTTCAAAAACATAGCAAATCAAATCAGGAGAGACCCAGTCCTATCAAAGGTACTTCAAGCTATCGAGAATGGATCAGTTAATCAGTTAAAGGGAGATGAGTTTAAACCATACAAAAACAAAGACGCAGAGCTATCCGTAGAATATGGATGCATATTATGGGGACACAGAACAATTATACCCAAGAAATGGCAACAAGAAGTTCTTAACTGTCTACATTTGTCTCATCTTGGTATTGTAAAAACCAAAGCCTTGGCTAGATCGTATATATGGTGGCCAGGTTTAGACAAAGTCATAGAAAGATTAATCAGAGATTGTATTCCATGTCAGGAGTTACAAAATGATCCTGAGAAAAGTGTACTTATACCATGGGAACCTGAAATATCTGTTTGGAAGAGGATACACTTCGATTTTGCTGGACCCATTCAAAACCAGTATCTCTTCGTTGTAGTTGACTCGTATTCCAAGTGGTCTGAAGTATTCGTAACAAAGCAGATCACATCTCAATTTACAATCGCTAAGCTGAGAGAATTATTCTGTAGATACGGACTAGTCGACACTTTAGTAAGTGACAATGGACGTCAATTTACGTCAGCTGAGCTCAAACAGTTTATGGATATGAACGGCATTCACCATTCTCTCACGGCACCAGGACATCCATCCAGTAATGGACAAGCCGAAATTTTCGTTAAAGTCCTGAAGAAATCTGTGTATGCAACTCTTAAAAGTATTCCCAATGAAAATTTGGAAACTGTTGTAAATCGATTTTTGCCCGACTATAGAAATACAAAACACTGCACTACTGGAGAAAAGCCCTCGAAGATTTTCTTCAAGCGAAGTATTAAGACTAGGCTTGACCTTCTAAAACCACCCAAAATAAGAGAGATCGTTCTGGAAAAGCAAAACAAGGCAGCTTTAAATTACAAAGGCAGTAGAAATGTTGTATTCAATGAAGGACAACGTATTTTCATTAAAGATTATACTAACCCTAATAAGTCAAGTTGGTCACCAGCAAAAATAGAAAGAAAACTAGGAACACGTACGTATTTGTGCTCATTCGCTCATAACAATCGTTCCATAAAGAGACATACGGATCAGATCAGACAATCACTCAAAGATAATTCCGTTATTGACGGCAGGGACAAACCTTATTTCACCGACCCTGAATTCAAGACTGACTGTGTGGAGGTCTCGTCTCAAGCAAATATTGAAAATCATGAAACACCAAAACGAGAACTAAGACCTCGAAAAGATGGAAAAGTATTGAAAATGTGAAACAATTTGAAAACTAGAGTACTGAAATGAACTTAACCTTTTATAAAATGATGTTATTCTAGTTTTAAAGAAACCCAATAATTTTTAATTGTAAAGCACAATCCCTATAAGAATTGAATTGAAAAATGTATGTTTAAAAGACTCAGAGGGAGCGTGTTGGATATTATCGACTTGTATATCGATGTATGATAAGCTCAACATCGATATAAGCAGTGAGCGTGACTCACGAATGTAAGATTATGGAAAGAATAAAATGAGGTCACACTTTGCTATAGAACCCGCGGGCGACACTACAGATAGGAATGCATTTTTCTGTATCTATACATCTATATCTATCTATACATCTATATAAAAGTGAAAGTATGTTTGTATGTTTGTCCCTTATGGGCGTCGAAACCGCTGAACCGTACTTCACGAATTTTTCACAGTAAGTTCATGTCGATCAGGAAAGTGTCATAGGCTATGTCTCATGTCCAAAAACCGCCAAATTTGCAAAATTATACCGTTCATCCGATTTCAATGGAAATTTGGGAATGGTTAAACGGTTGCCCAGGAAGGTTCTAAGTTGAAAAAATTTGCGGAAAACGGTCCAAAAACCGCTAAAATTGCAATATTTACGTTTTCGCTAAAACTTTGGGAAATTGATCGACGCTTGCCCGGGAAGGTTTCCAAATAGAAGAAACCGCGAAATTTGCAAAATGTTCGATTGTTATAAAACTTTAGAGAAAGCTTGGACGCTTGCGCGTAAAGAATTCTGATTTGAGGAAATGGGCGGGAAATAGTCTAAAAACCACGATAATTCAAAAACTACACCGTTCATCCGATTGCGATGAAATTTTGATCAATGGTTATACACTTGGCCGCGAAAGTTCCTAAGGTCAAAAAATTCCCCAATCATAACCGTCATTCGATTGCAATCATACTTTGGAAAATGAATTAAGCGCTAGCTCGGATGGGTTTTTAAGTTGAAGAAATTTGCAGAAAATTGTCCAAAAACAGCGAAATCGGTATTTCTTTGGATAGTGGTTCGACGATTGCCCGGAAAGGTTTCCAAGTAGAAGAAATGGGCGGAAAATGGGCCAAGAACCGCGAAATTTGCAAAATGTTCGATTTTGATGAAGCTTTGAGGAATGGTTGTACGGTTGCCCGCCAAATTGAAATTGAAGAAATTGGCCGGAAATGGTCATAAAATCTCGAAATTTCAAAAACTATACCGTTCATCCGATTGCCATAAAACTTTGGGCAACGCTTGCCCGCGAAGGTTTCTAAGGTCCAAAAAACGCGAAATTTGCAAAATAACCTAAAGAGTATATATGAAAGCGCTTAGTGCTTATATTACAATTCCGGCGTTGGTAAATGGAAGCTGTAGATTACACGGTCGAAAATATTGCGAAATTTGCAAATTTTTGAATTGAGCCTAGATTATTGTGAAGATTTCATAGCGGCAAAAAAGTCACGAAATTTGCGAAATTTTAGGGTAGGATTATAATGAAGATGAAGATGGTTAAATAGAGAAAAAGATCGAACGGTCCAAAATGTTTATGGCGACTTGCAGCCAACACTAGCTTGAATACAGTCGCTCTCATAAGTATCTTAAGGACCCGGGCGACGCCGGGTATTCAGCTAGTATATTTATAAAATTTTTGATTTTTGCTTCTAATAATTTTTTTTAAATTAATTTGGCAAAGGAAATTTAAGTAACGTTACGAGAAAAGATTTTTGAATATGATAACTTGCAAAATAATCTTATGTTTTTTCAAATCCTTTTAAGAAAAGATTTATTCAAAAAGCTTTGCCTAATTCGCAGAGGCTTTCCATTTTGTAATACTAGTCAAAAACCACTTCTTTTTTTGTCATGTTACGGCAGCACATATTTTTGCTTATATCTTTAAGAACTTATGGATGTCATTGTTTTTTCTGATTATAGTGCTTATTTATTGCTACGCAAATATACAAAACACTTTTTAAAAATCCAAGTTTTTCAAATTTTTTTAAAGCATTTATTCGTACAAATGTCACGTTACTCCAGATTGGAAATGGCCATATGTTAAACACATCTCTTCCGATCCAAAATCGACCCAAGTCAAATGCGATTTGTAGAGCAGATAAGATTTTTTGATATTAATATTCAGGCCTGTTCCGGGTTTCACTATTTCTCGATTTCAAATGAAAACAAACGAACGTTTGGTATTTCTTACTCGAACGATTTGCAATTCGAGTGTTTCATTTCCAAATTGCTTCCGTTGACTACACTTTCACCTTAATCAACTGGTGAATCAAAACAATCCATAAATAATCACTCAAAATAGTTGAATAGTTGAATATAGGTGTTTAAAATGTCGTTTTAATTTTAGCATTTTATTACTTTTCCGCTTCTAAAATTTTAATTTTTTATAAAAAAATTTTAAGGAATTAAAATTGTAAAAATTATCTTAACACTAAACATGGTACAATTACTTGAGCCTTATTTGACCCTTAGTCAAAATCTTTATACATCGGCTCCAGATTGTTCAATCGAGTAAATCTATCGATTTGAAGACCGGAACAGGTAGCCATCGAATCGAATTTAGTGAAAGTGAAAACCGGAACTAGGCCTGTTGTGTATATATTCGAATCTTTGTTCAACAACCTTTAACCTCAAATTTCCGAACCCTAACCATAGGTACATTTTGTTTTTCAACCGCAAACCGGAATTCCGAACAAATTTGTTGGGTTTGCAGTCCAGATTTTAATAGTTATTCTGTTACTAAACCATCGATCTCCTAAAGCTTACTCAAAATCGCGGTTATTATTATTTCAGGCATGCCATTGTGGGCTTGAGCAAGGCAATAGAAGATGCCTTAGAGAAAGGAGCATTGCGGACAACGGGGGACTTGACGGAAAATGATTATTTTCTCATATCTGAAATTGTATTTAAAAGCCAAGCCGACAAAAACATTCGTCGGTTTAAGGTGAATAGTAGTTCGAAAAAATGGCGTAAGTCCGTCAATATTAATTACAAAAGGATCCTTCGTAAATTCAACACCAATATCAGAATTGGTGTTGATTTAACTAAGCGTCTAAGTGTTAATACACCTAATATACACGATGACAAATTCGATGAAAGAATTTAGCATTGCTTCCAATCTTTCCACCAACCCAATTGCAAAAATTGCAAAGTTGGAAATGTCAGCTTAAATGTAGATGTCAAAATGGTTTACTATCCAAAATTGATTCGTTCACCTGATGTTGAATGTACACATTATGTAGCTGAAATGAAATTGAACGATTTCAATGAAAATTTGTTAGCGTGTAAATTAATGTTTACCGAAAAGCAAAGTATTCAACACATTATTAGAGAAAAATTTTTCTGTGTAAGATATGGACTGAACTTTAGGTCCACAAGAGTTAACAAAAAAAGATTCTTTCGTTGCATATGGTTACTGCAAGGATCCATCTTGCAACAAATATAAATTTGAAGGGGATTTCAAAGGAACTGTTGAAGTTTTCTCAAGCAGTCCGAATTTGACCCATACAATTAACTTTAATAACAATTGGCAATGCAGAGCCATAAATCGCTTTATGGCAAAAAGCGATATTAAAGGAAGCTCTGCATTTGAATTTAAAACTAATCTTGGAAACAAAATTAACTCCGAAAGAGCTTTAGTGGGAAATAAGAAAATGGTTTATTCGAATTTATCTTATTACAGAAATATCATATCGGAGGAAAACGCTAAGAACGATTTTGAAAAAGATGCGTTCAAAGATGCCTACGATATGATGTGTATGGGATATTCTCATTATATCCAGCATTTATCAACTAAGGTTGAGATATTTTTATGGGACTCAGAGCATATAAAATTGCTTGTAAATCACCTGAAAATTCATACGCTTCACTTTGATGCTTCAGGAGGTGTTGTGCAACCTATGAAATTGGCAAAGAAAAGAATATTTCTTTATTCATTGGTTGCACATGTTCCTGAGCATCACATTGTGTTTCCTGTGGCTCATGCGATTTTGTCAAACCACACATCCTATGATATTGGTCGCTTTTTATGCGAGCTTAATAGGTTTTGTATATTGAACAAAATAAAATTGCCACTTTGCAAACGGGTCGTTACTGACGTGAGTTTTGCAATAATTGGAGCAGTGTTAAAAGTATTCTGTGATTTAAGCATAGTGGAATACAATGAAATGTGCTTTTGCTTTTTATATAGCGAAAGTAATGCGTTTCCGAATGTATGCGTTCAATTTTGTACAAGCCATTATGCCAAAATTATGTGCTCTGATATAGACAGAACCGTTGGCTTGGCAAACACTGACCTAAGACAATTTCTTAGAAATGCTCTGGGTTGGGGATATAACATAAGCTCCATAAAGGACTTAGAAGAATGGTTTAAAAATCCGATTACCATTCTACTATCTCCTTCAGTAAATGAAATGGTTAGCAAAGCTATTTCATATTTTACAGATGCGAACCCAGAATCTTTTGATTTGGAAATGCATGGAACTTTTGTAAAATCTATCAAAAAGTATCGAGAAGATACACTAAAGTCTATTGCAAGCAAAAGCCAATTGAAAATTCGTTTCAATACTTTTGCCGTTGTAATAAAAGATATGTTAGAAAATCAATCTATTAATGGAAAGCAAAACATATATTATTGTCCTGAAATGGTTGAGGTCATTTTGGGCAAATATATTGTTTTTGCGAAATTTTGGGCAAATATTATGGGTATTTTGATTGATAAGAGCAATAAGAGACCCAGCAATGGTCCAATTGAATCTTTTTTAAGACAATAAAGCATGATTTCAATGAAACCAAACAAGGAAAACAACTTGGAAGATTCAATCGAAAAATGAATGTACTTTCGAATTCAGTGGTGAGACAAATTGAACTTTTGCACCCAGAATTTATTCGGGCCCCTATTCTTCATCGTACTGTTATAAAGGCCAGACCTAAAAAACGCACTTAGAAGCAATTGACGGCCTTAAGTGATATGTCTAATAAGAAGCTTTCCAAATATAAAGAAAGCTGGCAAAAAAAGGGCATTAAAAAACTTAAGGTCGGACTGTTTGGTCGGAATTTCTCCGGACCCCAAAAAGTTCGGGAGGAATTTGCACAATCTTGTCTTTCAAAAGACAATAATTCCAATTTTCATTTAGAGTTGTCTGTTCTTTCTGAGAATTTAGAATCAAATTTAAATTCCTCTGTTCTGGCAGATCATTCATATGTTTCAAACTTGCAAATATTTCAAATGGAAGAGAACTATAAAAAAATTCTTCGAAATTAAGCAGTTGCCTAATGGAAAATGTACATTTTAAATTGTAAGACTCTTTTCGAGCATGTACATTCCTTAAACATGAATCGTTTTATGTACAATATAGAATTAGACGAGTTGGTAACATTGGAAGACAATAAGTGGCTTTCAAACTTCATAGTCAATGCTGCTTTGACAGCAATTCGATTTGATCAAAATGATCCAGGACTGGAAAGTCTTCCATGTCAAATTGGACAATACTGCTTTAAAAATGAGGAATTAATTAAAACTGCTTTGGATAGTTCCTCTAGTACTTTAATTGTTCCTCACTGTTATAAAAATCATTTTTACATTACATTTAATTATTTATTAATAAAAATTTTTAAGAATTTATGTTCCTTGATCCATTTGGGCGGTCAGCATCTGCCCAAAGGTTTATAAGGCACTATTTGTCACTTTTAAACGGCATTAGTAAGATGAACTACAAATGCGTGTATAAAAGTCATGACCTTCAGGATGATTCATACAATTGTGGCATTTTTATTTTGCAGTTTGCAAAATGCCACATAAAAGATATGCCTCTCTTAAATTTACGACCAGCTCATTTATTTAGAAGAAGCATTTTTGAAAAACTAACAAATTATGGCGATTCGCTGTTAAATATATGTCTACACTGCTGTAAAAATATAGAACATGAAAGCAGATTGCTATGCAACACTTGTGGACGAAGTATTTGCATTGAATGCGATCTAAATTTATACACAATTACCGATAACAACCTTATCTGCAAACTTTGCCAAGCTAGTTTACAATAGAGACGGTGGTTTTTATTTTTAAAATATTTTGCTAGCAAAGCATCGTATGTACACACCATATGGTTAATAAAGCTATGTTGGGCTTGTGGATGAGCCGTTTCTGCTTCACCGAAGATAGTTTAGATTGGCATCATGTTCAGTTGACATTGAAACTGGCGACATCTGAGCTGTAATCAGCCAGAAACAGTCGTTTCACCGACTCCATGATTTTGGTCCTTGAAACTTATTTCAACAATGCAATCGGCCAGCGACGCTCCTAAGCAAATATCCAATTGGAATGTACGTTAATGATTTAATGCGACTGCTAAGTTATAAGTGGAATAGGCCTATTGGGGATACCACTTTAAAAAAAACGCGCCTTGAACTCTACCTCAACGGTGGGGTGGAAACGAGTTAATAATTACACTGGCAACAAGGTCAAGTATATTGAAGTATTGGCATTTATTCGTGAGATACCGGCCGAAATGTTGGGAGGAGTATGCCAAAATTGGACTAAGCGGATGGACCATTTGAGGCGCAGTCACGGTCAACATTTGCATGAAATAATCGTCAAACATTAAATCATATGGACCGTACTATCGACTCAAATAAAGATTTCATGCATATTTCTGAATTTTATGTGTTATTTTTTTAAACTTTCCTATAGCTATTAAAAAAAAAATTTTTTGGTTTTTTTTATCTCTTTATATAGGGTGATTTTTTAGCTATTATCTTTTTGGCAACACTGGTTTAAACAGCTCACGCACGTTTTGTGTTTTGTTTCACTGTCAAACATCTTCAGTTTGGTCTATAATTTAACCATGAATCGTCTTACAAACGAACAACGCTTGCAAATAATTGTATGATCAAAATGCGTGCTCTGTTAAGAATGTTCATCGCGCGCTTCTTCCATTTTATGGTCAGTTTAATCGACCCACTGAAGCGGCTATTCAGGCTATTGTGACTAAATTTCGTACCAAATTTACATTGTTGGACATTAAACCACCAACACGCTTACGTAGAGTGCGAACTGAAGAAAATATCGCAGCTGCATTGGACAGTGTTAATGATGACCATCAATTATCGATTCGACGCCGTTCGCAGCAATTGGGCCTCTGTTAATCAACAACGTGGAAAGGATTTAAGTGTGAAGCCTTTCAAAATACAGCTGGTGCAAGAATTGAAGCCGAACGACCTACAGCAACGTAGAATTTTTGGTGAATGGGCTCTTGGAAAGTTGGCCGAAGATCCACTGTTTTACCGAAAAAGTGTTCAGCGACGAAGCTCATTTTTGGCTCAATAGGTACTTACGTATAAGCAGAATTGTCGATTTTGGAGTGAATATCAGCCAGAAGCATTGCAAGAGCTACCAATGCATCCAGAAAAAGTCACAGTTTGGTGCGGTTTATGGGCTGGTGGCATCATTGGACCGTACTTCTTCAAAGATGATGCGAATCGTAACGTAACTGTGAATGGTGAGCGCTACCGTGAGATGATATCCAACTTTTTTATGCCCAAAATGCAGGAGCTTGACTTGCATGACATGTGGTCTAACAAGACGGTGCCACATGCCACACAGCACGCGCAACAATGGACTTATTGAGAGGCGAGTTCGGTGAACATTTTATTTCACGTTCGGGACCGGTCAATTGGCCGCCTAGATCGTGCGATTTAACGGCTTTAGACTATTTTTTGTGGGGCTATGTTAAAGCTCATGTCTATACAGACAAGCCCGCTTCAATTGACGCATTGGAAGACAACATTGAAGCATTTATTCATGAGATACCGGCAGAAATGTTGGAAAGAGTATGCCGAAATTGGACTAAGCGGATGGACCATTTGAGGCGCAGTCACGGTCAACATTTGCATGAAATAATCTTCAAACATTAAATTATATTGGACCGTACTATCGCTTCAAATAAAGATTTCATGCATTTTTCTGAATTTTATGTTTTTTTTTTTTTTTAAACTTTCCTATAGCTCTTAAAAAATCACCCTTTATAATCTTTTTATGTCTTATGTAAAGCCTTTAGAGACACAAATTTACAAATTATATTTAATTAATTTTAGCACTGGCGTCCGCATCGGCGTCAGCATCGGCGTTGTCCAGAACCTGGGTGCCAGAAACGGCCTACTTCTTCGAGTTGTTGTTGTTGTTTTTCTTCTGCAAGTTCCGCTTCCTCTCTTCGTCGGAGTCGCTATCTCTCCCATGGTTATGTATTATGATAGTCTGTAAGCAAGTCAAGAAATTATTTATTAATACAAAGAACTAATTTTTATCAAATAAAACTTCCCTGAGCAATATTTAGGAAACTTTTGTGAGCACGACCCGCGTTGATTTTGCGCTATGTGAAGGGGGATTCCAGAAACTCGTGTTTATGCGACTTAGGGCTGCAGAAAAACGTCGGGGGATTTGTAGGGAAAATTTTTAAATTAATTTGCAGGATAACTGTGGGGAGAAAATGGTTGTTAAAATTAGAGAAAATAGCTTGAATTTTTCTCGATTAGGGGACATATCGTGCATATGGGCACAACATCAGGAAGAGATAGCAACGAATTTTGTTGGCCTGGTCACTCTCAACTCAGTTAACATGGGTGGCCTTATCAGTATTGGCAGCTCGGTCAAGGCTTGTTTACTGATAAGAAATTTTCTCAAAAACTGTGGGGAGGATTTTCATAATTTTTTGAAATGCTCCTGAATATGTCAGCTTTACGCTGATATACCGTGCATTGCGGCACAACATCAGAAAATGGAGATATTGAGCAAAGTACAGCATTGCAATTTTGTTGTCAAAATTTGTATGAAGAAATTTTGAGGTTGGTCCACTGTAAAGCAATTTTCTCAAAAACTGTGGGGAGGATTTTCTTTTTTTTCAAATACTCTTGAATATGTCAGCTTTACGCTGATATACCGTGCATTGCGGCACAAAATCTGGAAAAAGAGATATTCGTCCAAATGTCGGGCTACAAATTTTTGACTTGATATTTGACCTTATTTAATACAATAGTTTATTCTATTCTTAACATTTTGCAATTTAATTTGTCTCAAAAAGTTCAGTAGTTCCTGAGAAAATTTAAAAATAAAAAAATTCTACTTTTTCAAAATTCCACCGTTCCAACTCGACGCTAAAAAGTCGACGCTATTTTGACGCAGCTATGTGGACGGGCATATAGAGGAAAAGATCGAATGGTCCAAAATGTTTATATCGACTTGCAGCCATCACTAACTTGAATATAATCGTTCTAATAAGAATCATAAAGTCCCGGGCGACGCCGTGTAATCAGCTAGTTATGAATAAAAACTGAATTTTATAACATTTTGAAATGAAACACTAGAGTCTTGTCAGTTCCTTAACGACATGTAACCTAAAAGGGTGGGAGGATTTCTTTCAGGGTATCTCCGCTAAAGCGCATCGCTGGAGATTATGGTTGGGCGTCGGTCACCATCATAGACCTCGCCCCACTCAATACGGCTTTGCTCTGATATTAGCCTCCTTGTGTTTGGTCTAGATGAATTCGTTTCTTCCTATGATACAGGGTGGCTGATGAAAGCTGCTACCAAAAAAAAATTGAAAAACTTATTTTCTATTTGATGAATCTACTTAATTATACCCTTGCAAAGGGTATTATAAAATTGTGCGGATGTTTGTAACGCATTGAAGGAAGCATCTCCGACCACATAAAGTATATATATTCTTGATCAGCATGACGAGCTGAGTTGATTTAGCTTTGTCCGTCTGTCCGTCCGTCCGTCTGTCTGTTTCTATGCTATCTCCTACGTCAGTTTTAAAGCTATCCTCATCAAACTTTGCACGAAGTCTTTTGGTACATATAGGCTGCACATTTGTCGGAACCGGCTGGATCGGATGACTATATCATATAGCTGCCATAGGAACGATAGGTCGAAAAACTAGTCTTAGTGAGAAAACCTTTTTTGTTTTTAATGGAAACGCCTCCAAAATACGTATTTTCTAGTTTACTATCCTTTTCCATGATTTCACTAAGTTTGGTCGAATCGGAGACTTAGCATAATAAGCGCGAAAAACTAGTTCTAGTGAGGAAAACTTTTGGATTTTAATGAAAACGTGCTTTTTACTGGCATATTCTTATTTTATATACTTAAACACATTTCTACAAAGTTTTATCAAAATCAGATGGCTATAGCATATAGCTGCAGTATGAATGATCGGTCGATAAAGAAGTTCTAGTGAGATAAACTTTTTTGTTTGAAATGGGATCGTCTCCAAATTTCGTAATTAACAGTGTATTATGCTTTTCCATGATTTTACCAAGTTTGGTCGAAATCAGACATCTATTTAGTATAGATCCCATAGAAAAGTAATGTCCAAAAAGTAGTCTGAGTTTGAAAAACTTTTTTTTCAATGGAAGCTGCAAGGGTATACAAAACTTCGGCCGAGCTGAAGTTAACTTTCCCCTATTTTTTTGTTTTGTTTTGTAGATTGATCTTTAAATTTATGGAAAATTGATAATTGAGACACTGAAACACGAATTTGGATTGTCCCCCGCTATCACGCCCTGGAGTCCGTAGTTTCGGTTCAAAGAGAGTATAGGCACACGTTTGTCGGCGATCCTCCGACCAGATGGACCATAATGAGACTTGTTAACAATTTTGCAGAGCGTGGGACAGTCGAAAGAAGACCTTACCATCGAAACCCTACAGTTTCTACGGAGGAAACAATCGCTGCGGTAGTTGCAGCCATACAAAACAATCCAAGAGTTTCGACAAGGAACTTATCTGCTCAAATGGGTATAAGCAGACACTCATTGCAGTCAATTATGCACAATGATTTGAACTTATTCCCAAATAAAAATGCAAATGGCCAACAAACTGAACGCAGCAGACTTTCCAATTCCCTTGGAATTTTGCCAGAAGATGCTTCAAATAGTGGGAGAGGACGAAAACATGTTGAACTGTCTTTTTATGTCTGACGAGGCCCATTTTTACATAAACGGCAACATAAACAAACAAAATTGTCGAATATGGAGTACTTCCAACCCACAGATACTCCATGAGACGGAATTGCATCCACTTCGTGTGACAGAGTGGTGTGAAGTTTCATCACACTGCATTGTCGGGCACTACATCTTCGAAGAAACGTTCACACCGTTACTGTTACTGGAGACCGTTACTTGAGCATGCTTAGAGAGTTTTTCTTTCCAGAATTACGACGAAAGATAATTCCTTTCAAGTCAGCAAGATGGTGCAACTCCTCACATAGCCCAGCCTGTTATGACAGAACTGCGCCGAAAATTTTCCAATAAGCTGATATTCAGAAACTCCACATTCCGTTGGCCTCCCAGGTCGCCCGACCTTACTGCACCTGACTTTTTCTTGTGGGGTTATTGCAAACAGGAAGTCTACAAATCAAAACCGACAAATTTGAATGAACTGAAGCAGTCCATTCGACCAACAATTGCGGCTATTCCTGTGTCAACTCTCCAAGCAGTAATGAACAACTTTTTGATAAGATGCCGCTCATGCATGAACGAGCAGGGGGGCATTTAAATTCAATTATTTTTAGATCTTATTAAGCTATTTTTAATAAAATTGAATGAGCTTTAACATGAATAAAAGAAAAATGAAATCCATACACTGAAAAAAAAGTTATTTGACTTTCTTAATGTTACTTATTCATCAGCCACCCTGTATATTGATATGATTTCGTGGACTTTAGCTCCATATTTAGTTTCAGTAGAGGTCCTATAACTAAAATTTGTGTGGATGCTGTCTCGAAATGGCAACAACCCACCCCACTTCCGAATGAGACACGGAACCAGAGGATCTCGCCCGCCGTGTCCCTTTAACTGTGTGTAGGTGATAGAAAAATAGCAGTGAGCCGATGATACACACTCTCATTTTTTCCAAACCACCCTAGTAACCACTACAATTTTCCAACTGCGTGGAAAGTCGCCAAAGTCATTCTAATCCTCAGACCTGGTATGCCACCTGTCTCCCCTGATAGCTACCGACCGATCAGCCTAACTTTTGGCTCTTCAAAAATATTAGAGCGCATAATTAAATGCAGACTAAATCTCCATGTCGAGGACAAGAATGTTTTACCCAAAGTTCAATATGAATTGAGAGCCTTTCTAAACTGCATCCATTCGTTGGACAAGCTAACAGATTTCGTAAAAGAAAATTTGCATTTGAAACAATCAGTTGGCATGGTAACCTTAGATGTCGAAGCTGCGTTTGACACGGTTTGGCACAATATAGAAACTAAAGAGTACGACCGGTTACATACTTTTGCACAAACTTATTATACTCTGTGTACCTCTGGTACAGGGTATAACGAGTGCGTAAGTTAAAGTCGGTCCTGCCCGACTTCGATATATCAGTTATTTAGGTGAATTAACGTTGAATAGCCTTCTCTTATGTAAGTTAGCAGAGCATTAACATTATTGTGAACATTTCAACATTATGAAAACAATGATGAAAGTTTTTTTATAGCTTTAGAAACTCTTCCATTTATTATTCGATCTTTATGAACATTTCAGATATTGAGGATATTAGACAAATACACTACACTGTAAGATATGAGTTTGAGATCACTAAAATTGTTGGAGCTATTCATCATTTTTTATTGTGGGGGCGAAAGGTGGCATGGCCACCTTTCAAATAAACTAGATCTGCGTAGGGACAATAGGACTCTACATACAAAATTTGGTCGTTCTAGCTCTTCTAGTCTCCGAGATCTAGGTGCTCATACTGACAGACGGACATGGCTATATCGACGCTGCTGTTGAAGCTGATCAATATATCGAATATATATACTTTATAAGTTCGAAAATGCTTCCTTCTGGCTGTTACTTTTGCAGAAACTTAATATACTCTGTGTACCTCTGGTACAGAGCATAATGACTCTGTAAAATTGCTCGAAAAAATTTTTGACGGCTGGCGAGCTACGACGAGTATGCTGACAAGCAAACATGTGTGTCTGTATGATTTATTGAACTGCAGTTCGTGCGCCCAAACTAATTAAACTTATGCTTTTTTGGCGGTCGGTAGATCATATCATAAGGATATATTTATACTTCCTTTAAATCATGTTACCTTAACATTTTGAAATTGGTTTTACGTTTAAATTGCAAAGTGAAAACAAATTTTATAGCTAGTTAATCTAGGAATGTTTATTGCAACAATTATTCAATCGTGCTGTTAATAGCTTGTCTATCCCAATAAGTGTCTACCAAAGGCCACCCTAACATGTGCCTACCAAGGTCCACCCCAATAATTGCCGAGATGTTTAAGCTACGGTCACATTAAACCCAACTCATGTGGATCAGTTTTAGATTTAGTTGTACCTGCTCGTTTATAAATGGCCAAACTAATTCAGCAATACGACAAATTCACCACCAAGGAGCTGGAAGCGTATACTGCCGATCCAGAGTCATGTGTGCATTGCCACAAAACCGACATGCACCTGTCGATGGGGCCCTACGCCATGGCCAACTTCAAGCAAGCGCTCCACGAGTTTCTCATTCGCACCAAAGTGGGCAACTACGATGCCAGTCTTCAGGGTATCGTATTGGGCATCAGGAATATCAAAGTTCAGGGACACAATGCAGCCTTGCGTACGGATGATCCCGCCTTGCATTTGCTTATCAATGCAGAGTTCTATGTATTCCGGCCAGTGGCTGGAGCTGTCCTAAATGGTGTGGTCCGTCATGTATCCAAGAGACAGGTTGGCGCCACCATCTACAGAGTTTTCAACACATCCGTACGGTTTGCGAACAGGAAACAGGCCCGCAAAGCCTTTGTAATACACCAGGAAATCAAATTTCGAATTAAGGACATCAATATAAGCAATGTTGTGCCATTTATAGAGGGTGAATTGCTGGTGGAGGCCGAGCAAATGGTAAGCTATGGATTTCTCTGATGATATTTTATTAAAATCTAAATTTTTGCAGAGCAAATCCATTAAGTTTGGCAGTCCTGAACCGGAGGCAGTGGTCGTGGAGGATGATGAACAAAAACCTGAAGTGAAGTTGGATGCGCTGATAGAGTTAATCAAAACTCAACCCAGTCTGGAGGAATTACCCAAAGAGAAGAAGAGCTTAAAGCGAAAAAAACCTGAAAATTCAGAACCAAAGTTGAAAAAAGTAAAACGAATAAAAGCGGAACCGGATTTTTGAGACTTACATGTATGGTCGTCCAAAGATTAAAGTTCCCTCTATGTACATACATTTTAAATTGCATCAAGATGGCTGAAGATGGCTTTTTAACAGGGATCAATACCGGTACCAGAAGCGTTTCAAACCCGTTTACCGTTATTATTATAACCGATAGAGCCGGAACAAAACCGAAACGTTGGTACCGGTACGTTTTAGGTTTTTATACCCTTGCAGAGGGTATTATAAAATTGTCCGGATGTTTGTAACGCATAGAAGGAAGCATCTCCGACCACATAAAGTATATATATTCTTGATCAGCATGACGAGCTGAGTTGATTTAGCTTTGTCCGTCTGTCCTTCTCTCCGTCTGTCCGTCTGTTTCTAGGCTATCTCCTCCGTCAGTTTTAAAGCTATCCTAACCAAACTTTGCACGAAGTCTATTGGTACAAATACGCTGCACATTTGTCGGAACCGGCCGGATCGGATGACTATAGCATATAGCTGCCATAGGAACGATCGGTTGAAAAACTAGTCTTAAAGAGAAAAACCTTTTTGTTTTTAATGAAAACGCCTCCAAAGTACGTATATCTTAGTTTACTATGACTGTAGCATATAGCTCCCATAGGAACGATCGGTCGGAAAACTAGTTCTAGTGAGAAAAACTTTTTTGTTTTTAATCAAAACGTCCTTATCATTGGCATACACTTATTTTATATACTTTTACTTTATTGGATTGGATGACTATAGCATATAGATCCCATAGGAACGATCGGTCGAAAAACTAGTCTTAGTGAGAAAAACTTGTTTGTTTTTAATGAAAGCGTCCTTTTTATTGACATACACTTAATTTATATACTTTGGACACATTCCTACAAAGTTTTATCAAAATCGGATGACTACAGCATATAGCTCCAGTATGAATGATCGGTCGAAAAAGAAGTTCTAGTGAGAAAACTTTTTGTTTTAAATGGTATCGCCTCCAAATTTCGCAATTAACAGTGTATTATGCTTTTCCATTATTTCACCAAGTTTAATCGAAATCAGACATCTTTATAGTATAGATCCCATAGTAATGTCCAAAAAGTAGTCTTAGAAAGACTTTTTTGTTTTCAATGGAAGCTGCAACGGTATACAAAACTTCGGCCGAGCCGAAGTTAACTTCCCCTTTTTTTTTACTTCATAATTTTGGTCAGATGTTTTGTAACGCGAAAAAGGAATCATAAGACGTTCTTTACACTACGTCAAATTTTCTTGTCACTTTTCTAAGAAGGCTTAAAACGTCTGGCAGTAGACATCTTTAACATTTCTTCAATTTTGCGGACGCCGAACACGACATTCTGCCATATCGGAAAAAGTGGGACTCAGTTCGTGAAATAGTACGCATATTAGAAACAGCTAAGGTGACCACAACTAAGCTTCAAGCCGAAAATCTAGTTTCGAGTGATTTTTATTTTATTCGGATATACAGCAAACAGGAAATATTTAAAAATACGACCTCTCTAGCGAAATCGCTCGTTCAGGAAATAGAAAATCTTGAAAAATCCCTTTTTGAGAGCAATGCTTTTCAATGTGGCATATTTTTGGACCCGATGTATGACGTAATGCTAGATCCCGAGCAAAAAATCTTGTATTACTCTTTTAACAAATATTTATGCTCAAATTTCTTCGGTTGCTGATCAATCACTGCTTAATGATGAATGTTTTAATACTAGCTTATCGGAAATCTTTGGCGAAGTCGATGAATTCGCAGCTGGACTTCACAGAACCGTATCCGAAACCATGAAAACATTCTAAAGTGGTGGTCAGACTCCCACAAAGTTCCCAGAACTGTTTGAGATTTAAAAAGTATTGATAGTGAGAGTGGCGAAATCCGCTTAAAAGTATTATTTTACTGCGACCACAAGAATGATATGTTATATAAATAAGACTTGGATATAGAAAGTCAAAATTAAACTCGAAAAAACAGTTTTTCTTACCTTCTAAATATATAAAAATCAATGCCACTTTTCGCTGTAATTTTATAACTCAAGAACGGGCTCACCTATCCAAACCAAACGCTTAGGGTTTGTTCGGACTATTTAGAAGATGGTTTATGTGAAGTTTGCACAAAATCGGTCGAGCGGTTCTTCATTTATCACAATTTTTTTAACAAATGAATTCAATAAATGACGGATGATTTTGTTAATGGGGATCTTGCTGCCGATTGCAATGAGACTTTTGGGAATGGTTGAACGCTTGCTCGGGAAGGTTTCTTAGTTAAAGAAATTTGCGGAAAATGGACCAAAAACCGCGAAAATTGCAAAATTTAAAGTTTTGGTAAAACATTGGGGAATGGTTGGACGCTTGCCCGGGAAGGTTTCCAAGTAGAAGAAATGGTCGCAAAATGGTCCAAAATCCGCGAAATTTACATAATTTTCGATTGTGATGAATCTTTGGGAAATGATTGGACGCTTGCCTGCGAAGGTTTCTTAATTGAAGAAATAAGCGGAAATGGTCAAAAAACCGCGAAATTTCAAAAACCTTACCGCTCATCCGAATGCGATGAAAATTTGGCCAATGGTTGGACGCTTGCCCGCGAAGAGTTCTAAGGTCCAAAAATCGCAACATTTTCAAAATTATATTCTGAGTATTTATGAAAGTGCCTAATGCTTATACTACAATGCAGGCGTTGGTAAATGGAAGCTGTAGATTATAAGAATAAAAATTTGGCGGAAATTGCAATTTTATGATTTGAGCCTGGGATTGATAGAGGGCAACTGTAGACGGTTAAATAGTAGGTATTAATCGCGGTTTAGTATTGTCATAAGCATGGCTGGATAATAGATAACTATTTTTGGTCAATTGTGGTCGTTAAAAGCAGTGCCTTAGGCATTTAGCAGTTTTAGTACCATGGATATCTACTAACTGTGAATTCCGCTTATGGTTTGATCCTGGTATGATTTTCCACTTAAAAATTTTTTAGTATTAATATTTTTTATCCACTTTGGTATTTTTCCGCGATTTAATATGTCGTCAGTTATGGTAAGTATGTTTGAAACAGCTCCCACAAAGTCCGTAACTAAATCCATTTTCCACTTGGCGTACTTAACTAAAAACAATTTTAACTTGCAGTTTTTTACTAGGTCTTGCTATGTTATTGACATAACTTTAAACAGAGGCACACAACACAACAAAGGAGGCATCAGATTGATCGGACGTTTCATGAGGGACCAACCTCACTCATCAGCGATCTTGAACCTGAAATGTCTGTCCAAACAGCAGTCTCTCCATGCCCGCGACGCAAAACTGTTTGGGAATTCCAGAGGCAGCCTGCGCGCAAAACACCGAGAAGACAGCCTAAGACAGCCATTCCCCTTTGTAATTGTGTGGCCTCCGTTTTTGATGCCTCCTTTGTTGTGTGCCTCTGTTTAAAGTTATGTCAATAACATAGCAAGACCTCGAGCCAGCAAAAACTGCAAGTAAACTATAAAGGTCGTTTAAACAGTCATAAAAGTACTAAAACGCTTGGCACGAGTTTGTTCGAAACTTAATAAAAAAAGTTTCATTTAAAACAACAAAATTTGTATATACAAACATTTTTGGTCTTTTGCTCCCTTGGTTGCCCACTGAGTCCAAAGTCCAAAACATTTCAGGCTCAAGATCGCTGATGAGTGAGGTTGGTCCCTCATGAAACGTCGTCCGGTCAACCTGATGCCTCCGTTGATGAGTTATGTCAATAACAAATCAAGACCTCGAGCCAGTAAAAACTGCAAGTTAACAGTATAAAGGTCGTTTAAACAGTCATAAAAGTGCTTAAAAACAATTTTGTACAAAAGAGTACAAAAAAAAATAGTTCAGTTAGTAAAATCGTTCGGTACATGCTTTCTTACGGTCTGTGCGTTACGAAATATTAACCGTACTTGAGTTTTTTGAACAGTATGTTACGAAAATGTACCGTACTTTTCTGAGTACGGTACTACGCTTTGTTCAGTCCTTTTTGTGTGCCGAACACATGTACGGTACTTTGAGAACCCTGGTTTAAAACGTTGATCTCTACTATCACCTATTTCATTATAAAGGTGCCTCATTGATAAACTTCCTTCAAGCTTTTGTCGAAACTTTAACGAAAATGCTGATTGAGCGATGTCAGCAACGTTTTTGATCGTAGTTTCTAAACAATATTATCGACTAGAGTCATACCAAAAGCGCTTGTATAACAACAACAAATTTAAACTGTGTGCAGCACAGTTTAGCCCTCTGTAATGGCCGACAGAAAGAGCTACTTAATTAGCGCCGCCATCCGTTACGAATGTGATTTTTGTCAACATTTCATTTAATACACCTATACGCGAACATAGTTGTTGTCTAGTTTGTGCCCTGTTTCTGTTTCTTAGCAGAACTAAATCTCCTACTTCTAGTGGAAAATCTATTGTTCTTTATCATACGTGTTTTTCGTGTTGTTTTTCTAAGTCTAGCATAGTCCTAGCTCTTTGTAGGCAAATTCTAATCTAAACTTTATTTCCTTAGCGTAATCGTCCACATCCATATTTCTTCGATTAGTACGAAACTAAATCGAACGATTTGTTTTAGTTGTTCTGGTATTCGAACGATTTGCATTCGATTTGCAATTCGAACGATTCATTTCCACAATGTTCCTTTTGACTACTTTTCACCTCCAATCAGCTGGTGGAGCAAACAATCAGCAATAGGAAAACATCGACTCGGCAAAGTCGAAGAAGTTGATTGAATTATAATATTGCTGTTTCAAATGACGTTTTTATTTTTTAATGGGCAGCTAATGAACATGTCCGCTGGTACCCACTTCTGTGAAGTCAGCGTTCCTTTGTTACCGTGCAGGTAAACAAGTTGTTCCCGCTTATTGCTTTTTGATCCATCACAAAATTTGAAAACAACATTTTTCAAAAATGTTACCTGCCTTTCAATAACATTAAAAGTCCCTAACAGAAAAAATAGCGACGCATAGTTAGCGACGAATTTGGAACGGTGGAATGTGGAACACAAAGGAAATTTTTATTATCCAATTTTCTCTTGATTGCAATGATTAATCCAAAAACTTTAAATGCAGAAATGTTAAGAATTGCGGAAACTATTGTTTTATTTTGGGTTGGGGTTGGTTTCGAGCCTTATGGACTTAAAATTTAAGTGTTGAAAAATTGACTTTCCACTAAATTGAAAATATCTCAACTTCCAGCTCGCGTAGGGCTATGCACGATATACCCGTGTATTCGCCATAGTTTTGCCTATTTTTCAGTAAAAGTTAGATTAAAATCATGTGGAGCGTTTTCGAGATATCTTCAATTTTGTGGGACCACCTACCATGCCGGCCCATACAAATTGCACCCGATTTGCAAAGGCTTGCAAATGCTCGCTAATTTCTCGACTTACAGCTCGCGTAGCGCATTGCACGGTATACCTGCGTATTCGCTATGGTTTTGGCTGATTTTCAGTAAAAGTTAGATCAAAATCATGTGGAGCGTTTGGGAGAAAAGTGATGATTTGTAGGAGGTCTAAGTGCGGTAATTCAAAAATTATTCAGACCGCGCCAGAAATGAAACCAGCTCCATATCGGAACCAGTTCAAATACCTATCGATATACGGTATTTTTTATCAAAATTATTTTAATATTTAGAGCTCGCGTAGCCCAATGCACGGTATGACAGATTAAACTATAAATTAATCTGCATCTTTTCCCCAAACACTCATTAAAATCATGTGGAGGGTTTTTGAGAAAAATTAAATTTTTCCTACGCGCCTATATTTTGGTCGCTCTGGCAAGGCTGGCTGCCCATTGGACTTATCGCCAATGGTCTGCCTATTTGATTGATTCATCGGCAATGGCCTCTCTATTCCGTCGCTGGCTAAATAACTCGATTCCCAGCTCGCGTAGCCCAATGCACGGTATGACAGATTAATCTATAAATTAATCTGCATCTTTCCCCCCACCACTCATTAAAATCATGTGGAGGGTTTTTGAGAAAAATTAAATTTTTCCACGCGCCTATTTTTTGGTCGCTCTGGCAAGGCTGGCTGCCCATTGGACTTATCGCCAATGGTCTGCCTATTTGATTGATTCATCGGCAATGGCCTCTCTATTCCGTCGCTGGCTAAATAACTCGATTCCCAGCTCGCGTAGCCCAATGCACGGTATGACAGATTAATCTATAAATTAATCTGCATCTTTTCCCCCAAACACTCATTAAAATCATGTGGAGGGTTTTTTGAGAAAAATTAAATTTTTCCACGCGCCTATTTTTTGGTCGCTCTGGCAAGGCTGGCTGCCCATTGGACTTATCGCCAATGGTCTGCCTATTTGATTGATTCATCGGCAATGGCCTCTCTATTCCGTCGCTGGCTAAATAACTCGATTCCCAGCTCGCGTAGCCCAATGCACGGTATGACAGATTAATCTATAAATTAATCTGCATCTTTCCCCCAAACACTCATTAAAATCATGTGGAGGGTTTTTGAGAAAAATTAAATTTTTTCCACGCGCCTATTTTTTGGTCGCTCTGGCAAGGCTGGCTGCCTATTGGACTTATCGCCAATGGTCTGCCTATTTGATTGATTCATCGGCAATGGCCTCTCTATTCCGTCGCTGGCTAAATAACTCGATTCCCAGCTCGCGTAGCCCAATGCACGGTATGACAGATTAATCTATAAATTAATCTGCATCTTTTCCCCAACCACTCATTAAAATCATGTGGAGGGTTTTTGAGAAAAATTAAATTTTTCCTACGCGCCTATATTTTGGTCGCTCTGGCAAGGCTGGCTGCCCATTGGACTTATCGCCAATGGTCTGCCTATTTGATTGATTCATCGGCAATGGCCTCTCTATTCCGTCGCTGGCTAAATAACTCGATTCCCAGCTCGCGTAGCCCAATGCACGGTATGACAGATTAATCTATAAATTAATCTGCATCTTTCCCCCAACCACTCATTAAAATCATGTGGAGGGTTTTTGAGAAAAAATTAAATTTTTTCCACGCGCCTATTTTTTGGTCGCTCTGGCAAGGCTGGCTGCCCATTGGACTTATCGCCAATGGTCTGCCTATTTGATTGATTCATCGGCAATGGCCTCTCTATTCCGTCGCTGGCTAAATAACTCGATTCCCAGCTCGCGTAGCCCAATGCACGGTATGACAGATTAATCTATAAATTAATCTGCATCTTTCCCCCCCCCCACTCATTAAAATCATGTGGAGGGTTTTTGAGAAAAATTAAATTTTTCCCACGCGCCTATTTTTTGGTCGCTCTGGCAGGCTGCAGACTCCCATTGCTTATCGCCAATGGTCTGCCTATTTGATTGATTCATCGGCAATGGCCTCTCTATTCCGTCGCTGGCTAAATAACTCGATTCCCAGCTCGCGTAGCCCAATGCACGGTATGACAGATTAATCTATAAATTAATCTGCATCTTTCCCCCACCACTCATTAAAATCATGTGGAGGGTTTTTTGAGAAAAATTAAATTTTTTCCTACGCGCCTATATTTTGGTCGCTCTGGCAAGGCTGGCTGCCCATTGGACTTATCGCCAATGGTCTGCCTATTTGATTGATTCATCGGCAATGGCCTCTCTATTCCGTCGCTGGCTAAATAACTCGATTCCCAGCTCGCGTAGCCCAATGCACGGTATGACAGATTAATCTATAAATTAATCTGCATCTTTCCCCCCACCACTCATTAAAATCATGTGGAGGGTTTTTGAGAAAAATTAAATTTTTTCCACGCGCCTATTTTTTGGTCGCTCTGGCAAGGCTGGCTGCCCATTGGACTTATCGCCAATGGTCTGCCTATTTGATTGATTCATCGGCAATGGCCTCTCTATTCCGTCGCTGGCTAAATAACTCGATTCCCAGCTCGCGTAGCCCAATGCACGGTATGACAGATTAATCTATAAATTAATCTGCATCTTTCCCCCCACCACTCATTAAAATCATGTGGAGGGTTTTTGAGAAAAATTAAATTTTTTCCACGCGCCTATTTTTTGGTCGCTCTGGCAAGGCTGGCTGCCCATTGGACTTATCGCCAATGGTCTGCCTATTTGATTGATTCATCGGCAATGGCCTCTCTATTCCGTCGCTGGCTAAATAACTCGATTCCCAGCTCGCGTAGCCCAATGCACGGTATGACAGATTAATCTATAAATTAATCTGCATCTTTCCCCCCACCACTCATTAAAATCATGTGGAGGGTTTTTGAGAAAAATTAAATTTTTTCCACGCGCCTATTTTTTGGTCGCTCTGGCAAGGCTGCCCAGTGTGACCACAGTGTGCAGCTATGTGTGTGTGTATGTTTGTATTTCCCCAGAAAATCTTCATTGGAAAAAAAGTCGTCTGAGAGGAAGGATCGTTATGAGTTTTAACTTCCAGAATATTAGCAATTCAGTAAGTAATAAAATGTAAAAGGTCTTAGTTATTGTTGTTATTAATGTTTTCCATAATTTTTTTTTAGAAACTGGTGGTAAACCAGAACTTGACGTTCGTCAGTGGGGAGCCAACCAGAGGAAGAGGAAGAGGAAGGAATAAGCCGTTTCCTGGAGGGGTCAGCCGTGGTGGCCGAGGTGGAGGCGGTCGTCACCGCCGCGCAGGGCGGCACATAAGCCGCAGGCTGCTAGAAGGAGAGCGGCAACAGCGGCGCATGCAGCAGCCTGAGTGGCCTCGCGCTCAGCAGCAGCAGCCTGAGTGGCCTCGCGCTCAGCAGCAGCAGCCTGAGTGGCCTCGCGCTCAGCAGCAGCAGCCTGAGGGGCCTCGCGCTCAGCAGCAGCAGCCTCGAGTGGAGCGGGACGATCGTCCTCCCGTGGAGCAGGAGCAAATGCAGCAGCCTGGAGAGGAGCAGGACGATCGTCCTCCCGTGGAGCAGGAGCAGCACGCTCAAAACTAATATTTGTCTGTCTGTGTCTCGTGTCTGCCTATCCTGCCTGTCGTGTCCCATTCCTATTGCGAAGAAAAACATAAATAAACCCATAAAATTCAGAAAAATGCATGAAATCTTTATTTGAATCGATAGTACAGTTCATATACTTTAATGTTTGAAGATTATTTCATGCAAATGTTGACCGGGACTGCACCTCAAATGGTCCATTCGCATAGTCCAATTTTGGCATACTCTTTCCAACATCTCGGCCGGTATCTCACGAATAAATGCTTCAATGTTGTCTTCCAATGCGTCAATTGAAGCGGGCTTGTCTGTATAGACATTAGCTTTAACATAGCCTCACAAAAAATAGTCTAAAGGCGTTAAATCGGACGATCTAGGAGGCCAATTGACCGGTCCCGAACGTCAAATAAAATGTTCACCGAACTCGCCTCTCAATTAGTCCATTGTTGCGCGTGCTGTGTGGCATGTGGCACCGTCTTGTTGAAACCACAAGCACTTGCATTTTGGGCAAAAAAAGTTGGATATCATCTCACGGTAGCGCTCACCATTCACAGTTACGTTACGAATCGCATCATCTTTGAAGAAGTACGGTCTAATGATGCCACCAGCCCATAAACCGCACCAAACTGTGACTTTTTCTGGATGCATTGGTAGCTCTTGCAATGCTTCTGGCTAATACTTACTCCAAAATAGACAATTCTGCTTAATTACTTACCCATTGAGCCAAAAATGAGCTTCGTCGCTGAACACAATTTTTCGGTAAAAAAAGTGGATCTTCGGCCAACTTTCCAAGGTCGTTCGGCTTCAATTCTTGCACCAGCTGTATTTTGAAAGGCTTCACACCTAAATCCTTCCGCAAAATTTTCCACGTTGTTGAGTAACAGAGGCCCAGTAGCTGCGAACGGCGACGAATCGATAATTGCTGGTCATCATTAACACTGGCCGATACAGCTGCGATATTTTCTTCAGTTCGCACTCTACGTAAGCGCGTTGGTGGTATAATATCCAACAATGTAAATTTGGTGCGAAATTTAGTCACAATAGCCCGAATATCCGCTTCAGTGGGTCGATTAAACTGACTATAAAATGGAAGAAGCGGGCAATGAACTTTCTTAACAGAGCACGCATTTTGATAATAAAATTCAATAATTTGCAAGCGTTGTTCGTTTGTAAGACGATTCATGGTTAGATTATAGACCAAACTGAAGATGTTTGACAGTGAAACAAAACACGAAACGTGCGTGAGCTGTTTAAACCAGTGTTGCCAAAAAGATAATAGCTAAAAAAATCACCCTTTATGACAAACATGAAAATTTTTGGTTTACGGAAATTAAAATTTTTGACATAAGCTCACCCGGCAAGAAGGGCTAGTTAAATATTTATCTCCATAAACTAAAACTCATTTCCGCACCACCATTGAGGTAGAGTTTAGGGCGCATTTTTTTTAAAGTGGTTTCCCCAGTAGGTCTAGTCCACAAAAGCACAATGTATCTCAGCAGACGTTACGCACTAGGTGCTTCGCTATATAGATGAAGTATTTCTCAGCCGACGTTACGCATATGTAAATGCTTCGCTATGATCAAATCTACCCAGCAGACGTTACGCACTAGGTGCTTCGCTATATAGATGAAATATATCTCAGCCGACGTTACGCACTAGGTGCTTCGCTATATAGATGAAGTATTTCTCAGCCGACGTTACGCATATGTAAATGCTTCGCTATGATCAAATCTACCCAGCAGACGTTACGCATTAGATGCTTCGCTAAGTTGACTACAAATTAAACAAATAAATTTATTGTTTTTAAAATGTATTTTGTCCTTGCTACACAATATACACAAAGAACGTTTACAACTAGTGCATACTAGTCTATTCTGGTTAATTAACTGCTTACAGCAATGAAGACATATATCTTGCAATGAGTCGCCGTAATTAACAAGTTTAATAAACATATTCCTTCTAAACAAATTTTGTGGTTGCAAATTTGTAAGATGTATATTTTGTAAATAGCGTTTGGCAAATTGCAAAATAAATATCCCACAATTAAATAAATCTTTTGAAGATCATGCCGTAATTCAGCATATTTGAAATTCAATTCGCTAATTTTATCTAGAATATTCTTATAATATTTTTTTGAATTTTTGACCAACAGGGGTCTGTCCAAACGGATCCAGAAATGAATACTCACGATTTTTTTATTTATAAACAATATATAAAAATGACGTTTAAAGCAATGGGGAATAATAAAATGCTTTCAGTTTCTTTTAAAGCCGTGCGAATAAGTTCATCATTGCTAAAGCAAAAATCATCAAGTTGACATGGAATACTTTTTACTTTATAGTCCTTATTGTCATAAATAATAGCAGTTAAAATAGCGTCAACTATAAAGTTCGACAGCCAATGTTCACCTTCCAATGTGACAAGATCGGATAGTCCAATTTGAAACATGAAACCTCTGGAATTAATACCATGTACAGTTTCAAAAAAGAGTCTTACAATTTAATACGTAAAACTCTGAGTTTTGGATGATGCATCTGCTTAATTTTGAATTGTTAATAAGAATTTCTTTGTAATTCTCTTCCATTCCAAAGTTATTCGAGGGATATGAATGATCTAAACAAACAGAATCATTCATAACATATTCGGGTAGAGTTGATAGTTCTAAATTATAGTTGTTATCACTAGATTCATTGTTCTTTGAATGGCATTCTGACTTGTATTTCTTTTGAACTTTAGCTGATCCAGAGAAATCGCCTTTAAATAATCCTACTTTAAGTTTTTTAACACCTTTTTTCTGCCAGCGTTCTTGATGCTTAGAAAGTCTTTTTTATTAGACATTTCGTTAAACGTACTTAATTTATTTTGCTTATGCTTCTTAGGTCTAGCTTTAATAGTAGTACCAGGCATAAGAGGGGAGCGTTAGCTCTGGATAAACAAATTCAATTTGTCGGATCACAGAGTTGGAGAGATCATTCATTTCCCGAATTAATCTACCTAGCTTCTTTCCGTGCTTTGATTTGGTAAAATTATGTTTTAGCGTTTTAAAATACGATTCAACAGAACCATTGCTAGGTCTTTTTATTGAGCTTATCAATAAAAATACCTATTATGTTAGTCCAGAATGGTGCGAAAACAATATATTTTTCTAAAATCAGATCTACCATTTCAGGTTGGAAGAATTGATTATCCGGACCCTCCTCGACATTCAGTAAAATGTTTTTCTTCATTTTATCCGCAAGTTTACTGAATTTTTTTCTAAATAGACTTTTGCTGGCAATGGTTTTTAATGTGTGGTCTGTAAACGCATCAGAATCTTGCGACACAACATTAATTTCATCGAAATCAGCAAAGTCTTTTTTTCCTTTGTGAAATGTAAAATGGCGCTACTAACCATTTCATTAAGATTTGGAGACAAAAGAATAATGATAAGATTTATAAACCATTCTTCTAAGTCTCCTATTTCGCATATGTTATATGCCAATCCCATTGCATTTCTTAGAAATGTTCTAAGTTCAATATTACCCAAGCCAACTTTGCTGTCGATATCACGACACATGATTTTACTATAGTGACTCGTGCAAAACTGAACGCTAACTTTAGGAAATGCTTTGCTTGTTCCATAAACGAAATCAAAACACATGTCATTGTATTTTGAAATGTCCAAGTCGCTAAATTTTTTTAAAATTGCTCCAATAATAGCAAAACTAACATCAGTTATAATTCGTCTGCAAAGGGCAATTTTATTTTATTTTGTTCACAAGACCTGTTAAGATCACATAAAAAGCGACCGATATCATTGGTTGTATGATTAGAAAGAATCGCTTGTGCGACAGGATATGTAATATGATGGTCAGGAATATGTGCTATTAATGAATAGAGATATATTCTTTTATTAACCATTTTTAATGGTTGCACAACATTGCCTGTCGCATCCATATGCAATGTGTGAATATTTAATTTATTGTGAATCAGCCTTATATGGTCGATATTCCACAAAAATAATTCGAATCTGGTCGACAAACACTGAATATAGTTTGAATATTCCAAACATTTCATATCGTAGGCATCCTTAAACGCATCTTTATCAAAGTCGTTTTTGGCATTTTCCTCCGATATCAGATTTCTATAATACGACAGATTCATGAACCATTTGGTCGACTTTAGAAACTTTTTTTTGTATTTCGAAGGCAGTGGTACCCTTTTAATTTACATTTTTAAAGGTCATTTAAAAATATTTTAAACATAATTCTCAAAAAGTAACACAATAAATTTTCAAAAAACAACGCAATGCAGAGCAGTAAATCCTTTTAAAAAAAGTTTCTAAAATTAAAAGCTGCAGAGCTTTGGGGGGAAAACCAAATATTGTATATAGGAATAATTCTTATAGAAATCTTTATCGGAGGAAAATGCCAAAAACGACTTTGATGAAGATGCGTTTAAGGTGCCTACGATAATAAAATTTTGGAATATTCAAACTATATTCAGTGTTTGTCGACCAGATCCGAATTATTTTTGTGGAATACCACCCCATATAAGGCTGATTCACAATAAATTAAATATTCACACATTGCATATGGTTGCGATATAGTTGTGACCATTAAAAAATGGGTAATAAAAGAATATATCTCTATTCATTAAGCACACATTCCTCACAATCATATTCACATATCCTGTCGCACAAGCGATCTGTAATCATACAACCAATGATATCGGTCGCTTATGTGATCTTAACAGGTCTTTGTAGAACAAAAATAAAATAAATTGCCCCTTTAGACGAATTATAACGATGTTAGTTTTTTTATTATTACAATTTTAAAAAAAATTTAGCGACTTGGACATTTCAAAACACAATGACATGTGTTTTGATTTCGTTTATGGAACAAGCAAAGCATTCCTAAAGTTACGTTCAGTTTTGCACGAGTCACTATAAAAAATGTGTCGTGATATCGACAGCAAAGTTGGCTTGGGTAATATTGAACTTAGAACATTTCTAAGAAATGCAATGGGATTGGCATATAACATATGCGAAATGAGACTTAGAAGAATGGTTTATAAATCTTATCATTATTCTTTGTCTCCAAATCTTAAACGAAATGGTTAGTAGCGCCATTTTACATTTCACAAAGGAAAAAAGACTTTGCTGATTTCGATGAAATTAATGTTGTGTCGCAAGATTCTTACGTTTATAGACCACACATTAAAAACCATTGCCAGCAAAAGTCTATTTAGAAAAAACTCAGTAAACTTGGGGATAAAAATGAAGAAAACATTTTACTGAATGTCGAGGGAGGGTCCGGATAATCAATTCTTCAACCTGAAATGGTAGCTCTGATGGGGGAAAAATATCGTTTTCGCACCATTCTGGACTAACATAATAAAGGTATTTTTATTGATAAGTCTATGAAAAGACCTTAGCAATGGTTCTGTTGAATCGTATTTTAAAACGCTAAAACCTAATTTTACCAAATCAAAGCACGGAAAGAAGCTAGGTAGATTAATTCGGGAAAGAATGATCATCCTCCAACTCTGTGATCCGACAAATTGAATTTGTTTTTCCAGAGCTAACGCACTACCCCTTATGCCTCGTACTACAATTAAAGCTAGACCTAAGAAGCATAAGCAAATAAATTAAGTACGTTTAACGAAATGTCTAATAAAAAAGAGACTTTCTAAGCACCAAGAACGCTGGCAGAAAAAGGAGTTAAAACTTTAAAGTAGGATTATTTAAAGGCGATTTCTCTGGACCAGCTAAAGTTCAAAAGAAACACAAGTCAGAATGCCATTCAGAGAACAATGAATCTACGACAACAACTATAATTTAGAACTATCTAACTCTACCCGAATATGTTATGAATGATCTGTTTGTTTAGATCATTCATATCCCTCGAATAATCTTGGAAAATGGAAGAGAATTACAAAGAAATTCTTATTACCAATTCAAAATTAAGCAGATGCATCATCCAAAACTCAGAGTTTTACGTATTAAATTGTAAGACTCTTTTGAAACTGTACATGGTATTAATTCCAGAGGTTTCATGTTTCAAATTGACTATCCGATCTTGTCACATTGAAGGTGAAATATTGGCTGTCGAACTTTAAAGTTGACTATTTTGACTGCATTATTTATGACAATAAGGACTATAAAGTAAAAAGTGCTCCATGTCAACTTGATGATTTTTGCTTTAGCAATGAGGAACTTATTCGCACGGCTTTTAAAGAAACTGAAAGCATTTTGATTATTCCCCATTGCTTTAAACGTCATTTTTATATATTGTTTATAAATAAAAAATCGTGAGTATTCATTTCCGGATCCTGTTTGGACAGACCCCTGTTGGTCAAAAATTCAAAAATATTATAAGAATATTCTAGATAAAATTAGCGAATTGAATTTCAAATATGCTGAATTACGGCATGATCTTCAAAAGATTTATTTAATTGTGGGATATTTATTTTGCAATTTGCCAAACGCTATTTACAAAATATACATCTTGCTAATACCTGCAACCCAAAATTCTTGTTTAGAAGGAATAGTAAGCATGAAACTTCGTTACTGGGTATGGCAGTTCATTGTAAAGATAGATAAGTCTTCAGCCGTGTTAATTACCAGAATAGACAACCCTAGTTGCAAACGTTCTTTGTGTCTACCGGGTAGCGGTGACAAAATACATTTTAAAAACAATAAATTTATTTGTTTAATTTGTAGTCAACTCAGCGAAGCATCTAATGCGCTGGCATAACAGGCTTTAATTGTCATAGCAACCATTAATATGCGTAACGTCGGCTGAAAATACTTCATCGCTATGTAGCAAACACAATTATGGCAGTCAAACTTTTTTTGAGATATATTTCATCATATAACAAGACCTTTAGTAAGCAACGTCTGCTGGTATATTTGTCATCCTAAGAATAACATATGCCCCGTCGGCTGTTATAACTTCGTCTATGTGGCACCTAGTCTTGTCTGCTGGGCTCTGTGCTTTTTTGTCTTCAGACACGAGCAACCACTTTAAAAGTACGCCAGCTACACTCAATGGTGGTGCATTAAATGGTTTATGGAGATAATATTTAACTAGCCCTTTGTAGGGTGTATGTCAAGGAATTTTTTTTTAGGGAACATGGAAAATTTTCCGTGAGCTGTCCTAAAGGGAGATTTTTTTAGCTATTATTTTTTGGCAGCACTGGGTTTTAACGCTTCACGACTTTTCGTGTTTTTTGTTTCACTGTCAAACATCTTCGGTTTGGTCTATAATCTAACCAGAATCGTCTTACAAACGAACAACGCTTAAAAATATTGAATTTCATTATCAAAATGCGTGCTACTCTTCAAAAGTTTCATTGCCCGCTTCTTCCATTTTATGTCAGGTTTAATCGACCCAATTAAAGCGGCTATTCGGGCTATTGTGACCAAGTTTCGCACCAAATTTACATTGTTGGACATTCAACCTCCTACACGCTTACAGAGGTGAACTGAAGAATATATCGTACAGAGCAGTATTGTTAATGATGACCAGCAATTACGACTAGTAGCCGTTCGCAGCTACTGGGCCTCAGTTACTCTAACACTGTGGAAAATGTTGCGGAAGGATTTAGGTGTGAAGCCTTTCAAAATACAGCTGGTGCTAGGCCGAAGACTACCAGGATTGCCCCGAAAGTTGGCCGAAGATCCACTTTTGCCGAAAAATTGTGTTCAGCGACGAAGCTCATTTTTGCTCATAGGTACGTAAATTAGCGAACTAGTCGAGGCTGGAGTGAATATTGGCAGAAGCATGAAGGCTACCAATGCGTCCAGAAAAAGTTACAGTTTGGTGTTCTCATGGGCTGGTAGCATCATTAGACCGTACTTCTTCAAAGATGATGCGAATCGTAACCAAGTGTGAATGGTGGAGCGCTACCGTGAGATGATATCCAATTTTGCCAAACAAAATGCTTACTGCTTGTGGTTTCTACAAGACGGTGCTACATTACCTCAGCACGCAACAAGGACTTAGTGAGAGGCAGTTCGGTGAACATTTAACTTGACGTTGGCCCTAGCAGCGATTTACGCCTTTAGATTTTTTTTGTGTGGGAAGGGTAAAACTGGCATGTCATACGACATGCCCGCTCCAATTGACACTGGAAGACAACATTGAAGTATTTATGCGTGAGATACCGGCCGAAATGTTGGTATAGCCAAAATTGACTAAGAACCATTGTGCAGTCCCGGTCAACATTTGCATGAAAATAGTCTTCAAACATTAAATTATATGGTGTACTTGATTCAAATAAAGATTTCATGCATTTTTCTCCCCCCCCCCCCCCCCCCCCCCCCCCCCCCTCCACCAGGCCCTGGGTTTTTTTTTTTGTGCACTGAAATAATTTTATTTTGAGCCACAGGCAGACAATTTAATGACCGCTGAGCGAATTATTATGGGAATCTGCCTTTTTTTTTTTTTTTTTTTTTTTTTTTTTTTTTTTTTACAGGCCTTGCTACTCCACTCCACGGAGAACATCGTCGCTCACTTTCAGACTGCTGGCTTGCAGGCCAGGCTAAACTCAGGCTGCTGGCGAAGATACTGCTGCTGCTGGCTGCCAGGCCTCAGGCTGCTGCATGCCCCTTTGCCGCTTCTGTTGCCGCTACTTCTGGCAATACCAAACGTTATTGCCCGCCTGCGCGGCGGTGACGACCCTTGCCCCCACCTCGGCCAACACGGCTGGCCTCCAGAGAGCAACCTTTTATTTCTTCACTCTTCCTCTTCCTCTGGTTGGCTCCCCACTGACGAACGTCAGAAGTTATAGTTTATCACCAGTTTCTAAAAAAATTATGAAGAAACATTAATAACAACAATAACTAAGACCTTTACATTTTATTACTTACTCGAATTAACGCTAATATTCTGGAAGTTAAAACTCATAACGTCCTTCCTCTCAGACGACCCCCCACCAATGAAGATTTTCTCGGAAATACAAACGCTACACACACACTAGTCATTGCCTCGACGCGATGGGCCCTCAAACCTCGCATGTTTACAATTGATGAAGAATGTTATTGGATAATCGTACCGTAAGCCGTCGCGGCTGGAATGGTAACAAGCGACGGAGATATGGCCATTGCCATAATGTGTGGCAGCTATGGAAAAAATTAATTTTTCTCAAAAACCCCCACTGATTGGTGGTGAAGGAAAGATGCAGATTGAATTTATGATTAATCTGTAAACCGTAGCTGAGTCAGTTATTTGCCAGCATTGACCGACAGTATCGAATAGGCGACCGTGGCGATAAGTCAACTCCAGCTACCAAACACATTATAGGCGCGTGAGGCATTTGGTACCAACCAAAACCCTCCGCATGTTAATATGTGGTGAGAGAGGAAGATGCAGATTAGGTAATCTGTCATACCTGCGACAATATCGAGTTATTTAGCCAGCGACGGAATAGAGGCCATTGCCGATGAATCAATCAAATAGGCAGACCATTGGCGATAAGTCCAATAGGCAGCCAGCCTTGCCAGAGCGACCAAAAGAGTAGGCGCGTGGAAAAGAATTTGGTACTCGCAAAAACCCTCCACATGATTTTAATGAGTGGTGGGGGAAAGATGCAGATTAATTTATGAATTAATCTGTCATACCGTACGATGGGCTACGCGAGCTGGGAATCGAGGTTATTTAGCCAGCGACGGAATAGAAGAAGGCCATTGCCGATGAATCAATCAAAAATGGGCAGACCATTGGCGATAAGTCAATAGGCAGCCAGCCTTATGACGACCAAAAAATAGGCGCGTGGAAAAAATTTAATTTTTCTCAAAAAAATGTACGGCTGTAATCTGCTTGGCTGATTTTCTTTTGGAGGTGATCTTGAAGGTTGTTCCCGATTTTCTCCTGCGCTCTCCATCGTCACGTATCGATCCACACATTAAAGGGAAATTTGACCATATTACCATGGCTGATGAAAACTTCAATCGTGCTTGGAGCCGACGCACTGGGGCTCTGCAGAGTACTGAGGGTCTTCCACTAGCGCAAAGCACCGTGTTTGGCTAGACGCTGACGGGGTCTTACCGATCTTTGTAGACCTAATGTCCTATGTTCAATATTGCACTTAGTGCAGGGGCCGGAATGTTTAGAGTTGTTATATTTGTGTTCCATTTCCAACGTTCCGAGTTCTTTAGAAATGTATAGATCTAAGTACTTTATTTATTTTATGGAATGAATTGTGAAGTTATCTTGACTCGAATTGTGAGTTAAGGCCTGTATCCAGCACTGGGGGGAAAATTCCTGCCAGGAATTTGCTATTTATTTTGAGTTTGTGGAACCCAAGTAAAATATTTTGGCCAAGTTTGAAATTTATTTAAATTTAAACAAAATAACGTTTAACCGACTTCGGTATACCATTGTAGATAGTGGATTATTATTGATTGAGCGGTCGGGTGTGATGACATCACACCTCACATCAGCCACATTGGTCTCACAATTCGATCTAAATTATTGGGCCGAAGGCTGAGAAGTACAGTGTGGCCCGTAAAAGAAATAAGACTCAATGGTTGGTAGCCAATTAAATAAAGTCTATTACATTTGAATACAAGATAAGAACAAGAGCTCAGCAGCCGGGTCAAAACTTGGCAAAATGAACCTGCTGCATGTGTAGCAATAGAAACTATTACAAAACAGAAACCGCTATTATATTTATATAAACATTATCTGGCGTTTGCTTTGTTCTCCACCCCCATTTGCCTCCATCTATCTCATCCAAAATAATTGTCAACAATATATTCCTGAGCTGTGCAATAGCTGTTTTAGTTACCACACACGTTTAAGAAACGCCGCTATCGATACGCCGCTATGTATTCAAAGTGTGGATTTTGGTCAAGTTGCAGGATACTAAACAAACGAAATCGTAGACAGAAAATTCCTGGCACAATTTTTTTCATATGAACTTTGGCAGGAATTTTTTGGTTTTGCGTTGCTGGATACCCGTCTCTAAGAATAAAAAACCTTGAAGTTAAAAAGAGTGGACGTGTTTTTTTTATGGCCCTGGCTTCCACCCGCAAATCTTTTGTTTCCTGGCAACCGCGCAAGCGCCCCTACTAGCTACAATTGAAGCCAGCCCCAACGTCCACGCTACCCAACAGACCTCACCTTTTTTACCACTTCAGACCACTACCTTTTTTAGTTTGTGGACCAAGGGTTTCGCTATTTTGGCAAAATCTGGGATAAATTTGGGATAGAAACCGCAAGGACCTAGAAAAGATTTAATTTCTTTTGTAGTTTTCCATATTGGGAATTTTTCAATTGCTTGGATTTTTGTTGGGTTAGGTTTGATAACGTCTGTTGTTATGATGTGTCCAAGGAATCCAGTTTCTTTTTTCGTGAATTCACATTTGTCGTGTTGCAATTTTAGATTTCCTTCCAGGGACCGTAACTATTATAACTTTTACCATAAAAATTACGAAATAACAATTAAAATACAATTTTTAAATAAAAATTAAATTATAATTGTTATTTCTCAATTGTTAAATAAAAATTGTTTAAAAACAAATAAATGACAATTTTTATTTAAGCAAATATGTCGACAATATCAAATAGGGATTTTGCTATTGTACTTATACTCTGTACAAAAGCCAGGTCCGTCTGTCCGTATGAACGCACAGATCTCAGAGATGGTAAGAGATAGAGATTTGACATATATGGGACTTATGCTTCTTATACTTGCAGGCAGATCAAGTTTATTTTTAATTTTTGCCACGCCCCCTCTCGCCCCCCGCAAATTGGAAAAAACGTCATATCTCCCACAGTTTTATAGATAGAAGGTTCGTTCCTTCTGGACACATTTAGTAATTCGATCCGCCAAAGGAATGGGAGAGATCGGATGAACGGCTGACGAGTTATAATGAAAACAAACAATTATTGGCAGCACCGGTCGCAACGGGGATGGGCAGCATTTCACAGGTACAGAGTATGTTATAGTCGGGCTTGACCGACTTTCTTTCTTGTTTTTAATAGCAAGGATGAAGAAAAAGTTTTTGATTATGTAAGATCAATATTTCCCAGGACTCCCATTGACAAAGGGTCAGACTTGCATGAAAAACTGCGTCATTTTTAATAAATTTTTAAAAAGCGTTTAATAATTTGGTTTTGTTTGGTAAAGTATTCTTTAATAACTAGCCTTCTGCTACCCTTTTTTGGCAACTTAAGCTAGAGTGATATTGGGTATTAACTGTACTTGGCAGTAGCCATTTGGGCTTACCGATAATGTACAAATGTTTTAATGTAGGTATTTAATGAGAAAGTGTATGAATTTGATGTAAGTGGTGACCTCCTAAAATCGCCGGGACTTCAGGTCCTTGGGTAAGACTCTCTTCAACCTTCTCTTTTGACGTACACCTTGGATTCTCCGTCTTTTTAACAAGTTTTTAGCCAGTTTGTTGGGATACTGAGATAGCTTGTCAAGGTAAATGGCGGCCAGCTTGCTGATAACATTTCCAACCATGGGAACTCCAAGGTCCTTTTCAATATCCCTGGTTCTCAGGTACCATTCAGGTCCCGTAATGCGTCTAAGGATTTTCGCCTGGACCATTCTAATCTTACTCAGGTGAGACTTCGCCGCGATTCCATAAATTTGTAGGCCATATCTCCATACCGGAGCCAGAATAGCCTTGTAGATTAGTACTTTGTTCCTGAGTGACAGCTTGTTGTTGGAGTTCAGGAGCCACTCCATAAGCTGACCGTGCAAGAATACTCCCGGGCAAGTGTCAGGACGTGTGGAATAAGTCACCGAAGCACACTTGTTCGTGTTTATGGCAATGTTACATCTAGCGGCCCAGTTGCTAAACCTATTCAAGTACTCTTGAAGGGCATCTGATTCTTGTTCGAAAAGGAGACTGCGGAGGTGGTTAAGAGAGAGGTCTATGATATAAAATTAAAATTGAAATCTTCGCCAAAACCTAATACAAATTAATGGACAGAGCTTTGAAACTTCTTATAATCTTCAATTGACAATGATAGTCGGAAAAGTCGCACAAGTACTGACTGACACAAAGGCCACTTCTTCCTGCATAATTTGCCATCAGACATTCAGCAAACTTAGCCAAGAACCGTTGGCAACTACTGACAACAGCAAAGCTTACGAATTGGGAATATCTCCTCTTCATACTGAAATAAGATTTATGGAACACATACTCAAAGTCAGTTATGACCTAGGTTTTGGAGATTCTGGCACAATCCG
Source organism: Lordiphosa collinella (assembly GCA_018904265.1). NCBI lineage: Eukaryota > Metazoa > Arthropoda > Insecta > Diptera > Drosophilidae > Lordiphosa > Lordiphosa collinella. Next base: position 122,191 of record JAEIFV010000865.1, read on the forward strand.
AAATGGAGAAAAAAAAAAGAATCTTAAAGAAAAAGCATGTCCAAGACTCTTATAAAGAAATCGGGCTAATGATAGATCAGCCGAAAATAGATGAGGGCAATACCAATGATGGTAACACCGCTCGTCGTTTTTTTTCTAATCCACAGTTGGCCAGCGAGATTACAGGAACTGATTTAAAGCTCATTAAAAAATTTAAACTTTTATTACAAGTTCTTTCTTGCTCTAAGTCTATTGATGGGAAGAAATATGAAGAATATACTTTGCGAACTGCTGAACTGTACAATGAGAAATATCCTTGGAGAAACATGTCCCCAACAACTTACAATATTTTGTATCATGGCAAGGATATTATTGAATATAATATATTTCTACTAGGGGAGCTGTCTGAAGAAACACAGGAAAAAAGAAAGAAAGATTATAGATATTATAGGGAACATAACACAAGAAAAATATCGAGAAGTGCTACGACTGAAGATATTTTTCATATGCTTTTATCTTCATCTGATCCATTTGTTTCCAGTAATCCTTATATGTGGAAATTAGATTCAATAGTTATGGATAAGGAAGCAATATATTATTGGTTAAGGAAATGCCAAACAAATAAGTTTGAGAAAAATGTGGCACCGTACATTAATTTTTGTGGATTTCAGGTACAATAAAAGGTAACACAAGGTGTGTAAAATTTTAATTTAAAAAAAAAAATGCCCGAAGCCTTGTCCGATTTAGTTCTAGTTTTAAAAAACCAGCTGAAAAGAATATTATGAATACTTTGACCAAAAATCAGCACTTTAGCTTTAATGGTATGCATTGGAGGAGCTTCAAAAGAAACTTTTTTTACGAAATGTTGACTTTGGCGCTCTATACTGTAACATGTAACGGGTATAAATTTCTACACCTGGAGGGAACTGATGGTCGGTAACCAAGAACGGAGTACGCGCTGGCTTCAACGGCTGTGGCTCGTCGGCAAAGGGGTGGGTTCTTTAGATTAACCGGAGGTTACAGTGTTCCGAGGTTACATTCAATCATTAAAAATTCGCGTACTATTTTTATATTTAAAGGAACAGGAGAGGCAAAAGGGAATGGGAAGGCTCAATAAACGAAAACAAAAGAAGATTAGAGAAGGTAACAGAGGGTCTAATTTAATAAGGACTAATTTTAAAAGTTTGCACCGATGTTGGAGTGCAAACGCCCACCCTACCTAGATCCTGTCTTGCCATTTCAAAGGAAAATTATTTTTGTTCAGGATCCCTAAACTAGTCCTTGTTTGGCTACCCTATCTCCGTTTGGCGATGCATGGTTCCAAAAATACAAAAGATTTAAGCTAACATGACAATAATATTAATCCATTTATTATACGAGGGTGACATAATGGAAGTTAGGCCTAATATATGAACAGACTATCTACAAGTATGTATGAGTGCTGAAATGTAGGGTATATAATATATAATAATATAGCATAATAAAAAAATAATATATGGACATGCATATAGAAATTTTATAATTCTAAAGGAATATATTATAAGTTAAAGGCAAAAATAATTAAATGAAAAATATTAGCATGACTAAAGGCAAGGTGAAATTTAAAACAAATATTTTGTAGGCATGTGTAGTTGCAGTTGGTTTGCTAAACATATGTTCGCTGCATGGCCAAAAAAAATAGAACTTCAAGTTCAAGGTCAGCGAAAGCTTGCGCAAAGAAAAGCTTTCGCTCGATCAAAACAGACTTGAGGAAGAAAAGCTTTCGCTCAAGTGATCTATGTTTGACTTTAATATGAAATTAAACCAAATAAATATATAAAATGTATACCACTTACAGCATCATCCCACGCAGAAAGATCTTTCCTTGTTGTGTTTGAAGCGTTGGTTTTAGTTTTAACCTGGAACAGAAAGCTTTATCTTTCGCACGACTTAAAGCTCATGCCGATGCCAAATGCTCTTGCCAATATACAAGTTTAAATAAATGGTTTAAATAGATGCTTTTAAATATTCACATATGCCCTTTTGCATTTTTAAGAATTGAATATAAACAAAGAGTTCACTTATTTTTGCAAGGTATATGGATTAATATCTCTTTGCCACTGCATACACCACTTGCAACAATAAACGATTAAATTTTAAACAAAAATGCAAAATGACTTAACACAAAAGATAGAAAAATAGTTTAAGGCATTAGATTAGAGAATGTTGGTTCACTAGGCCATTTGGCACAAAAAAAAAACAGCATTGGTCTGCGGCGGCGACTGAGGTTATGTTTGCCAGCCACTAAGAAAATTTTCACTTTCGAACCCACAGAGTGTTTTCCATATGTTCCGGGCCACAATTTAGACTAGACGTCGATCGCGAGTCTTCTGAACCAAGTTCCACAAAAGAAAAGTGCATCCGAAACACTTTTTCCACGCTTAGAAAATTTCTCCCAACCGGCGTTTATGGGCTCGTAGTGGAACTGAAGACGAAAGCTTGTAGGCACACATGTGTAGGCGGGAGCGGGAAAAGCTTTTTGGTTGTTGGGCGATTTATGCACATATATATATGTTGCTGCTGCTGCCCAAATAATATGCCATTTAGCCAAGAAGGTAGAATTGGTGTTTGATGGGTTTTAGGGTTAGTTAACTAGATTTAGTTAATATAAACCATAGTGCCGATTCTGATCGAAAAAAAAATTAGAAAATTTAAATTCTGATCAGAAATTGCGCAAAGAAAAATTAAAGTAAAAATTATTTACCCGTATTGGGAATTGGCACCACAGAAAAAGAGATTGACTTTCTCCCAGGTTGAATCAATTTTTTGGCGGCTCAAAGGGGGTGATCTGCAGGTTAGGTACGGCCAACTAATAAAGCAAAATTTTAAGTTCACTTTCGCGCTTGAAAATTACGTTTTGCATATACTCACTACGCAAGTAGGAACAATTTAATGAAAACAATTGATATTTATGATTTTTCACTTTCACTACGTTTTGGACTGCACGTAAAACTTGTACTTTTTTTTCTAATCGATGTTTGGGCGCGCACAACTATTCGCTATGAGATTCAAAAAGAGAAAGAACGACGGTCGGCCAGCATGGTAGTTGGGAGGCCCAGTTTTCCGGAAATCTCTTTTCACTTTATTCGGCCTTTCATCATTTGATTGGCAACTTTCGAATAAACAGCTGACTAAACAGCCACTCGCATTGCCAATTAAGGTGACGAAATGTCAACTATAGAGGGAGTTGAGTGAAAGCTTAGCTTGGTGCATTCGCTAAGGGCAAAAAAAATATCATTGCCTAGTTTTCGGCTTGATGAAAAGTCGACAAGCGGCCTATTAAACACCCTCCTGCCAAAATCACACTTTGGTGTTGAAAACCTCAAAGGGTGATACCCGCTTGGAAGACTAAGTAAAGGGTATATTTCGATTTGCATTTGCTAGATTTTAATGTCTTTCGCATGATATTTTCCAACCAGTCTACCTTGTAAATCTTCTAGTTCATAGTAGCTTGTGCCGAGTTTACTCCTTATTCTGGCTTTCACAAAGTTGGCGCTAATTTTGGCTAAACCCTTTAACAAAACTACTCTGTTGGAAATTACGTCGATAAACTTCTTGACCGACATAAAACAAACGCACGGCTGCGAGGTTGTACGTTTTCTCATTCGGAATGTGCTGCTACGGTGTTGGTCTGCTCTTGATTTACCAAGAAGTATGGCAACAAATTAAATATTTTCCAAAAGTCGATGCCAAGATACAAATCTTGCGACAATGATGGAACAATGTAAAAACATAAGCGTTTGGTGCTAGTGAGTTTACCAACAATATCTTGTTTGTTTCCATCAGCAGTGCGGACAGCGCTTAAGTTGTTTATAAACTACATTATTTGGACTAGCTCTTTTGCGAAATTACCCCTATACAACTTATTGACGCTCCGGTGTCCATTAGGCCACTCACAGTCTTTCCAAGAAGCGTGACTTGGGCATAAGGTCGAAGATCGCCTATGCTATTGATTATAGAACAGAGTATCGCCCTATTCGACTGCTTCTGATTCCTTAAAAGGTAATTCGCGTTTGCGGTTTCGAGTACGTGATTTGTTCCTGGGATTTTTGTATGTTTATGTAAAGGACAATCTGGAATTTGGGACAAGTCCGGTAATGAGGTGAGCAACTTCTGGTCAGTTACTCGGTATTCGTTGCTTTCGAGCGTTTGCGTGCACTGGTCGATGGTGCACGCACGGGGTCGTTTTTTTGTGCGGTACACTTTCTGCACGAAGGCTTATAAGTGTCTCTCTTGCCACAGCCATAACAGAACACTGTTCGCTCTGCTACACATTCTTGATATCTATGTCCGTGCTTACCACAATTCCAACAGGAAAGGGCCATCGCTGCGATATCAAGGCTTTCTGAGTCATCTGCATCATACTCATCAGCGCTATCGGTTTGTACCGTGACTTCATTTACATGTCGCCTCGTCGTTGCACGAGGTAGTGATGGAGTTGACACAGAAATCGATTTTAAAAACCGTTCCCGTGTACGAACAACTTGTCGCAACTGAGCAATACTTCCAACTGGTACGTATAATAGCTCATGTTGGATTTCCGGTACTAAGTTAGCTCGTAACACCTCTAACATAGCTTGTTCACTCATTGGCTGAACAAGTTTATCGGACAACGAAAAGATGGATTCATAAAATACATCGAATGGTTCATTTGGCTTCTGCTTGCGTTTGGCAATCGCTGTGCGAATCTCCAGGTCGGTTCGACCATCTTTAAATTGGGATCTCAACGCTATGCACAAATCTGACCAACGAACTACCGGTACCCTTTTGTGATACCTCCAATAAAATTCGCTAGCACTTCCCTCGAATAGATTACTCGCATAACGAGATAGCAATTCTAAATCGCCATTCAACGTTTGAGTGGTAAGTGCTTCGACTCGGTATAGAAATTCATCGATCGGCATAGACGAATGTCCTGAGAACCGCAAATAATCTGACTGATTCTATCCGGAAGCAAGTTGATTGCTGGCTGCGATTCTATTAAAGAAGATCTATTGATCATGAGAGGGATACCCTGATTGTGCAAGGGCTCTGATTCACCATTATTTTGAATTCTGAATAATTGTTCAAAAGTTTGCGGCTCCTGAGCAGAAGTGGATGCTCTTGCAAACGACTGAGCTGCCTCGGAATGGACGACTGATGCTTGTAGAGACAGTCTCTGAAATCCAGATTCTATTGCTTGTGAAATGACTTGTGTTTGCTGGGCTAATGCCGCTGCCATTGCATTGGCAATTGCTTGTTGCAAGCTCGAAGAAGTCATATTTTGTATATCTTGCTGCATTCTTGCGGGTATTGCTGGTTGGTCTAGTTCTTCTCTAGGCAGTATTTCTGGTTGGCCTAAAGTCGGCTGATGTTCCGACGGAACTAGTACTATAGGCGGATTGGTTTGTTTTCTACCCTGAGTAGTACCTGTTTTAGTGCTTGTGCTCGGGTCAGTACCAACATTTGAGGCCTTTGTTTGACCTCTTGTCTTAGGACCTGGTGCGCGCATGCTTGCAGTTGAAGACTGTGCTGTTTCTAGCTCCCTCTGCTAAACTAAGGGTAGATCTACTAAGGGCAGTGCGACAGATTGGACAAACTTCTTTGTTTCCAGTTCGCGTGTTAAAGCAAGCGTGATGAAAGAAGTGATTACACCGAGTAGTTAGCAGTTGAGCTGCGTGTTCGACTTCTTGGGTACAAACGCAGCAAATTGTCTCACTAGTAGGTCCCTGAAGTGATTGCTCAGGAGTTCTCGGCATAAACATTTTATCCTAAATAAGGTTTAAAAATTATTTTAACGAAAAAAACAAAAAAAAAAAAAAAAACTCACGAAAAGATAATCGATAATTCATAAATATTTTTGGAAACCATGCAAAACCTTAAAGAGTATTAGGTTTCCCAACAAAATTAGCCAAGAAAAAAAACAGAATAGAGGAAATAAGGGAATTGAACAGCTATCTGATAGAGCGGTGAGTAGTAGCTCTGAGCCACAAAACTCGCTTCCAGCGACTATCTGAGAACAATTCAAATTCTAATGGAAAGCTAAGTGTACTACAGTTGAACAAACACCCAGTCAAAACAATGAGTTGGCCTGTTCATCCTATATAACTGTAAGCACCTTGGAAGTAAAAAAAATTTTGGAAAGGAAAATTGTAATGACTTATTTGACTACAAGCAAATACTTTTAACGCAGCTACACGATCCAGATAATAACATAGCAGAGAAGTTAGCGCATGCCATCTATGTTACTTCGGCGATAGACTGTAGTATCAGATTGAGATCCAATAAAACAATTACTAAATAGCGATAGTTTTCATAATTACCAACAATACGGGGACCACCAAACTGAAAGTTAGCAAATTTGAATTTAAGATTGATTACTGAACAAGAAAAGGGTGTTTCTACAAATAATGTTTCATTCAGCGGCATATCCGTAGCTCTTGTCCACGAGACTGATTCAGCGAAAACTCTGCACTATGTAGCAACACTAGGAAAATATAATGCCGATGTGTTTGTAGACTCCGGCTTCAAAATGGAGCTAGTATAGAATCCAGAATGTCTCACACGAGCATGTTAGTTAAAAACTGTTTTTGTACTGGGTATTAAAGATCGTTTGAATCTAAAATTTCTCCACAGTAACTCAGCTTCTAACCTAGGACAAAGGGAATTTGGAAAAGGAATCGGATAAAGGATTTTAAAATCACTGGATGTTATTGACTTGCTAAGATTTTTATGATTCAGGGTCAAAACGATTTAAGAGCAATAAACAAAACAGTTTTGCTCTGTATCACGATTCGGCCACACGATTGGGCGCCAAATAATTTACTGTAACATGTAACGGGTATAAATTTCTACACCTGGAGGGAACTGATGGTCGGTAACCAAGAACGGAGTACGCGCTGGCTTCAACGGCTGTGGCTCGTCGGCAAAGGGGTGGGTTCTTTAGATTAACCGGAGGTTACAGTGTTCCGAGGTTACATTCAATCATTAAAAATTCGCGTACTATTTTTATATTTACAGGAACAGGAGAGGCAAAAGGGAATGGGAAGGTTCAATAAACGAAAACAAAAGAAGATTAGAGAAGGTAACAGAGGGTCTAATTTAAAAAGGACTAATTTTAAAAGTTTGCACCGATGTTGGAGTGCAAACGCCCACCCTACCTAGATCCTGTCTTGCCATTTCAAAGAAAAATTATTTTTGTTCAGGATCCCTAAACTAGTCCTTGTTTGGCTACCCTATCTCCGTTTGGTGATGCATGGTTCCAAAAATACAAAAGATTTAAGCTAACATGACAATAATATTAATCCATTTATTATACGAGGGTGACATAATGGAAGTTAGGCCTAATATATGAACAGACTATCTACAAGTATGTATGAGTGCTGAAATGTAGGGTATATAATATATAATAATATAGCATAATAAAAAAAATAATATATGGACATGCATATAGAAATTTTATAATTCTAAAGGAATATATTATAAGTTAAAGGCAAAAATAATTAAATGAAAAATATTAGCATGACTAAAGGCAAGGTGAAATTTAAAACAAATATTTTGTAGGCATGTGTAGTTGCAGTTGGTTTGCTAAACATATGTTCGCTGCATGGCCAAAAAAAATAGAACTTCAAGTTCAAGGTCAGCGAAAGCTTGCGCAAAGAAAAGCTTTCGCTCGATCAAAACAGACTTGAGGAAGAAAAGCTTTCGCTCAAGTGATCTATGTTTGACTTTAATATGAAATTAAACCAAATAAATATATAAAATGTATACCACTTACAGCATCATCCCACGCAGAAAGATCTTTCCTTGTTGTGTTTGAAGCGTTGGTTTTAGTTTTAACCTGGAACAGAAAGCTTTATCTTTCGCACGACTTAAAGCTCATGCCGATGCCAAATGCTCTTGCCAATATACAAGTTTAAATAAATGGTTTAAATAGATGCTTTTAAATATTCACATATGCCCTTTTGCATTTTTAAGAATTGAATATAAACAAAGAGTTCACTTATTTTTGCAAGGTATATGGATTAATATCTCTTTGCCACTGCATACACCACTTGCAACAATAAACGATTAAATTTTAAACAAAAATGCAAAATGACTTAACACAAAAGATAGAAAAATAGTTTAAGGCATTAGATTAGAGAATGTTGGTTCACTAGGCCATTTGGCACAAAAAAAAAACAGCATTGGTCTGCGGCGGCGACTGAGGTTATGTTTGCCAGCCACTAAGAAAATTTTCACTTTCGAACCCACAGAGTGTTTTCCATATGTTCCGGGCCACAATTTAGACTAGACGTCGATCGCGAGTCTTCTGAACCAAGTTCCACAAAAGAAAAGTGCATCCGAAACACTTTTTCCACGCTTAGAAAATTTCTCCCAACCGGCGTTTATGGGCTCGTAGTGGAACTGAAGACGAAAGCTTGTAGGCACACATGTAAGGCGGGAGCGGGAAAAGCTTTTGGTTGTTGGGCGATTTATGCACATATATATATGTTGCTGCTGCTGCCCAAATAATATGCCATTTAGCCAAGAAGGTAGAATTGGTGTTTGATGGGTTTTAGGGTTAGTTAACTAGATTTAGTTAATATAAACCATAGTGCCGATTCTGATCGAAAAAAATTAGAAAATTGAAATTCTGATCAGAAATTGCGCAAAGAAAAATTAAAGTAAAAATTATTTACCCGTATTGGGAATTGGCACCACAGAAAAAGAGATTGACTTTCTCCCAGGTTGAATCAATTTTTTTGGCGGCTCAAAGGGGGTGATCTGCAGGTTAGGTACGGCCAACTAATAAAGCAAAATTTTGAGTTCACTTTCGCGCTTGAAAATTACGTTTTGCATATACTCACTACGCAAGTAGGAACAATTTAATGAACAATTGATATTTATGATTTTTTCACTTTCACTACGTTTTGGACTGCACGTAAAACTTGTACTTTTTTTTCTAATCGATGTTTGAGCGCGCACAACTATTCGCTATGAGATTCAAAAAGAGAAAGAACGACGGTCGGCCAGCATGGTAGTTGGGAGGCCCAGTTTTCCGGAAATCTCTTTTCACTTTATTCGGCCTTTCATCATTTGATTGGCAACTTTCGAATAAACAGCTGACTAAACAGCCACTCGCATTGCCAATTAAGGTGACGAAATGTCAACTATAGAGGGAGTTGAGTGAAAGCTTAGCTTGGTGCATTCGCTAAGGGCAAAAAAAAATATCATTGCCTAGTTTTCGGCTTGATGAAAAGTCGACAAGC